>CM033471.1:160464290-161064290 GCA_019447015.1 Hymenochirus boettgeri
TCTCTTTCTATCTCTCTCTCTATCTATCTATCTATCTCTCTCTCTTCTCTCTATCTATCTATCCTCTCTCTCTCTATCTATCTATCTCTATCTCTCTCTCTATCTCTCTCTCTATATCTCTCTCTATCTCTCTCTCTCTCTATCTCTCTCTCTATCTCTCTCTCCTCTCGGTCTATATACCACACTCTCCCTGCTTCCCCCCAGCCACAGAAATGGCTCTTACGTGTCTGATTTGGAATTAGATCTTGGGTCTATCTACACACACGCTCTCCTGCTTCCCCCCGCCACAGAAATGGGCTCTTAGACGTCTGGATTGGATATTTAGATCTTGGGTCTAATCTACACACTCTCTCTCTGCTTCCCCGCCACAGAAATGGCTCTTACGTCTGGATTGGATATTTAGATCTTGGGTCTATCTACACACACTCTCCCTCTTCCCCCCCCAGCCACAGAAATGGCTCTTACTCCTGGATTGGATATTTAGATCTTGTGTCTATCTACACACCACTCTCTCTCTGCTGCCCCAGCCACAAAATGGCTCTTACGTCTGGATTGGATATTTTATATCTTGGGTCTATCTACACACACTCTCCCTGCTTCCCCATCCCCAGCCAGAACTGGCTCTTACGTCTGGATTGGATATTAATCTTGGTCTATCACCACACACTCTCCCTGCTTCCCCCAGCCACAGAAATGGCTCTTATACGTCTGGATTGGATATTTAGATCTTGGTTCTATCTACACACCACTCTCTCTGCTTCCCCCAGCCACAAAATGGCTCTTACGTCTGATTGGATATTTAGATCTTGGGTCTATCTACCACACTCTCTCCTGCTTTCCCCCCCAGCCACAAGAAATGGCTCTTACGCTCTGGATTGGATTATTTAGATCTTGGGTCTATCTACACACACTCTCCCTGCTTCCCCCAGCCACAGAATGGCACACTTTATGTATGAACCTCTTCCTTTGTCTCTGCCAGCATTGTCTGTTTTACTACTACAGTTCTGACATGCAGGAGAGGATCTGTTTACATAAAGCACAGGGTCAAGTGGGCGGGACCAAAACGCATGGTAATAGCCTCTTTTAGTAAATCACTTACTTCCTTATCCAGCACAGCTAAGGCCACACACCCCCAAAAACGAATAGAACTTCTAAAGACTGCTGCAAAGGTAAGGGAATGAATTTTTTCAAAAAAAGGCATGAAAGGCTTCTGGGGATGGGTACTACCCATTATAATGAAAAAAAAAATTTTTTGATTTTGGTGATAGACAATACCCTTAACAACACAGCGAAACTGCTGTACTATAGTGCTTGAAAGCAATGTACTGTATAAAGATGTGAAACGGTATCGTTCTAATACTAAATATTTAGTTTATGCATTTTACAGTATTATAATCAAATTTAAATGTCATTAAAGGGGAACTAAAGGTTAAGCCTCTCCCTTCTGTTGTACCGCACGGGGGGGGGGGGGGGGGGGGACAACACCTAAAAGGATAGGTCCTCACCCCTAAGAATTCATGGAATCGCTAGATGTACTGCCTGGGAAGACACTGTCTTGCAGAATGTGAGGGGAGGACATTTTTCCCATGGTGAGGGTCATTCCTGGGGCTTCACCCTGGGTACAGCGGAAGGAAGGGGATTGTTCCCCTTTTACTCTAGTATTCATTTACACTATACTGACTGTATTGAAATGTTATCACAATATATAAATAGGAAACATCTTGATGGCTGGTGTAACACTCCACTGCCAAAAACTAGTTGCACACATCTGGCTTTTCTGAGACATATCAGCACACAGCCCACAACACAGTTTTGCAAATCTACAGTTTTTCTTGACAAAGAATTCAACAAGCTAAAGCCAAAATAAATTTTTACAGTGTAAGCTTGTTTTACATTAACACTCAAAACAAGTTCACCTTGCTCTCACTGGATTATATCTGGAAAAAACATGCAAATATCTCAACTCTTGGTTCTGTTGCAAACTCTCTGGCAAAAAAAATCCAAATCCAAAAAAAACAAGATACAACCCTTATTCCTCCCACGGATGAAAAAATCTCTTGCTTTTTTAAAAAAAAAAAAATTTAGGGGGTGGGGGGTTTATTGGAGGGAGGGATATGAACAAGGGTCCGTGATAAAGAGGGTGCCAGGGTACCGGGGGAAGCCAGGGGAGGGGAAAATAATAGGCAAAGGAAAAGCCGCTTGGGAAGCCAATATGGTCGCTGGTTGGCAGATGGTGATGAGATGTTATAGAAGGATGGACAGACTCTGTGATGAGACCAGTCCATTTTATCCTTTTCTTCCTCAGAAAATGGGAGTGGTCTGGTCCCTAGAGGGGGCGGACTTGGTTCTGCCCTGAAGGTTGGTTCATAGTTTTGGAGGAATTGTAAATATCAAATTCCCCCCCAGTCCATAATCCGTGAACCATACATGTCACATTCAAAATAATGTCATGATGGTCCATAACTAATTTTTCCCAACAACAAGACCAAATATGACATATCTGGGGTATCCTAGGCCTAAGAAGGATAATATCCCAAGTTTGGCTAGGGCTAGGATTTTATATCAGGTATCTATAATGTGAAATATTACTGGATAAACTGGGAGTATATGAAAACCTGAAATATTCTACATCCTGAATTATTAAGGAATATGAATTGCCTTGATCTGCCAGTTGGTGGTTTCTACTGTTGGTCTCTACTAGGAGATTCCCTGCTGGTTCTGGTGTCTCTTTGTCTGGGACATTATTTGTATATTCACACCTTGCCCCTTTTTAGTCAGACCCCCTGCTATGTCAGCTAATTTAACACCAAACGGCCATGCTATGGGGAAAGGAAGCAGGGCTTACAAGTTAACATGAATTAACTCTGCGATTACCTGGGAACAGGGAACAATGGGAGCTGCCATACTGCTTCATCATGCCAATATGGTGAAATAAACGAAAATTGGGGGTGCAATTCCAGATATTGTCTATGGCGTTTTTACATTGAATACCTGTTCGTCACAGTAGTGTCCCGTAAGAACTCCTAGTGGTGGAGAGGTTAAATGACAATGTATTTTAATCATGCCTCTCTACGTGCAGTCCATTCCTACTGTATCCTATATTTATGATTCTGTACTCTATTTGCCAGTACATTGTATTTGTTACATCTGGCTGCTTTCACCTCGACTGTGGTATTTTGTTGTGCTTTGTGGGGTAATATAGTCACTTACGGGGGATGCCCCGCTTATAGAGGAGTGTGGGGGAGGGGAGGATAAGGGATTTACTTTTAATGGTTTGTGAGGTTTGGTTTTATGACTAATAAAATTAAATTTGAACTGCTATACAGTGTCGTGCTCCATTAAAGTATACTTTATTCGGGGGACCCTAGGGCCCTCTTTTTAGTAGTTTTAAACAGCTGATCACGTGCACCTTTACTTACACACATGCAGTGATCATATAATCGTCCAACAATTGTACGATTTTGGAATATCGCAAACAGGCTTCTGCATGTATGGACTTTCCTTACAAATGTGCAATCAGCTATTTAAAATCTGCTGATCATAGTACATTGGTGGGCACTTTTAGCCCCGACCCCCTTGCTTTTGTGGGGACTGTTGTTACGCCACTGTTTGCCGAAGTCTTTCCAGAAAAAAAAAAGTTTAGACCATTTTTGTAAACTTAAAATCAAATCGCTTAATTTATTAAAAAGGTGTCCCTATCCACATTATTTCTCGCCCCATGTGTGATCAATAATTTATTCTTGTACACAAACAATGAGCTTCTCAGTTTTACTGTCTTAAGGAGAAATGGAGCTAATTTGTCATGGTTACACAACACCATACTGTATATAAATGTTCTGATAAATGTAGCTGGACCTGTTTCAACATATTAAACAACTCATTTTTTCTCAAGAAAATTGAAATAGAGAACAATGAAATTTAAACATCAGACAAATTGTTCACAAAGTAAGAAGAAAAAAAATAGTGAGTAGAAGTATTGCAGTTCATTTTAGATTTCTGACAGGTAGCAATCGCATGTAAGTTAGCAGTGTTTCCTCTTGTCTCCTGATAGTTCTATTGAACAACAGGAGGTAAGACATAGCTCCTTTACCTCCCATTTTCAATTTAACTGAAATAAGTTAAGGGCAGTCCACACCTTTTTAATAACATGGCTAGTTCCCTCATCTGAGAGGCAGCCAATCACGGACACGGCTGCCGGCAATTCAGAACACCGGAGGAGAGAGGGAAGGTAAGTAGAGTTCGGGGGAGTCTCTGGAAAAGAATATGCGGTTGGGGCTGGGGGATCTAGCCGTACCATATCTACAAGGGGATTTACACTAGGGAGGGAGAACAAAATGGGTGGGAGAGAGGGAGGGGGGGAAGGGGGTGAAAGGCTGCTCTGAGCAAGCCAAAAATCTCTGAGAGACATCTCACAGGCGGAAACAATTTCCCTGGTGGCCAGGCTCCTGGTGGACAGTTTTCTGGACTTTGGGGGAACTTTACAGGAGAACCCTTTGGAGCTGGGATGTAAGGTAAGGATTTTTGCACTACAGGTGGGCCAGTAGTGGGGGAAATTATAGTTTTGGGGGTGGACATGCCTTTAAGTCATATTTTTTGGTGAAGATACCCTTTAATGTAATATTGTTTTAGCTGAGAGAGTAATCGTCCTAAATTCACTGGAACAAGATGTATGTGATAGTAACACCATCCCTCTAGAGTCCATAAATATATGGTGCATAATAGTATTCAGACTAGATTTATTTAATTTGCCCACTTCTGCTGGATATATAATTTACTGATTTGTAGCAGATACTTATCAATATACTATGTCGTAATCTGGCTACAAATTCCCTAAGGAGAATCATTTAGGTAGTGATCACTTTTGGCTCCCCTATACAGCCAGTGAAAATGTTTTAGAAACAACTGACCATCGCATCTGAAAATGAAAGAATATTAAAATCCATTTTGTAAATTACTAATGATTTCTTACAAATAGGTATTAAAATTTGATCAAAAATGTAAAAATTTAATTTCTATTGCCGATTATGGAGTATGTGGAGGAAACTCTCTGGATAAACTCATTTATTTGCACTATGTAATCCATTGATATATATTCATTATAATCCATTTTATTGTTTTTCAGGTGATCATGTGTGAAAGTCAGGTTGATGCTGAATCTCAACAGCTAAACATACTGTTGTCATTGGGAACTCTGTTTAAGGCGTGGGTACACACCTTCAGATTCTTCATCCAGTGGACCATTTGCCACTACATGTGTGGTATTGCAGCGGGAACATTGCGCTTGCAATGTATGTAATGCGATGTTCCCTTGTGTATCGCATCATGGCGTCTATTGATTTCAATGGCACCGCTTTGCATTAAAGGTATGTCCACCTGAAAAATTAACATTGCTAAAGTAAAAGAGCCCATTAAAAGCATGATACCTTTTATGGATTTTTGTCTGTGTGCCCTAGTTTGTCCAGGTATGTGCTGTAAGATCCGCTTGGCACATTGAATATTCATGTTGCTGCCTTCCCAATAGCAGGTAGTCCGACCGTGCTTGCCATCCCGCACATGCGCAGATCCACCCATGCTGCGTCGGACTCGTCGATCCTGCTCGCCGGCTGAGGGATTAAAACGGAACACCCGTCCGGAATGGAAGGAGTAGGTCTCGGGCTACACACACACACACACACACACACACACACACACACACACACACACCACACACACCTATCTCTCATCTAGTGATCCACCACACACCACACACACACACACACACCACCCGAGGGCGGCGCGCGGCGCGCGAGCGGCGCGCGAGGCACAGGCCCAAGCAGCACACAGCAAGGCGAGCAGCGCCGAGCCACGCCGCGAGTCCGGGGCCGCGGGCGCGGCGCAGCGCGCGAGCGTCGCGCGAATGAGACAGCGCGAGCGGCGCGCGAGTGCGCGCGGAGCGGCGCGAGCGACAGAGGCGCGGCTCGAGCGAGCGCAGCTGGCGCGGCAGCGCGAGCGCGCCGCGAGCGCGGCGAGCGCGGCGGAGCCGAGCGAGCGCCGAGCGCGCGCCAGCGAGCCGCGGGCCGACGCGAGCGAGCGCGAGGCGAGCGGAGCGCGAGCGAGCAGCGAGCGGCGCGCGGAGCGCAGCGACGCAGCGAGATCGCGAGCGAGAGCGGCGCGCGAGCGCGAGCGCAGCGCGCGAGGCGCGCGCGGAGCGCAGAGCGTCGACGGCGCAGGCGAGCAGCGCGCGAGCGCGAGCGCGCCAGGCGAGACGCGAGCGCGCGCGAGGCGCAGCGGCGAGGCGAGCGACCGAGCGGCGAGCGGGGCGAGAGGCGCAGCGACGAAGACGAGCGATGCGAGGCGACGAGCGCGCGCGAGGCGAGCGCGCGAGCGAGCGGGGAGCGAGCGGAGCGAGCGGAGAGCGAGCGCGAGGCGAGCTGCGAGCGCGCGAGCGCGCGCGAGCGAGCGCGAGCGCGCGGCGACGCGAGCGAGAGCGAGCGAGCGCGAGCGGGCGCGAGCGCGGCGCGCACGCGAGCGCGAGCGCGCACGCGAGGGCGCGAGCGAGCGCGAGCGAGCGCGCGGCGCGGGCGAGCGCGAGCGAGCGAGCGCCGGGAGCGCGGCGACGCGAGCGCGCGCGCGAGGAGCGGACAGGCGAGCGAGCGAGCGCGAGCAGCGCGAGCGCGCGCGAGCCGCAGGCGCCAGCGAGCGAGCGACACGAGCGTCGAGCGAGCGAGCGTAGCGCGAGCGAGCGCGGAGCGAGCGACGCGACGAGCGCGAGGGCAGCTAGCGAGCCGTCGCGTCGAGCCGCCCGCCGCTTGAGCGCGCGAGAGAGCGAGCGAGCGCGAGCGCGCGCCGAGGCGCGAGCGAGCGGATGCGAGCGAGCGCTGCGAGCGCGGCGGGAGCGGCGCGCGAGCGAGCGCCAGCGAGCGAGCGAGCGAGCAGCGAGGCGCAGAGCGCGCGCGCATGCGGCGCGCGAAGGCGCGACGAGCGCCGAGTCGCGAGCGAGCCGCGACGAGGCGCGAGCGACGCAGCGAGCGAGCAAGCGAGAGGCGAGGCGAGCGCAGCCGAGCCGAGCGAGAGAGCGCGAGAGCGCGCGCAGCGCGCGCGCGAGCGCGCGCGAGCGAGCGCGCAGAGGCGAGCAGCGAAGCGGAGCGCGGAGCGCGCGCGCGAGCGCGGCGCGCGCGAGCGAGCGCGAGCCGAGCGAGCGAGCGAGCGAGCGAGCTGCGAGCGAGCGCGAGCGAGCGAGCGAGCGAGCGCGAGCGCGCGAGCGCGCGCGCGAGCGCGCAGAGAGCAGCGGCGAGCGCAGCGCGCGAGAGCGCGCGAGCGAGCGAGCGCGAGGCGCGAGGCGCGAGCGCGCGCGCGAGCGAGGCGCCAGCGAGCGAGCAGCGAGCGAGCGGCGAGCGAGCGCGCGGAGAGCTCGGCGCGAGCGCGCGCGACGAGCGCGCGCGGAGCGAGCGCGCGAGCGAGCGCGAGGAGCGCGAGCGAGAGCGAGCGAGCGCGAGCGGTGAGCGAGCGAGCGCGAGCGCGCGCGCGAGCGCGCGGCGAGCGGCGCGCAGCGAGCGCGCGCGCGCAGCGCGCGCGCGAGCGCGCGCGCGCCGAGGCGAGCGCGAGCGCGCGCGCGAGGCGGCGCGCGCGAGCGCGCTCGCGAGCGCGGCGCGAGCCGAGCGCAGAGCGAGCGCGAGGCGAGCGCGAGCGCGCGCCGAGCGAAGCGAGCGCGCGCGAGCGCGAGCGAGCGAGCGAGCGAGCGCGCGCGAGCGCGCGAGCTAGAGAGCGAGCGAGCGCGGAGCGCGCGGAGCGCAGCGGCGAGCGCGAGCGACGAAGCGCGACCGAGCGAGCGAGCGAGGCGAGGCGAGCGCGCGCGCGAGCGAGAGCGAGCGCGAGCGAGCCGCGAGCGAGCGCGAGCGCGCGAGGGCGCGCGCGCGAGCCGCGCCGAGGCGAGCGCGGAGCCGCTGCGCGAGCGCGCGCAGGAGCGACGCGAGCCGCGCGAGGGCGCGCGCGCGCGAGCGCGCAGCGAGCGAGCGAGCGCGAGCGGCGCTGCGAGCGCGCGCGCGAGCGCGCGCGCGAGCGCGCGAGCGAGAGCGAGCGCGAGCGAGCGCGACGCGAGCGCGAGCGAGCGAGCGAGTCGGAGCGAGCGCGAGCGCGCGCGCGAGCCGCGCGCGCGACGTCGCGCGCGAGCGCGGCGCGAGCGCGCGCGAGCGAGCCGACGCGCGAGGCGCCGACGCGCGAGCGCGCGCGCGAGCGCGCGCGGCGCGCGCGCGCGAGCGGGCGCGCGAGCGCTAGCGGCGGAGCGAGCGCGACGAGCGCGAGCGACGGCGCGAGAGCGAGCGCGGCGCGAGCGCGCGAGCGAGCGAGCGCGAGCGCGAGGAGCGCGCGAGCGCGCGCGCGAGCGAGCGAGCGAGCGCGAGCGCGCGAGCGCGCGCGAGAGCGAGCGCGAGGAGCGCGAGCGAGCGCGAGCGAGCGCGAGCGAGCGCGCGCGCGAGCGAGAGCGGCGCGAGCGAGCGCAGGCGAGCGAGAGCGAGCGAGCGAGCGCGCGGCGGCGAGCGCGCGAGCGAGCGCGCGCGCGAGCGCGCGAGCGAGCGCGCGAGCGCGAGAGAGCGCGCGCGCGAGGCGAGCAGAGCGGAGCGCGACGCGCGCGCGCGCGGCGCGCGGAGCGCGAGCGAGCGAGCAGCGAAGGACGCGGAGCGCGAGCGGGCGCGGCCAGCGGCGCGCGCGCGAGCGCGCGCGCGAGCGAGGAGCGACGCGAGCGCGCGCGCGAGCGCGCGCGCGAGCGAGCGGCGAGCGAGCGCGCGAGAGCGAGAGAGGAGCGCGAGCGGCGCGACGAGCGCGAGCGAGCGGAGCGAGCGGCGAGCGAGCGCGATGAGCGCGAGCGAGCGGCGCGCGGAGCGCGCGCGCGAGCGCGCGAGCGAGCGCGCGCGCGAGCGCGCGCGAGCGCGCGAGAGCGCGCGAGCGAGGCGCTAGCGAGCGCGCGAGGCGAGCTGAGAGCGAGCGGCGAGCGAGCGAGGCGCGAGCGCGCGCGCGACGCGCGCGAGCGGAGCGCGAGCGAGCGAGCGAGCTGCGCGAGCGAGCGGAGCGCGCGCGTCGCGCGCGAGCGAGGTCGAGCTCTCTCATCTCCTACTTCCTATCTAGTCGCGATCTCCTCGTCTATCTCTATCTAAGCTCTCCTCTAATCTCTCTCTATCTTCTCTTCGTTCTCTCGCTCTCTCGAGGTCGATACACACACTCTCCCTGCTTCCCCCAGCCACAGAAATGGCTCACTTACGTCTGGATTGGATATTTAGATCTTGGGTCTATCTACCACACACTCTCCCTGCTTCCCCCAGCCACAGAAATGGCTCTTACGTCTGGATTGGATATTTAGATCTTGGGTCTATCTACACACACTCTCTCTGCTTCCCCAGACAACAGAAATGGCTCTTACGTCTGGATTGGATATTTAGATCTTGGGTCTATCTACACACACTCTCCCTGCTTCCCCCAGCCACAGAAATGGCTCTTACGTCTGGATTGGATATTTAGATCTTGGGTCTATCTACACACACTCTCCTGCTTCCCCCAGCCACAGAAATGGCTCTTACGTCTGGATTGGATATTTAGATCTTGGGTCTATCTACACACACTCTCCCTGCTTCCCCCGCAAAGAAATGGCTCTCTGTCTGGATTGGATATTAGATCTTGGGTCTATCTTTACCACACACTCTCCCTGCTTCCCCAGCCACAGGAAATGGCTCTTACGTCTGGATTGGATATTTAGATCTTGGGTCTATCTACACACCCTCTCTGCTTCCCCCAGCCACAGAAATGGGCTCTTACGTCTGGATTGGGAATATTTAGATCTTGGGTCTATCTACACACATCTCCCTGTTCCCCAGCCAACAGAAATGGCTCTTAGCTTGGATTGGATATTTAGATATGGGTCTATCTACACACACTCTCCCTGCTTCCCCCAGCCACAGAAATGGCACACTTTATGTATGAACTCTCTCCTTTGTCTCTGCCAGCATTGTCTGTTTTACTACAGTTCTGACAATGCAGGAGAGGATCTGTTTACATAAAAGCACAGGGTCAAGTGGGCGGGACCAAAACGCATGGTAATAGCCTCATTTAGTAATCAGCTTACTTCCTTATCCAGCACAGCTAAGGCCACACCCCCAAAAACGAATAGAACTTCTAAAGACTGCTGCAAAGGTAGGGAATGGAATTTTTTCAAAAGAAAGGCAGGAAAAGGCTTCTGGGGATGGGTACTACCTTATAATGAAAAAAAAAATTTTTTGATTTTGGTGAATAGACATACCCTTTAACACAGCGAACTGCTGTATATAGTGCGTTGAAAGCAATGTACTGTATAAAGATGTGAAAGGTATCGTTCTATTATAACTATTAATTTATGCATTTTACAGTATTATAATCAAATTTAAATGTCATTAAAGGGAACTAAAGGTTAAGCCTCTCCCTTCTGTTGTACCCAGCACGGGGGGGGGGGGGGGGGGGACAACACCTAAAAGGATATGTCCTCACCCCTAAGAATTCAGTGGATCGCTAGAATGTACTGCCTATGGGAAGACACATGTCTTGCAGAATGTGAGGGGAGGACATTTTTCCCATGGTGAGGTCATTCCTGGGCTTCACCCTGGGTACAGCAGAAGGAAGGGGATTTTCCCCTTTTACTCTAGTATTCATTTACACTATACTGACTGTATTGAAATGTTATCACAATATATAATAGGAATACATCTTGATGGCTGGTGATAACAGCTCCACTGCCAAAAACTAGTTGCACACATCTGGCTTTCTGAAGACATATCAGCACACAGCCCCAGCACACAGTTTGCAAAATCTACAGTATTTCTTGAACAAAGATTCAACAAGCTAAAGCCAAAATAAATTTTACAGTGTAAGCTTGTTTTACATTAACACTCAAAACAAGTTCACCTTGCTCTCACTGGATTATATCTGGAAAAAACATGCAAATATCTCAACTCTTGGTTCTGTTGCAAAACTCTCTGGCAAAAAAAATCCAAAATCCAAAAAAACAGATACAAACCTTTATTCTCCCACTGGAGAAAAAAAATCTCTTGCTTTTTTAAAAAAAAAAAAAAATTGGGGGGGGGGGGGTTTATTGGAGGGGAGGATATGAACCGCACACAAATCTTGGTTTTCAGCCCGATCCCTGCAGGCAATTTTCTGAGAACAAGGAAAGCTCAGGGCTTTCATGCATGCTCAGATGAGCTTTCCACTGCTCTCAATGGACAAGCCTCCAGGTACACTTATTCGTCATTGGCCATATATCACAGCTGTGACCAGTGGCGTTGCTACGTTAAAACATTCGGGGCATGTGCCCCAGATAATTTGCGAAGTCCCCAGAATGTTTTAAGTGCTGGTACCTCTCAGAAGTGCCCCAAACCTTCTTCAAACTTCTGGATTTCCCAGCTGCGACATGACTTATAGGCACGTCTCATACGCCGTCGCGATGAGGTCATGTGCAACAATGGCGTGATGATGTCACGCACACTCCAGCGTGGCACATAATAGGCAGCCCCTGCACTTCCCTCTACACTGACTAGTTAGTTAGATATATACATACACAGACAGAGTTAGATAGAGAGATAGGCAGATATAGATAGACAATAGACAGATACATAGACAGACATACAAAGATAGATAGACAGAGAGACAAAGAGAGATAGACTAGAGGCAGACAGACATAAACAGAGAGACAGATAGACAATAGGCAGAAAGACAGAGAGTAAAATAGACAGAGATAGATAGAAACAGAAAGAGACAGATAAAAAGAGAGATGGACATTAGGCAGATAGATAGACAGAGATATACAGGGAGAGTCTGAGAGAGAGAGAGAGAGAGAGAGGGACAGATAGAAATATAGGGGCAGAGGTCCATGTAGAAGGTACAAATAGGTCTCCCTGACCAAAGGTGTTGGCAAGCATCTGACTACAACTAAACACAACAGTAAGTTTAAAATTACCAGATTGCTACCAGTATATGAGGAAATTGCCAGTTTACTGTGCCTTTGTATCTCTGTCCAACTCCTATCTCTTTATGTCTTTTTGTCTGTTTATCACTATCTGTATGTGTACCTATATTTGTGTTTGTCTATATGTCTGTCTTTTTTAAGTACCTAGTGGGTGTGGCTTAATTGGGTGGAGAAGGGGCATGGCCTAAAAATTTTGCGCCATGCTACGCGCGGCACATGGAGTACCCGAGAGTGCACCTGATCTTCTTAGACCCTTCTTAGAGACGCTCCTGGCTGTGACTGGTTTAACCAGGGGTTTAAAAAATTTGCTAGTATCGGATGCAGGGATCAGGCTGAATAATTCACTTTGTGTGCAGATTTGGGCAGTATGAATAGAACGATCATAGGGGTTTTGGGGGCCTTCTCTGTCTGAATATCAAATGCTATTTTAGGAGTGGACATGCCCATTAGAACTCATTATATTAGTTTGTGTTACCGTAGCAAAAAAAGAACTGTAGAGACGTTGCATTTTCAGTTGTCCTCATAAACAATGGCTATTTATTATATTATTTGTATTTCTGGTATCCGAAGCTCTCCTGACTGGTATTTTGGATAACAATTGTCCATTATATACAAATCTTTTTTTTTTTTTTTTTACTACAGTTCATTAAATACCGAACATAATTTTCAAATGGGTGGTTTTGATCACACTTCAGGATGGCAGATTTTCAGCAAAATTCCGTCATATTTGAATTGGAATTGTCAGTCTGTTTATTTCCAGGGCTTGGAGTGGGAGATGGTGCTGCTTTGTGACCGAGCTGAGCTAGCAGATGATGGGACTTGGCTATTTCGTGAATCCATTCTTCCACTGGATAATTGGCTAAGGCGACCTGAAAGGTTAAAAGATGATATACAGATTACTATCTAAGAAAAGATTTTTCTTGTGGCACTCTTAAAGAATTCAGTCTATTAAAATGAATAATTAAGACAACCATAACTGCTAGATCAATGTTATCAAACTTGCGGCCCTCCAGAGTTTCCAAAACTACAAATCCCAGCATGTTAATGGTGGATCTGTAAAGTGTCTGAAAGTACCTTCTCGGGAACACACATCGGTGCCACTGCATAAGAATAAAGCTTATTAAAGTAAAAAAAAAAAAACTACAGGGAAGAAGACAACTTTTTATTAGTGAATATTTGTGGTTTTTGTCTTTGGTGTTTCCCTATTCAGTATGGTAACATCAATCTGATCTAATGTCTAAAAAGGCCTTTGATTTACTTCCTGGCAATACTATTTCGGGTCCATTCATTCTGCAATTGAATGGCAACTGAAAAATGATTAGGTGCGTCAGTTATGCAAAATGTAAGTTTTGAAGTGTATAGCCAGTATTAATGCAGAAGTACAGAAGCTGTACAGGCAACTTTCTGTGTTTTAGAAATGATCAGGCAGTGGTTATACAATGTAAGCGGATTTAAAAGTGGGTGTTCTCATTCTCTTTTTCACTTTCTTTTCACATAAATCTTCCATGTAGTTTCCACTGTCTGCAAACTGAACATGGACGCACGCAGGAGGTAATGTGCAGGTCTGTGGATGTTAGGAGCTGAGAGGTGGTGCTGTAGAGGCTGCCAGATAGTGGTCCATCAAACTAAAAAAAAGAGTATCTCTGTGGCCACTGTACCCTAAAAACTATTTTCTTGCTTGAAGCTTTCAGTCACCCTGGCTGAGTTGAAAGAATAAAATGGTTATAAATATTGATAAGTTAAATCATTTCTGTGTCTGACTGACACGTAACAATTTGTAATTTTTTCTTTGAACTCAGACAGGGAAACTGAAAGCTGCAAGTAGTGAAATAGGTCTACGGCTAATTACATTTTAATGAAAGCAAAACGGGACGTAGGAATACTTGCTCCTACCGCTTATAGAATTCTGTTTTTTAGGAGCAGGACAAGACTGTTTTTTAGGGTATAGTTCTTTTTTACAGGGTATCTCCACGCACAAAGCAAAAAATTCATAAAAAGGTAGGAAAGCCCCTAAACCTAGACCTCGCTAGATTTAAACCCCCAAAATTGGCTTCTAAAAGGTGCTTACTGGCCCTTGCTCACGGCCCCTTCTGCTGCCCTTTAGCATGAACCAGCAGAAGGGGCCAAATGAGCAGTCGTGTCTTTAATTGGCCGTGCAGAAGAGCAGCAGAAGGCAGCCAAGGGAACGACAGTTGGTAAGTACACTTAGGATTTGGGGGTTTAAAAGTTGGCATCTAGGTTTGGTGGACTTCCCTTTCTTTTTGTTTTTGCCTTAGATATGATGCCGAAGGGAAGGGGTAGAGCTCAATACCACAAACGGATTACACACAGAGATGCTTCCTACTCTAGTTTCCTGGACTTTTATCAGGCCCTGCAGGACAACCTTATGCAGCAGAAGAGATAGTTAGGGGTCATTTAAGACTACACAGTGGACTCAACAGCGGGGCAAATTTTAGTTGGGGAGGGTGGATATGCCCTTTAAATAAAGCTAAATCGAGGTGAAGAATATGCACTTTTGATTCTGTTTTGAGTATACAATCGGTGCAATATTTATCATTTTATGTTATGAGGCCCATACATGCACCAACCCTGGTACATGCACCAACCTGATATGGTACGATCGTACCATATTTTTCGTACGATGATCGTATGAAAATGCTATTATTATCGGTCCAATGGGAAAATATTAATCGCACGATCGATCGTACCACTAGCATTGGTTACTGTATGGTCCCCATTAGTCGGTCTTTTAACATGAAAGATTTGCATTGAACCCTCCCCACTAATTTCACAAAAAGATACCTGCTTGAATAAATGATAATTTTCAATATTTTTGCATGTAATAGTCATAACCACATAACGAACATCTTCCAAATCTGTATGGTTATTTTAGTATTTTAATATTTGTTCAGCTAGTCAATAAGCAATAAGGTTTAATGTTTCAATATGCCTTTTAAACAATATGACTTTGAAAGCTGCTTGTTACCCTGCAGTTTATTTACCAGCCAGCGTGAATTGCATACAGCCTTCCTATGGGAAAACCAAACAGTCAGATGACATAACTGACATTTATTTTTAAATGTTCATAGCAAAAGATAAAGCTTCAAAATCTACCAGTTTACCTTGCTTGTGCTGTGGTGTTTCACCTTTTAAATCACTTGTTTTAGAAACACACAGCCCACAAGGTTTAAAAAACAGAACTGAAATCCCTGCTCTGTCAGGGATAGGGAGAATCTCTGTGCTGTTATACGATTCGCCGTCAGCTTATAGGAAGCAAGGCTGCAGATTTTTTGTTGTGTTGAACATACAAACAAAACTTGTTCCCGAACGAGCGCGCGGCCATGAACGATCGGGTCGGGAAAGTCCGAAAATTTCCATCGGCCGCGCTAACCCTATAGAGGAGTCTAGCGCGGCCGATTGAAACACACGTCCCGAGCGTTCTCCTATGAAGTTTCAGGAGAACGCTCGGGACTGTGTGTATGCAGATCTTTGAAAGATGGCAGACAGGATCTTGCAGATCCTGTCTGTCATCTTTCAGAAATCTGTACTGTGTGTACCTAGCTTTAGCTGTATGCTTGTGGAGGTTCTCATTCATCACCAGGTCAAGTTATCTGTTGTATTCAGTTCAACTGAATTTTAAAGTTTAGTTCTGAGGCGTGTCCAAGATGGAGACCTGAGCGGACGCACAACTCAGAGCTCCGTGTCCAAACACTAATCCTGGCCAAAATTACCACCCTATTCCCTCACAACCTACCCCAAAGTGCTACACAATGACCGCGTATAAAGGAGAGAAAGCCGCACAAGCAGCAAAACGGCTAAGCAATTTCGCGCGCCGGGAAGAACAAGCACGAAACGCACCTGCAGGTCCCGCCATACCGGACACACCGGAATCTCCTGCGCGACCACGTGGGCCCCAGCAAGCCACCGCTGCTTCCCCAGCACCGATGGCTAAAGGAGAGGTCACACTGCCACAGCTACAAGCTAGCCTCCTGCAGGCGATTGCAGAAACCAAATCCACGCTGACAGTACTCGTGGAGGAGGTATGGGTGGATGTAGGACTCCGTCAGGATTTCCAGAAACTCTTGAGTCGAGTGGGGGAAGCGGAGACTCGAATCTCACATCTCATGTCAGGGGAGGTGCGAGAACTACAACAACAGCTCGCACAATGTCAAGAAAAAAATGAGGTTCTGGAAAAACGATCCAGATGCCAGAACCTAGGGTTTGTTGGATTCCCTGAAGGATCTGAAGGAGATAAGGCCGAGACCTTCCTTGAGACGTGGCTCACCGACCAATTAGGCAGGGAAGCTCTTAGCCCAGCTTTTACTATTGAAAGAGCCCACAGAGTGCCAACCAGACAACTCCCCCCAGGCAGCAGACCGCGACCGCTTATTGCCTGGCTACTCAACTGCTGAGATAGAGACGCCATACTCCGGATGGCCCGTCTACATGAGACCATCAAATATCAAAACACGTCCATAATGATTTTCCCGGATTTCTACCCGGACTTACAGAAAAGCAGAGCTCCGTTCCAGGCAATAAAACAACAACTTAAAACCGCAGGAATAACGTACTCGATGATATACCCTGCCCGACTTCGAGTTATCTACAAAGAACGAACTCCCTTCTTCGAAACTCCAGCCGAGTCTGCAGCCTGGTTGGAAACCATAAGACCGCCCAACCCAACGCACACGACCCCAGTCTGCCATGCTGTCACCAAATACAAAAGAAGCAAGAGCTAAAGGACAAGCACGTGAGATATGGCAGATGCCAACCTTTCTTAACTAACCCCCAGTGATCATACCCCTTACCAGTCCACTGCACAATCATAACAGATAACACCCTCCCTAGACTACGCTACCAATATACCTGTGCGACCATTGTACTTGGAAAGGAAAACATGGGTCATAACTCTCATGACCCCAAATTAAACGTTGTCAGCCCTCCTACTTTGCAACCATATTTGCAATTTTGAAATATATATCTTTATTGGAGAGACACACTGACCCACAACTATAGGACTGAAATTATAACCAAAATAACTGTAAAACCCCGCCGCAATCTGTGATCCTTGGATGGACTGACTGCCTAAATCCCTAATAACTCATAATCAAATATGATGGGCACAAACCCAAGAACTAAATATAATCCACCAAAGGATACTGCTTTTTTACCACAGCCCCCCTTCCTCTTTCCCTAGCTAGTAGCTCTAATCCAACTACAATCCTACCTGAAAATCAAAACCAGAAGCTAATTGTAAATATTGGTGCAATTGTCAGTAATGTGAATGTGTGTATAAAATAAATGCATAATATGATGTCTATGTGTATAATACAGAACCTTTAGGTGGGATACCAACCCTCCCTCCCCCCCCTTTCCCCCTTCCTTGCCCCCGTCCCTAACCCCTCTTCTCCAGGGAGGGTTGGTATCCACCTAAAGGTTCTGTTTATACACATAGACATCATATTATGCATTTATTTTATACACACATTCACATTACTGACAATGCACCAATATTCCAATTAGCTTCTGGTTTTTTTTCAAGGTAGAGATTGTAGGTGATTAGAGCTACTATCAGGGAAAGAGGAAGGGGCTGTGGTAAAAAGCAGTATCCTTTGGTGGATTATATTTAGTTCTTGGTTTTGTGCCCATCATATTTGATTATGAGTTATTGGGATTTAGGCAGTCAGTCCATCCAAGGATCACAGATTGCGGCGGGGTTTTACGTTATTTTGGTTATAATTTCAGTCCTATAGTTGTGGGTCAGTTGGTCTCTCCAATAAAGATATATTTCAAAATTGCAAATATGGTTGCAAATAGGAGGGCTGACAACGTTTAATTTGGGGTCATGAGAGTTTGGTAATGACCCATTGTTTTCCTTTTCAAGTACAATGGTCGCACAGGTATATTGGGTAGCGTAGTCTGAGGAGGGGTGTTTATCTGTTATGATTGTGCAGTGGTACTGGTAAGGGGTATGATCACTGGGGGTTAGTTAAGAAGTTGGGCATCTGCCATATCTCACGTGCTTGTCCTTTAGCTCTTGCTTCTTTTGATTTGGTGACAGCATGGCAGACTGGGGTCGTGTGCGTTTGGTTTTCAGTGTGCGGGCGTCTTAGGTTTCCAACCAGGCTGCAGACTCGGCTGGAGTTTCGAAAAGGGAGTTCGTTCTTTGTAGATAACTCGAATTCGGGCAGGGTATATCTCGAGTACGTTATTCCTGCGGTTTTAAGTTGTTGTTTAATTGCCTGGAACGGAGCTCTGCTTTTCTGTAAGTCCGGGTAGAAATCCGGGAAAATCATTATGGACTTGTTTTTGATATTTGAGGTCTCATGTAGACGGGCCATCCGGAGTAATGGCGTCTCTATCTCAGCAGTTGAGTAGCCAGGCAATAAGCGGTCGTCGTCGTCTGCCTGGGGAGTTGTCTGGTTGGCACTCTGTGGGCTCTTTCAATAGTAAAAGCTGGGCTAAGAGCTTCCCCTGCCTAATTGGTCGGTGGCCACTTCTCAAGGAGGTCTCGGCCTTATCTCCTTCAGATCCTTCAGGAATCCAACAAACCCAGGTTCTGGCATCTGGATCGTTTTTCCAGAACCTCATTTTTTTCTTGACTGTGTCGAGCTGTTGTTGTAGTCCTCGCACCTCCCTGACATGAGATGTGAGATTCGAGTCTCCGCTTCCCCCACTCACTCAAGAGTTTCTGGAAATCCTGACGGAGTCCTACATCCACCCATACCTCCTCCACGAGTACTGTCAGCGTGGATGTGTTTCTTCTGCAATCGCCTGCAGGAGGCTCTTTGTAGCTGTGGCAGTGTGACCTCTCCTTTAGCCATCGTTGGGGGAAGCAGCGGTGGCTTGCTGGGGCCCACTGGTCGCGCAGGAGATTCCGTGTGTGTCCGGTATGGCGGGACTGCAGTGCGTTTCGTGCTTGTTTCTTCCCGGCGCGCGCGAATTTGCTTAGCCGTTTTGCTGCTTGTGCGGCTTTCTCTCCTTTATACGCGGTCATTGTGTAGCACTTTGGGGTAGTTGTGAGGGAATATGGTGGTAATTTTGGCCAGGATTAGTGTTTGGACACGGAGCTCTGAGTTGTGCGTCCGCTCAGGTCTCCATCTTGGACACGCCTCATAACTAAACTTTAAATTCAGTTGAACTGAATACAACAGATAACTTGACCTGGATGAGAGAACCTCCCACAAGCATACAGCTAAAGCTAGGGTACACACAGTACAGATTTCTGAAAGATGACAGACAGATCTGCAAGATCCTGTCTGCCATCTTTCAAAGATCTGCATCACACACGTCCCGAGCGTTCTCCTGATGAACTTCATAGGAGAACGCTCGGACTGTGTGTTTCAATCGGCCCGCGCTAGACTCCTCTATAGGGAGTCTAGCGCGGCCTGTGGAAATTTTCGGACTTTCCCGACCCGATCGTTCAGTGGCCGCGCGGCTCGTTCGGGAACAATGTTTTGTTTGTATGTTCAACAAACAAAAAATCTGCAGCCTTGCTTCCTATAAGCTGACGGCTAATCGTATAACAGCACAGAGATTCTCCCTATCCCTGACAGAGCAGGATTTCAGTTTCTGTTTTTTAAACCTTGTGGGCGTGTGTTTCTAAAACAAGTGATTTAAAAAGGTGAAACACCACAGCACAAGCAAGGTAAACTGGTAGATTTTTGAAGCTTTATCTTTTGCTATGAACATTAAAAATAAATGTCAGTTATGTCATCTGACTGTTTGGTTTTCCCATAGGAAGGCTTGTATGCAATTCACGCTGGCTGGTAATAAACTGCAGGGAACAGCAGCTTTCAAAGTCAATGTTTTAAAAGGCATTATGAAACATTAAACCTTATTGCTTATTGACTAGCTGAACAAATATTAAAATACTAAAATAACCATCAGATTTGGAGATGTTCGTTTGTGGTTATGAACTATTACTGCAAAAATATTGAAAATTATCATTTATTCAAAGCAGGTATCTTTTTGTGTAAATTAGTGGGGAGGGGTTCAATGCAATCTTTCATGTTAACAAGACCGACTAATGGGACCATACAGTAACCAATGCTAGTGTACGATCGATCTGCGATTAATATTTTCCCATTGGAACCGATAATAATAGCATTTTCATACGATCATCGTACGAAAAATGGTACGATCGTACCATATCAGTTTGGTGCATGTACCAGGTTGGTGCATGTATGGGCCTCATACATAAAATGATAAATATTGCACCGATTGTATCACTCAAAACAGAATCAAAAGTGCATATTCTTCACCCTCGTTTAGCTTTATTTAAAGGGCATACCACCCCCCCAACTAAATTTGCCCCGCTGTTGAGTCCACTGTGTAGTCTTAAATGACCCCTAACTATCTACTTCTGCTGCATAAGGTTGTCCCTGCAGGGCCTGATAAAGTCCAGGAAACTGAGTAGGAGCATCTCTGTGTGTAATCCGTTTGTGGTATTGAGCCTTACCCCTTCCCTTCGGCATCATATCTAAGGCAAAAACAAAAGAAAGGGAAGTCCCACCAAACCTAGATGCCAACTTTTAACCCCCAAATCCTAAGTGTACTTACCAAACTGTCGTTCCTTTGGCGGCCTTCTTCTGCTGCTCTTCTGCACGCCAATTAAAGACACGACTGCTCATTTTGGCCCCTTCTGCTGGTTCATGCTAAAGGGCAGCAGAAGGGGCCGTGAGCAAGGGCCAGTAAGCACCTTTTAGAACCCAATTTTGGGGTTTAAATCTGCGATGTCTAGGTTTAGGGGCTTTCCTACCTTTTTATGATTTTTTGCTTTGTGCGTGGAGAGTACCCTGTAAAAAAGAACTATACCTACCCTAAAAAACATTCTTGTCCTGCTCCTAAAACACAAATTCTATAAGCGGTAGGAGCAAGTATTCCTACGTCCCGTTTTGGCTTTCATAAAAATGTAATTAGCCGTAGACCTATTTCACTACTGCAGCTTTCAGTTTCCCTGTCTGAGTTCAAAGAAAAAAATTACAATATTTTACGTGTCAGTCAGAACACAGAAATGATTAACTTATCAATATTTATAACCATTTTATTCTTTCAACTCAGCCAGGGTGACTGAAAGCTTCAAGCAAGAAATATGTTTTAGGTACAGTGGCCACAGAGATACTCTTTTTTTTTAGTTTGATGGACCACTAGCTGGCAGCCTCTACAAGCACACCCTCTCAGCTCCTAACTCACACTCCACAGACCTGCACATTACCTCCTGCTGTGCGTGCCTATGTTCAGTTTGCAGACAGTGGAAACTACATGGAAGATTTATGTGAAGAAGAGTGAAAAAGAGATGAAACCCCCACTTTTAAATCCGCTTACATTGTAAAACCACTGCCTGATCATTTCTAAACACAGAAGTTGCCTGTACAGCTTCTGTACTCTGCATTAATACTGGCTATACACTTCAAAACTTACATTTTGCATAACTGACCACCTAATCATTTTTCATTTGCCATTCAATTGCAGAATGAATGGACCAAATAGTATTGCCAGGAAGTAAATCAAAGGCCTTTTTAGACATTAATCAGATTGATGTTACCATACTGAATAGGGAAACACCAAAGACAAAAACCACAAAATATTCACTAATAAAAAGTTGCTTCTTCCTGTAGTTTTTTTTTTTTTTACTTTAATAAAGCTTTATTCTTATCCAGTGGCACCGATGTGTTTCCCCGAGAAGGTACTTTCAGACACTTAAGACCACCATTATCATGCTGGGATTTGTAGTTTTGAAACATCTGGAGGCCCGCAAGTTTGATAACATTGATCTGCAGTTATGGTTGTCTTAATTATTCATTTTAATAGACTGAATTCTTTAAGAGTGCCACAAGATCTTCTTACATCATCCGTTTGCCTGTGTGTTCTACGCACGTTTCTGTACGCTCGTCTGTATAGTTCCAACTTTCCAGTGCTGACGTAATTAAATCTAGGTGGTGTGCTGTGCTGTCCCGCCGCCGCTGCCACCAACGCACTCCATCGCGCTCATCTGACGCTAGTCAGCTCCGCAAAGCAAACACCCCCCAACCTGGAAAAACAGACTGACAATTCCAATTCAAATATGACGGATTTTCTGAAATCTGCCATCCTGAGTGTCAATCCTAAAGCCTTCTGTGATCAAACTTAATTATGTTCGGTATTAATGAACTGTAGTAAAAAAAAAAAAAAAAAGATTTGTATAAATGGGACAATTTGTTATCCAAAATACCAGTCAGGAGAGCGTTCGGATACCAGAAATACAAATATATAATAAATACCTTGTTTATGAGGACACTGAAAATGCAACGTCTCTACAGTTCTTTTTTTGCGTACGGTAACACAAACTAATATAATGAGTTCTATGGGCATGTCCCTCCTAAAATAGCATTTGATATTCAGACAGAGAAGGCCCCCCCCAAAACCCCCTATCGTTCTATTCATACTGACTCCACAATCTGCACACAAAGTGAATATGTCAGCCTGTCCCTGCATCCGATACTAGCAAATTTTTTTAAACCCCTGGTTAAACACCAGTCACACCAGCACGGAGGCGTCTCTAAGAAGAGTCCAGAAATCAGGTGCACTCTCGGGACTACTCCATGTGCCGCGCGTACATGGCGCAAAATTTTTAAGGCCATGGCCCCTTCTCCACCCCATTAAGCCACACCCACTAGGTACTTAAAAAGACAGACATATATACAAACACAAAATATAGGTACACATACAGATATGATAAACAGCAAAAAGACATAAAGAGATAGGAGTTGGACAGAGATACAAAGCCACAGTAAACTGGCAATTTCCTCATATACTGGTAGCAATCTGGTAATTTTAAATAACTTACTGTTGTGTTTAGGTTGTAGTCAGATGCTTGTTAGATCCCCCCCTTTCCCCCTTCCTTGCCCCCGTCCCTAACCCCTCTTCTCCTATTTCTTAACATCTAGAAGGTCCTAAAGTACATTTTAAATCAATTTTTACCAACTACTATACAATGTCATAACTATATGTGCTCAATATTCTATATATAGGCATTTATCCCCTCTCTCCACCCATCAATCCTTGACTACTCTCCTCTACCTTTCCCCCTCCTCTCTTAACCCTCCATCCCACAGGATAATAGAACCAATCAAACGGCACTGAATGCCACTGAACAATATGCAAGTAAACAAAGTAAGTATTAGAACGAAATGTATTGTCACGCAAACTGTGAAAACTGTATATACCTGAATAATATTAATCAATATACAATATCATATGTGCTTAATAACCCACATGCAGGCACTCTCCCCTCCCCCCCTACACACCAACCTTTAACCCTTCCCCTTCTCCCCCCCTCCTTCACACTCAACAATAGAACCAGTCAAAAATACCAAAAGTAATCGAACAATATAGAGGGGTGCAACTGGTGTGTTAACCAAAAGTAAAACGCACTGGTATACAAACTATAGTCATACCTCTTGAGGTACTCCCACAAGCTGCCCCCTTCTTCCTTCTGACAAATGATTTATAGGTCCCTCTCCACCCCAGCCTTTTTCCTCCCTCCTTACCTACCAACTCTTAGCACCCCCCTCCCTTTTCCCTACCCTCCCCCCCTGCACAATAACAGGATCACACACTGGATTGATGCGTGGAAACACCAACATCCACAAACCCAAGGATATACATGCCAGTCAACAACATATGGAACCTTATCCCGGCTAGACTACATCTTTTTAATATCTGCTTTAGCATCCAGAATTACAAAATCTGAACACCTACCCAGGTTTCCCTCTGATCATGCACCAGTACTGGTGTGCCTAAGAAACTTCACCCGACCCACACTAACCCCATTCTGGAAACTAAACCACTTCTGGCTCACACTGATCCCAGAACCAGACAGAATCAAAGAACAACTTAAAACATACCTGCAAATAGACCAAGGCCCGACCATTTATACCACTCGATGGGACGCAATGAAAGCTTATCTGAGAGGATGTGTGTCCTACATTAAAAAACAAACCAGAACACAAGAAGAAACACTCTCACAGAAACTGACAGAATCGGAGAACCAATATACCCGAAACCCTAATGCTGACAACAAGAACAGATGGCTAACACTCTCCAGAGAATACACCACCCTTCTTTAAGAAAAAACCAAGAGGAAAACCCTCTTTACCAAACAATCCTACTTTGAACACGGCAACCAATCAGCCAAATTACTGGCCTACATGACCTCACAAATGAACAACCAACGTAGTATACTCCGAATCAATGATTCAGAATTAGGACCACTACAGTATACCCCAGATATACTGACCAGCTTTCAAAAATATTACACAAATCTATATAAAACACGAGAATCCTATACTGAAGAACAAATCCGAAGATATATAGCCGACATGGTGTTCCCCAACCTAAATTCAAACCACTGAAATAACCTAGATAAACCAATCTCCCTGGAAGAAGTCATCCAAGCAATACAAGATCTAAACAACAACAAAGCTCCAGGATTAGATGGTCTTCCCGCAGAGATGTTTAAAAGATACGAAAAACTACTCAGTACGGCACTACATAATATGTTTCTTGACTCCATTGAAAATAACTGCTTTCCCAAGTCACTATACGAAGCAAACATTATAATCCTATTAAAACCTGGGAAAAACCCAGAAGAACATAACGCGTACCTTCCAATATCACTACTAAACTCGGATTATAAAATCTTTGCGAAAATCTTAGCGAACCGCAAGAACCGATAATCGCAAACGACCAGTCTGGATTCATGCCTGGCAAAATCAACCACCACCAATATCAGACGAACTTTGATTCAAACCCAGATCGACCACGATAACACCGGCGGTCGTATAATATTATCCCTAGATGCAAGCAAGGCTTTCGATTCACTGGAATGGCCGTTTCTATGGGAAGTGATGCGAAAATTTGGATTTGGACCCAAATTTATACAATATGTACAACTACTCTATAAACACCCCACAGCACGCATATCTCTAAATGGTACTATCTCACAACTCTTCCCTCTCCAAAGAGGCTGTCCACTATCGCCATATCTCTTCGCAATAGCTATTGAAGCCCTGGCTATTAGAATCCGCTCCAACCCCAATATCAAGGGCCTGCAACTAAACTCACACACAGAACTTATAGGACTATATGCAGATGATGTGGTATTATACTTGGACGCTACTGAACCTTCACTTACAGAAACATTACAAACTGTTACAACATTTGAACCATACTCAGGATTACAGATGAACTGGACCAAATCCACACTATATCCAATCGATGAAAATGCCTTAAACATTCAATGGTCGATCCCAGTGGTTCCAGCGTTTAAATACCTGGGAATATACATAACCAAAGACCACAAAGAATTCTACAATTTAAACATAGCTCCATTACTAACATTTGTCAAGAGAAAATTACTACATTGGCTACATCTGCCCCTAAACCTCATTGGCCGGATAAATTTAATAAAAATCTTCCTGCTGCCCAAGATATTATATGCTCTACAACATACTCTTAGCTATATACCCAATTCCTTCTTTAAAACACTCAATAGCATGATAATCCCTTTCCTATGGAAGCACAAGAGAGCTAGGATCAAACTTCAACAACTACATGCACAAAAACACATGCTGGTTTAGCCCTACCCGACTTCCGACTATTACCTGGCCAGCCAAATGAAACTTCTGAAATGCTTGTTATCACAAACAGAACCACCAACGCAATCCGAACATATGCTCACTAAATACCACAAAAAAACATCACTTGCCCATATGCAAAACCCCGAAGCTCATACATATGGACCCGCAACAACTCTCCACAATGGAATAATTTCAACTACCCACACCTAGCCAAATACACCCTGTCACAGGATTGGATCAAGAAAGTAGTTACAACTTTGGGACACATCATACAAAATCATAATATAAAAGACTATGAAACACTAGCTGGCGAATTTAAACTACCTCCATCTTACAAATCTCGCTACTACCAGTTAAGACATTGCCTGAGAACGCAATTTCCAACCAGAGAAATTAAAGTGGAATCACACCCTATACTAAACTAAGACACTAACATCCACAATATATAAAGCACTACTGAAAGCAACAGCAGGTCCAAACCTACAAACTCTAACAACCAAATGGACGAAACACATACCGTCACTTGATGCAGAACAAATATATATATTATATATAGCCGAATCACCTCAATCAGCCTCTCCAGCTGCAAACAATAAACAAATACAATACTACATAATACACCAAGCCTATTTGACCCCCCAGAAACTATCCAAAATACACCCCTCACATCATATATCATGCCCTAAATGTGGTACACAAAATGCATCTCATATGGTCCTGTCCACATATAGCCTCATACTGGTCCAAAATAATACATTTTATTATGACAGCATTATCAATACCTGTACTAGCTACACCAGAGACTTGCCTCTTTGGTCTACCGGAATAGAACAACTGGAATAAACAGACTACAATCCTACTCCAATACCTACTGTTGTACGCATGCAAAGTTATTGTTCTCAAATGGATGTCTCCAGAACTCCCACGTAAAAAAACAATGGATCGACTTGGTTAACGCAGACCTTGCACACTTCAGAATCCTATACCAACATAGACACTGCCCCGCTAAATACAATAAGGTCTGGAACCCATGGATCAACTCAAACTCAACATCTAAAGGATAGATGCCACTGAAACACCCAGAGTGACCAGAGTGAAAACATAATGTAATGCTAACAATCTAGATGCCATGTTACACCTTACAAAATAAAATGAAGTTAAAAAATGTTTAGTTCTTGAAGACGTTTCACTAGTCATCCGACTGGCTTTCTCAATTCAGAATGACCTGTACAAGAATCTGTTGGCAATTATGTACCCTCGAAAGTCCCTATTAGCATAACACAGCCAAGTGTTAAAGACATTATGAATGCAAGGCGTGATGGCATTGTGGCTAAGAGGTGTTAAAGAAACGCCCAGGGTAAGGTGCACCTTATGAACCCCCCCAACTCTAATCAGGCTTGGTTTCTTTATTTTCACATAAATGGCCTCCGTGACACCTCTCTTGAACCAGTCCTGTTCCTTTGAAAGGATGTTAATATTACAATCTTCAAAGATTGTAATGGTGGGGGGGTTCGACACAAACTGTCTGCCATGTACAATGCTGTTTTGACACCTTACCCTGGGCATTCCTATAACACCTCTTAAGGCTGGTACACACGTGCGATCGCGGGTCCCGACCCTCGATGCACGATGTGTACGAATGAATGTTTCGGCCGATAATCGGCCCGTGTGTAGGTGCTTTATCGGCCGAAGTGGTTGTTCGTTCTGAGATCTGCCAAGTCTTTCAGCGATCTCCGAACGAATGACCGTTTTGGCCCATAAAGTGCATACACACAGGCTGAAACGTCCAGCTGATCTAACTGAATACAACAGACAAACACTTAGCTGTGTGTCACTCACCTAAGGTGGATTATGGGAGCTTAATTTCATAAAGAAGTGCGGTACAGATTTTTGTATGTTTGTGAATGAGGTATGTCTATTGGTCTATATGTTGTAGATACAAACAACCATTCCTACAACAACCAAATTGTAATATGATTATTGGGTCAAAATTGTATACACATATCACTCTAGGTTTATATACACATCATGTTATTGGTTAAGAATCCAGGCTGTTGAAAGCAAACTATTGTAGGATATAATAATAATAACAATATTATAAGGTTACCAACCCAGGTCCGAGCTTCTAACTTTGTTTCAACCCCTAAGTCTGCAATACAGTGTTTTATCAGGGTAGTAACTCCATCATTAATCTAAAAGCTTTAAAGCTAGGTACAAACTGTACCAATAAAGCCCAATACCGTTGGATCCTACAGTATCGGGGCTTTATCAGTACTGTGTGTACCTAGTTTTCCCGAATGAGCGCAGCCGCCAAATGTTCGGTTGATCAGTTTTTCGGGAAATACGGAAAACTTCCCTTGGCCGCGGCAGACTCCCTATACGTTCTCCTAACGCTTGGGGCTGTGTGTATCGTGATTATTGAAAAATGACAGAGAGGATCTTGCAGATCCTGTCTGTCATCTTTCAAAAATCTGGCATGTGTGTACCTATCTTAAACCCTCCTCACTAATTGGTGTTAAATAAAACAAGCAGAAGCTGCCATATTGAGAGAAACTGTACGCAGCTGTGAAGATGCAAAGAATAACATCAAAATATTTGTTTGGCTTTAATAACCAAATACATTTAAGATAGGGGCACAGAAAGTGCTTACTGGTAGTGCCTGTTGACATGAGCATGTTTTCCAGATAATTCTTTATCATTTCCAGGTCTTCAGTTGAAAATCGCCATTTGTTCTCTGCAGGTACAACAGGCTCCCTTGGGGTTGCCCGTTTTTGAGCAGACTTGGTCTGGACTTGGTGAGACAAACAGGTGGAAGGAAATGTACCAGTTGTGAGACCTTTGGGGAACTTTTGTGCTATGACTTTCAGACCTAAACCCCAGTAAATATATCATTAAAATTCAGAGCTTTAAATATGACAATAATCATCACAAATATACAAACCAAATATAGACAGGTTAGTAAATGCTTTATTAAACAATTAATGTTTTGCACCATTTCAATTCCATATATTTTGCAGTTGTGCTTACTGAGAGGCAGTAGTATGATAATATCTGAACAAAGTCTGAAGATATACTGCAAATAAATATATGAAAAGGGAATGACAGCCTAGCAACCTACCACCATAACTGCAGGTATCTCCTTTTGACTTTTCTTCTAAATTAGTCTGTGGCTGCATTTAAGTTTATCACTTGGTTTGTTACTCTAAAGCTAGGTACACACAGTCCAGATTTCTGAAAGATGACAGCCAGGATCTGCAAGATCCTGTTCGCCATCTTTCAAAGATCTGCATACACACAGTCCCGAGCTTTCTCCCTATGAACTTCATAAGGAGAACGCTCGGACTGTGTGTTTCCATCGGCCGCGCTAGACTCCTCTATAGGGAGTCTAGCGCGGCCGATGGATTTTCGGCCTTTCCGAACGAGCGTTCGGCGACCCGATCGTTGGCGGCCGCGCGCTCATTCGAAACAGCGTACACACATAACGATAAAGCCCCGATCCGTCGGATCCGACGGTACGGGGCTTTATCGTTAGTGTGTGTACCCAGCTTTAGTGATCTTCATTGTTACTTCCTGGGTTTTGATTGTGTTTCCTTTCCCAATAAGGGTCTTTGTTATCTTTAGTCAGCACCCAAATTGATCCCAGCCAGATGTCACAGGCAGGATAGTATGCTAAGATCAATATTCAATTACTGTGGTGTTTCTAACTACATTATGCTATACTCTTCAGCTGTTTACACATCAACTAAGTTCACAAATTAACGTCAGATTCCATCTGTATCTGATTGTGAATTTGCTCTATTTATACATCCACAGGAAATATTGCTCCGTATATACTTTATTTTGCCAAAAAATGGGGCTAATGGTATTGGCCGCAATGCAGATGGCAGAAGCTCATCAGCACCGTTGATGGACATTTTCGTCCCCCACACCTTGCTGACACTCTGCAAATCTGGAGAGGATTTGCCAAGTATCGGCCAAGTGTATGGCTAACTTAATAGACAAATATTACAAAGGAGCATCAGTATCTAATTGTTTTGCAAAACAAATATTTTGTAATCTCGACGAATGCCCCCGACCGAACGCATACACACGGACAATTCTTGGCCAAAAAGGCCGTTCGTCACGCATATCGGTCATTGTCGGGGGTCGTTGCTCGGCTGCACATCTTGCGTGTGTACGAACCTTAAAAGTCCTCCCATGAAAAGTGGCAAGTGAGCAACAACCCCCCCCCCCCCACACACACACACAAACAAAATTGCCCGCTTTAAAGTTTGAAATGATTGCCTGTCCTCTTTATACCTGATAGAGGGTATGTTCTATGCTACACTGAGAAAACTCTTTACCAAATCTATTTTATTAACACCCGCTACCAACAAAATCTACATACATATTTCATGTAAAAAAATATAAGGTTATACATAGCCATGTTTCAGACAGGTGCCGCCAACAACAAGCTCTTGCTGTTAAACTCTCCCTCAGCCCTGGACCTAGGGCTGTATTCTAGAATGTCCCACACTGTGTGCTCGTATTTAAACTTTCACAAGGAAGTTTTAGATTCCTACAAACCTTTGCACCAAGGTTGGCAAATTGCACTCAAGATTAGACAAATTGAATGTGTGGTTCCTAGAAGCACCCATAATAAAATCCCAATTGCTAGTGGTAAATAATTTATCTTCCAGAAAATAAACATCAGAACTAAAACAGGATTATTCAATAAAAGTTCTTATTGTTAAAAATGGTGCTAATTTTGCCCCAACCAATCAGATGTTAGCTTTCAAATGTTAAATAATATCTGATTGGTTGGGGCAAAATTAGCACCATTTTTAACCATAAGAACTTTTATTACATCTCCTTTTGGCCAACTAAATGAATTTAGAATTTAACTGTTGCAGTTTCGCACTGTAAGAATTCTTACCTCCAGATAGCATGAAAAGATTCTCAAACCCTCTCTCGCACATAGTAGTAGCAGTCTGAATGGCTACTCGTTCATCTTCATCGTACAGGATGATAATTTTACCATGAGCATTTCTCTGAATTCAACATTAAGGATCATGAGGCCATACACTAAACACATCTAGACTCTGGACCTACGCTTTTTATTGGTTTTGGTCAATGCTGCCATTTCCCACTGAACCTCTCCTAGATGAGGGCCCCTATGTTTCCTAACCTCTGCCTATTTGTTTTGGATGGATGACTATGAATGGATAATTATACTATGCCTCAATTAAAGTTCTTGTAAGCCATAAATATATTAAATTAGTTTTGCTTCACATGTATTAAATATAAAGGATTTGAATATACATCTCTACATTGTATTCAATCAACACAATCATGTTATACATTGTATTAATCCATAAATAATTGAATACATATTAGAGCACCTTGCACTAAATAGTTGTGAGGTTGTAAAATTACAACAAAAATCCAGCAAAGCAATTCCTTTACTAAATTCTCTATATTACCACATAATAAATTCTTGTTATATCCTGACCATTCCTTAATGTGGTTAAGAATCTTCAATACACAGATCTATCCTTTAAAGGATACAAATTGCAGAATTTCTGATGTGAAAGGGTTCATTGTTCTTGCAAGCATTGCTGTAGGATAATTCTTTGCTGTAAAGATAAACCAATGCAAGCACAATGAAGAGTTAGACATTATAGTATTCTTGTGGAGATAAAGACAAAGTTGAAGCATAGCCCAGTATTAACAGAAACCAAATGACTATTCTATTTACATATTTTTACATTTTTCCTTAAAGGGACACTATACATATGGAGTAAATGGACTGCTTTCTGGCTCCTCATACAGTCCGTCTACTACTATCTTACCCTTAAAGAAGGAGAGGGTGAATTGTGGGAGGAGTCATAGGGAAGTCAGTTACTGCATGATTAAATTGTACTCCCCCAGTTAGAGACACTGACTCTCTGCGCATTATTGGAGACTAGTAAGCACAAGTTGAAGGATACTGTAAAAATTAACTTTCTAAAAATGAAAAGAACCTGGAGCAGGGAGGTAGGATTGATTATCCCCAACTCCCAATATCATTTTGTTGAGGAGCACCAGCACATACAATTTTCATCTGCCAGGTTAGTGCTCCAGACTTTCCTATATAAAACATAGGGATGAAGCACTGAGTAAGCCTGACAGAAGCAGTTTTCCTTATGCTGGTGCTCCTCACAGATATTATATTGGGAGGTAGGAATTACCAATCCTGCACTATAGTCTCCTTTAATAAGGGGAGGGAAGACAGGGGAAGGACTCTTGAGTTCTGTAAGTTACTGCATAAGTAAAGTGTCCCTTAAATATAATGTTTGATGAGAAAATAGAATCCCTGTTAAAGGGAAAGTTCAGTGGAAAATATCATTATTTTATAAATTGTTAGTTTATATTATGCAAACCTAGTTTTTCTGCATATTCTCTTCCATTTTGAAAAATCTGTTGAATTTATGCGCCTTGCCATTCCCTGCTGTTAACATTAGTGAGCTGACATTTCAGGTCCTGTAATGGTACTTCTTCTTCCCAGAATGCACACTAACTTGGAATGTTCCTCATAGTATTTTCTACTAATTGGCTGTTGGATGGGTCAAACATACTCAGATCTCTGAGCAACTAAATCAACCCAGGCAAGGGTCAAGGGCAAGACCATAACAGTCTCTACTAGGGGTCCTGCAAACAGGAAGTCAGAATTTCGGAAGCATTTATATATACACAGGCAAAAAGGTGAATGGGCAGGTTAAGGTCATTAGGATGAAAAAACACTTTTCTTTTTTCTTAACAGTACATGTATTTGCACTGAACTTCCTCTTTAATAAAAAAAAATGAATACAAACCCTTTAATATATAAAACTGAAGATTAAAAACCTTGCATTTTTCTGTAGGAGAAATGGCAGTGTCCCCTTTTGGTTGAAAAGATAAAATGGTTATTTATAAAATACATTTACCTCCAATAATGTGGCATTGGTCATAGCAGTCTCGGTCTCTTACATCAAGGAGAAGAAATGGGCAGTCTTCATAAGGCTTATCCAGTAACTTAGACATCGATGAAGATTCTTTTGATTTATCCAAGTCATTTCCAAGGTCCAATTCACCCACACCACTTATTACACTGTTAGAAGGATATAGAAAATATTACACAATGCCGATATTTTATAAAATTCACACATTTTCCCAACAGACAAGGAATGCAGCTTTAGCCTAATGTTAAAAACAAACTTTTTGCATATTTGCATTAAATTCACTGAATTGATACTATGTCAAATGATTTTCCATAAATCATGATAAAAAAAACTAAGAGGCTTAAGTACAATTTGAAGCAGTATTACAAATCTTATACCTTTTTATACAGTGAATACAAATAACGCAGGTATAATTTAGACTAACAATAATCTATAACATGATAGTTAATAGTCATAGAAATTTCTGAACCAACATTCTAATACTACTGCTTACCTCTGCAGAGTAGATCGGGACGAGTGCACAGATTCTGCACTTTCATCACTGTCAATAAACTGTATTGGACTTCTAGGTTCATTGTGTGGACTTGTTATGCTGTTTGGTCGCTCTGTAACAACTTCTTTATCTGTCATCACAGAGCTACTGTCTATAAAAAAATAGTGGGAAAGAAAAGACGTACTACACATCAGTAAGCAAATAAAATGTATGAAAACAAGTATGCTTGTGAAGGTTCTCATTCATCCAGGTCATGGTATATCTGTTGTATTCAATTAGATCAACTGGACTTGAAGTTTAGTTCTTGAAGTTTCGCTCGTCATCCGACTGGCTTTCTCAATTCAGAATGACTTGCACAAGAATCTGTGGCAATTATATACCCTGGAAAATCCCAATTAGCATATCACAGCCAAGTGTTAAGGGCGTGATTGGATAGCGGCTAAGAGGTGTTATAGGAACGCCCAGAGTAAGGTGTCAAAACAGCATTGTACATGGCAGACAGTTGGTGTCGAACCCCCCCACCTCTATTTAGGCTTGGTTTCTTTATTTTCACATTTTTATTTTCAGTGTGTTGTTCGGTTAAACACAACACACTGAGGCAGCAATTGGTACATCCGAAAGACCCAATTCCGAAACACAAGAAAAGCGACATCATATACGCAGTGCAGTGCAGTGAAGAATGCTCTGATTTGTAGGTGGGGGAGACCAAACAGCAACTGCATCAACGTATGGCCCAGCACAGAAGAGCCAATTCCTCGGCTCTTAAGGATAAAGGACACACCTTTGAAGATTGTAATGTTAACATATTGGCAAAGGAACGTGACTGGTTCAAGAGAGGTGTTAAGGAGGCCATTTATGTGAAAATAAAGAAACTAAGCCTAAATAGAGGTGGGGGGGTTCGACACCAACTGTCTGCCATGTACAATGCTGTTTTGACAACTTACTCTGGGCGTTCCTATAACACCTCTATCTATCCAATCACGCCCTTAACACTTAGCTGTGATATGCTAATTGGGATTTTCCAGGGTACATAATTGCCACAGATTCTTGTACAAGTCATTCTGAATTGAGAAAGCCAGTCGGATGACTAGCGAAACATCTTCAAGAACTAAACTTCAAGTCCAGTTGATCTAATTGAATACAACAGATATGTATGAAAATAAGGTAAGTAGAATAAATGTCTGCCAACAAAGAATATTGTACTTATTAGTGAGATCAGCGATGCTGATGTCATGGCCAATCACTGGCGGCAGTTACTAGACCAGCCTTTTCTGCTGCTGCTAGTGGAGGGGTGAGCTGACAGGAGAGATAAAGCAGCACCACTTACGGAGCATTATGGGAGTCTGGAGCAAGTGCTAATGTCTCCATTACTTAGTTAGTCCATAATAAAAACGTATCACCTTATCCTACAGTACTTATCTTTTTAGTATAAATAAACTTTTGATCAAGAAATGGTTATTTTGCAGGGTGAACCGTTCCTTTTATAATAAGGCATGATAAGAAATTATCAAAAAAAAAAATCACACCTTTTATGGCAAACAAATGTGTCCTGGTACTGCCCTATTCTCTACTGCAGGGTTAAGGCTCTTATACACGCACAATGTGCGCACAAAGCCACAACCCCCGACACCGACCTATACCCGCGACGAACGCACATTTTGGCCGAGAATCGTCTATGTGTATGAGTTCAATCGGGGGTCATTTGTTAATCTGCGCGATGGATCAATGAACGACCCCCGACCAAACGAATACACACAGACGATTTTCGGACGAAACGGCCATTTGGCACGGGTAGCGGTCGGTGTCGGGGCTCGGTACGAACTTTTACTCAATGTGTGTGCCGGGTGCCTCCAGAGAGCCAGAGTGCTCTAAAAACACAGATTTTGATAAAATGTCAATGCAATCTAACTACAGTACACAGACTGTAATCTAATCTAACAACATACAAATTGCATAAAAAAGGGTAATTACAACATTAAGTCCAACACAAAGAACACAGGTGTGCCATGAGAAAAAAAAATTGCATTGCCATACATTCCACACTCTGAAAAAGTTTGATAACCACTGCTCTACCACATTAAAAAAAAAAAAAAGAACATCCTCCCCTACAGGAGAAAAAAACTCTCCTTAATAAACAGTAATTAATTTTACTAAATTTTATTAAGAGAAGAAAATTAATTATAAGTTGAACATGAAACATGAAAAAGCAGGAAAAAAAGAATATGAAAGATACTGGAAATCCAATTTAATGTAGCACTTGACAAATACCAGGAGCCAGGTAGGTCTTTATGGCTTCTAATGAGCCATAAACCACTGATTTATTACATAAGCATATATTACCTTCTAGCCTCAGTAGCTCTTCTTCACTCATTTCAGACTCTTCCGACACTGATGCTACTTGAAGAACCTGTGAAAATTAAATATCACAAACAAATATATTATGGAAGACAAAATAAAGGGGTTTTTATTCTCCTTTACCTTTATTGTTACTGGTTCAAACAGTTGAACATTCTAGAAAAGCACCATACATGTGCAGGTTAAAACGTGTTTTGTTCAGCTTGCAACCCTTTACAACTGAAACACTGATTTCTTAATTCTGTAACAGTCCTTCATTATCTGTCCTTTCAGGGAAGTAGTTAATTCTGAAGTTTTGATCCTTTATTGGGTTCTATGATAATAAATTGCTGTTTTTTCCTGAATCTGTAAAGGATAGATTTGCCTTTTCACCATCATCAAGAAAAATACTTCAGTTTCAATATCACATCCCTTTGCTATTAAGCTTGTGTAGAACAGGTTTTGTAAAATTCAAATCTTCAATTAGTAACAGCATGGACATCCCACAGTTGTACCTTTGCCAGTTTTTCTATTTTTTTTAATCTCCCAGTAGTATGTAGTATTTAAAAGAAATAATTTGTGATGTGAGTCAATATTTAGCAGATAGAAGATTTATATCTTAACCATGCAGCTCCCAGATTTGAGATATATCCTCTTTCAGCAGCTGCATAGTTCACCCAATTGAATGTATCCTGCATCACTAAGCTGTGGTTTTCTCTGAAGATGAATAGTACCATAATTATTGTTTTACCTTTCATCGTGTCCTCTGACATCTCAATTCCCATACATACAGTATAGCGGTGGTAAGGTGGGTGTCTGTGCTAATATGCTATGCAGCTTTTTCAGAAAGTCTAGGGTTGTCCCAGAGAGCTAAAATTGCTGTGCCATATGGGTTTCATTTTCAGTAATTTCCTTTTGATAGGTATGGGTATGATGGGCATGTAGTACTTAGCAATAACTTTTTGCTACAAAATTAGCAAACAAAAACCCACAAAGTACACAACATTACAAGGTATCTGAAAAGCAATAACACCAATACTTACAAGTTGAGCAAAGGTTGTAACTTTAATTCTCTTGAATAATTCATCTTTTTTGTACCTATAATCTGAAGAAACAAAGAAGATATGATCATTCATTACATTATTGCCCAGGGAAACTAGAAATATTATACTAAGTGAGCATCCTACGTGTAACAGATGAATACAGGCTTGTGATATTATGTGTTGCTTACTGATCACAAACCATAAAATAATCAATAATTGAATGAATGAATAAAGAATCATCAATTACTCAGCTGGAACTAAACATTTGAACTATTTTACAATGACAGCCTATATTTATCCTGTGAATATTTCATTTGTCATAAGCATATTTAAATATTCTAATTAAGTAAATAAAAAATACACAAGGCATATCAAAACAGGAACGCCACTAGCTGTTGCTCAAATGAAGCATTCGCCACATTAATCCTGACTGCAAATGTCTGGAGATGATGGGAGTTGTAGTTCTTTATCAGCTGGTAGGATATAATTTGGTTATATCTGCTTAAAACAGCAGATGGCATGACTCAAATAGAGAAGTAACCAAGTAAATAAAAGAAACATCTGCAAAGAAGTAGAAAATCAGTATGTTGCACATAGAAGTTACCTGGTTCTGTCTTGCAGGATGCCTTATCAGTGCATTGGGACATTGTGTACAGACTAAGCAACAGAATTAGAAAAAAACAAGAATCCTAGAATGTTATTTAAACTCTGAGAACTTCACAGGGATGTGAGACTATTAAAATTAATCCAGTCCTGAACTCTCTCAATATGCCATTTCAGAAGACAGTTGGAGCCATTGTCCTTTTTTATCAGATCTGCATTCATGCAGACATTGTACCCTCTCAGTTGTTTATATAACAGGCCAAATTACTACACCAAGCGGTCTGATTTCAAATGGATAGAGGGCATCTTTACTGAAAAGTACAAAAGTACCCATTCTAAAGGCTCCAAAACAGAAAGTGTATTTTATACACCACAAGATACTAGACAAAGATTTTTGTGTTTGCTCAAGTTTGTCCTGAACAATAAGAAAGGAATAAAAGACGGAACTTGATAAGTACTGGAGGGATTACTACTTTGGTAAAGACAGTATTTGGAAAGTGCGGTGTACAAAATTTGGCAGATGAAAAAGTAATTATGTGTATAAAAATATATTATAATAGAGGTTTTGGTTTTGCATTTGAACATAAAGACCACACAGCATATAGCATACTACAATACATTCTTTTACACTAGCCAACATAAGCACTTACATAATCCTACTTTTTCTAGCCCACAGCCCAGAAAATGCAAATTTGACATTTCTCTTGTTCTGTTAACATTTTAAATTCCTTATTTGTGTACCATTTAAAGCACAGGTTCTTAACACGGATTAGCAAATATTTAGAGGTATAGGAACCAAATTATGGCAGTATGGGTCTATTTTAATGATTTCTTGGGACAGACTGGCAGGGGTGATGATTTTGAAGCAGTAACATTGCATTGAAACTCAAAAACATTTGTCCATTTAGTTCAACCTAGAATAACCATTACCCAACCCATAACACCTGCAAAAAACCCAGTATAAGGGAGGGGGGAAATCCTTCTGGACTCTAACTCGCAATCACAAGAATTCCTGGGTCAACAGGAATTTTTGTATTATACCAGTAATTTTTAATATTCTTTTATTTTAGAAACGTATCCAGGACTCTCCTAAAACTAACCAATAAACAAGAGATAACAACATCTACTAGAAAATTTTCCCAATTTTATTATTATACCCTTCTCACTGTAAAAACCCTTTCCAAAGAAAAATGCACCAGAGTTTTGATTGTATGGCCCTCTAATGTGTAGTGTTTATACCCCCACGCAAGTGCCTCGAAAGTGAAAAGCCCCAAATTAATCTGTCTTCAGAGTCAAGCTAATACATTTACCTTATTAATTTAGTTGCCCTTCTCTGAATCCTCACCAGTTCCAAAATATCCTGTTTGCATACTGGATTCCAAAGTTGCATTTTGATATACTCGATTTAAGGGCTTTACCAGAGTTTTGTAAAAAAATAAAAATAAAAAAAAAAATGGAATGTTTTTCTCCCTTCAATCTATCCCACTCTTTAAACAAGACAGCTATAGCTGTTCCTGGCATGGTTTGCTACAACTAAACCTGTTATCTGCTATCTACCTGTTATACAACTCCTTCTCCACTTAAAGTTTTTAAAGGAATAGTTCACTGCAATAGTGAACTATTCCTTTTCTACATTGATTGAAGCCCGGGAGGTTAAGAGGAGCCAGGGCCGTCTCTAGACTTTTTGCCACCTGACACAAAATTCCAAATGCCACCCCCCTTGCCGCCGGAAGGGGTGTGTTTTTATAATTGAAAGTGGGTGGTGCTTTGTACGGAAGTGGGATGTGGCTTGTCCAGAAGTGGGAGGGGCTTTATACACGTTGATTTAACTTGTGTCATTATCATTGTATTTACATATCATTCCTCCATTTATTTACAATACATTGAAGGACCCACCCTCTAGAATATCTATCTATCTATCAATCTATAATCTATCTATCTGTCTATATCATCTATCTATCTATCTATCTATCTTTCTATCTATCTCTCTAACTATCATCTATCTATCTATCTGTCTATATCATCTATCTATCTATCTATCTCTCTAACTATCATCTATCTATCTATCTATCTAATCTATCTATCTATCACACCCTCTCTTCTTTTTCTCTAACTATCACTATCTATCTATCATAATCTATCTTGTCTATATCATCTCTCATCTATCTATCTATCTATCTATCCTATCTATCTATCTATCACCCCCTCTCTCTTTCTTATCTGTCTATCTATCTCTCTATCTATCCTCTATCTATCTATCTATCTATATCATCCTATATCTATCATCTATCTTCTATCTATCTATCTAATCTATCACCCCCTCCTCTTTCTTTATCTATCTCTCTATCTATCATCTATCTATCTATCTATCTATAATCTATCTATCTATCTATCTATCTATCTATCTATCTATCACCCCCTCTCTTTCTTTATCTGTCTATCTATCTATCTCTCTATCTATCATCTATCTATCTATCACCCCCTCTCTTTCTTTATCTGTCTATCTATCTATAATCTATCTATCTGTCTATATCATCTATCTATCTCATCATCTGACTATAATTATTTATGCTAGGCCTGCTGCCTGGGCACATTATATTTTTGGTTACTGGGCCCGCAGAGAGAGAACAGAACACGAAACACCCCCCCCCCCCCCCCCCAGCCATCCCTATAAAAGTTGTTTGTTGGTTGGCTGTTGCCTATTAGGATAGGAAGGAGGATTCAATTAAATTCATAATTTCTGATTTATTTTTATATCTCTCACTCACTGTCTTTGAATGACTGAATCCGAATCACTCAGTCAGATGACGAGATCATTCACTTGTCTCGGACAAACGGGAGTCGGACGGGACGGACAGTGGACACACACAAGACAAGACTGTCAGTCAGTGAAGACACTGTCACTGTGTCACTGACACAACAGGCCAAGCGCAGGCGGGCGGCGCAGGGGGACAGGCTGCACGCAACGAGTTGAGGTCGGATAGATCGTTCGGTTCGGAATGGAGGCGGAGTCAGATCGGACTTCGGTCTTCTCTTCGTAGTCCGGACAGTTGTTGCTGAACACTTGCAAGTTGCTGTGCTGGTAATGTAACAGGTCCGGTCCGGCACTCACCACCCCACCCCCGCAACAGATTAGGCAGGGAGTTGGGCAGCCGGCGGATGCTGGCCTCCATTTAAAAAAAATAAAAAATACAGTGTGACAGTGCGGCAGTGGCGCTTCCCTACAGGGTGCCGCTCTGCAGTGTGCTGCACCCTGCATCATTAGCGAGACGGCCCTGAGAGGAGCTATGCCTTACCTCCTGTTCTTCAATCCATGTTTAGATAGCCAGGAACAAACTTCTGAAAATCTTACCTTTCACGCGATCCAGCAGGCCGCTCTGACAGTTCCCGACTGCTTCCTGCTTCTGTTACGCTATAACGCGCATGCCCGAACTGTCAGAGCAGCCCCACTGGATCACGTCAAAGGTAAGATTTTCTGAAGTTCGTTCCTGGCTATCTAAACATTGATTAAAGAACGGGAGGTAAGGGATAGCTCCTTAACCTCCCTGGCTTCAATCAATGTAGAAAAGGGATCGTTCACTATTGCAGTGAACTATTCCTTTAAGCCCAAATGCAGAAGTGACACCAATACATATCCTTGTGGCACACCACTTGGAACGATGCTTTAATAGTCTCTGTACAAGATCTATCAACCCATTTTTTAGCAAATGTGTGTTATAAGGCTAAGCATTAGTTGCCTATGTAGCTAAGTATATCAGAGTCCATATTCTTACTTACTTCCTCATAAAAACCAAGCAAGTTTGTTTGACAAGATCTACCTCTCATCTATGCTAAATGCTACTTAAAAGGTCAGTCCTTAAAACTTTATTTTAAAGTGTCCCATAACCAACTTTCTAATATCTTCCACATTTAAACTTACGGATCTATAGTTACCAGGCTGTAAGTATATACTATTTTAAATATTCGTTTTTGCAGCAGGTTTTTTCCAGTCCAGAAGCACTTCTCTAGCTAAAATTTAATAACCTAAGAAATGATGGTCTAGATAAAATTACACTAAGATGACTTAAAAATAGTGGATTCATTTCATCAGGTCGAGAAGCTTTATCGATATTAACTTTCTACAATTGTTTCTGTAACAAATCATGTGTCAGCCAAAGTGCTTTTGCTTTTTACCATTATACCATTCTTGCTGCTACAATCTATACGTTCATTACTAGGTTGTTCTATATACAGAGGGGAAAATGGTTTAGTAGATTTGCCTTCCTTATATAACCCCTCCGGAATGAAGTTGTTTTTCCCCCCCTCTAAACCAGCTAGAGAAAAAAAAATAATTCATGTTATAGCATGTGTCTGCAACCTGTGGCTCTCACCTGCCAGCAATGCACACAGCATAGTCACCTTTTCCAGTAATTAATGACGTACTATTGCTATCAAAGAGATGCATGCACTATTCTTCTGCAATTAAATTATACTTAATAAAAATGCTGTTTACAAATCGGCTTTAGGTTTTTCAGAATAGAACTCAATTTAAGGGCAATTGAAAGATTAAATAAAAGAAAGTCAAAACTAAAAGCCAAGAAACACACGAAGGCAGGCATTACACATGGGAAAAAATCATTCCACTTACTTCTGTTCATTTCTTCTATTCTTTCCAAATACTTGGTCATGCTGTTACCTAGAGAAAAATACTACAGTAATTAGCCATATTTTGGTCACACAAATTATAAAGACATGCGAGTATTACATGTACATAGCGTAATATAAATGTTTTATTTGTGACAGAGCAGGTCCATTACCATATGAAAGAGCTTTGTACAGGTTATAGAATGCCAAGGTGACTTCTCACATCATGATTTTACACGGTAGTGAGGTTGTCAACATTTAAAATGTACAAGTTTTTGTTTGGTTGAGGTTGCCATGCATAATTGTTCCTCAATTTCTGGTTTCTTTTATTTCCATTTATATTGATTTTTAAACAACTGAAATAAAAATGAACATAAACAGAAATCACATTGCATTTCAGACAGTATCTTGGAACACATACAAATTGTTTCCTTAAGTGAAGGAATACGGGGAGGGAAGGAGGGATTAGGAAAGAGTAGGGGGGGGGGAGCTCCAGACCCTGGGGAATAATTATTACAACCATTTTTCTAGTATAATTTTTTTAACATTATTTGAACATTTTATTCTTCATAGTATTGTATTGATTATTGGATACCATTTGTTACAATTTCTAGTCAAGTCCTATACAATCTCATTATTGGTATTTTATATTTGTCTGTGTCCATAAACTATATCCATAGGGACAAGTCCTATATGTGTCTTCTCTTTGGTAGATGGATGTAGTTATTTCCAGATTTAAATTGCTCTACTGAGCCAGGTAGCATAGATGATAAGACAAGCATGCATGATCTCATTATACAGATGTATTATTTCTTCCCAGAAGTATTTTACCTTAGGACAATACAACCAGATATGAAACAGATTTCCTTTTTTTTGAGTATAGATATACATCAACCTTTATTCTAGCAGAATTATCCACATATAAGGCCATAATATTCTTAAGGCAATTCGATCTTATTCCTGCTTGCTGTAATGTTTATTTTAGAATAGCCCCCCCCCCCCAACCAAACGCCTTTTTGGCATCTAATACTGTGTGAATTTTCAACTTTTAATACTGTGTGAATTTTTAGTATTATCACTAGCTTCCCTCGCATGCACAAATTCTACTTGTTCTGGGTGTACCCAGGTAGGAACCAGGATAGCTAGTTGATTTGCCAGCATCTTTGCGAACAGTCTCTATATTTATTAAGGAGATTGTCCTATAACTGCCACAGAGAATTGGATCTTTATTTGGTTTATGTAACAATGTTATATGGGCTAGTAGTGAATGAGGGGGAAGCTATTATTTTTGTCAATGACATTAAAGGGCAAGTCCAGCCCTAAAATGAAAACTTACATACAGGTAAATTACCCCCAAAACCCTTAACGGTAATAGTTTGAAATCTGCAATATAAAAGTCTACCGTAACTTGAAATCCTGCACAATGTCCTGTTGCCCGTTTCTGCTTCCTTGTTCTTCCAGTTAGCAACTGTCAGTTATGGATTGACAGTGGACATCACAGCCAATGACCGAATGCTAAACCACTAGCTGTCTCTTCTGAGCATGCCCAGGCTCAGTACAGGTTTCTAAATTGCTCAGTTTCCATGAGGCATCCAGAGACATAGCAGGCATACAGTAATGAATTCATAGGACAAAGTATGGTATATCAACATGTTTTAAAGAGGCCATTCTTTCTAGATGATGTTCTTATGAGGGTGGAGTTGTCCTTTAAAGGGGTTAGTTCAGTTTTTAATGTTTTGTAAAATAAAAAATAGCAGGCCCAAGGGAAGACCTTCCAGAAATCACAAGCAGAGTAACGGTATTGGAAAGCAATATACAGTAGCAAAACAATGACCTAAGCGAAATGGGAAAGACTTTAACAACACAAGCTGCCACTATCAGAGCATTGCTAAATCAAGCAGAAGTTCTGGAAAATAGAGGCAGACGTAATAACATCGGAATACGGGGCCTCCCAGAATCGAAAGAGGCCATTGAAAGTAAAAGAAACGGACCATGGTTTACTTTCTTTTCCCTGGTCCTACACAGCAGTGCAACATGATGGGTTTATCCCGCCTCACATTTTGATTGACATGCCACACTCAAAGCTATAAATTTTCCTCAGTCTTTTTTTCTCCTGTACTTACAGCATGGCAGACAGTCCTCTCTCGATCTTAGAAGCTTAGAGAAATGTAGGCAGTCCTGGAGGCCTTCAAGCTTACAGTTAGGAAATTTGGGTGATTCAGTCCTAATCCATTTAGACAATGCAACAGTTGTATTAAATTTGCAAGAAGGAAGACTTTTAGAACAGATGTCTCAAGAGGGTAGTCAAGATGATTTGACATAGAAATGTAGAAATATCTCCTATTGGATTAATCGGCAATCCATTTTCCAGGTCACTCAAGAGAGCAGATCTTCTCGGCAGAGTCTCTTTAGAGCCAAGGGAATGGGAATGACATCTCTGTGTCAACCATTTTATCTGTGTTAAGGAGCATTGCTTAGAGATTCGTGGAATCTCTTGCAATTAATGGTGACTGTCTAATATTCTGCTCCAGGTTGAAACATAAGAAGGCAGTCATAACAGAGAGAAATAAGACGAAATAGCAACCGTACTGGCAGTTCTTCCATGGTGACAGAGAAGACCTTGGTATTCACCTTCTCCCCAGAGGTCCATTTTTTATCTGCATGCGTGCACGACTTTTGGTCCGTGTGAATTGCACTTTAATAATAGTCTATGGGAACGCAAAAGAAAAAAACATGGACACACGCGGACAAACTTATTTTTTTTTGCATTTTTTTGCATTTTCTCCACTGTTTCCTGTTGATTTTCTAAAAACTGCACACACACGCAAAAGGACTGGAAACACGGATACACACGGACAAATGCATAGAAAAATGCATGTCATGCAAATGGACAGGAACGCGAAAAAAATGAATTGTCCTAAATGCACTGTGCTGTGCATAGGGAGAACGCTCGGGACTGTGTGTTCCCTCATCTTTCAAAAATCTTTACTGTGTGTACCCAGCTTTAGTTTCTTCTGTGCTTTATAGACAGTGTGTGTAGCGTCTTTCCTGAATGAGCCCGCAGCTGCCAAACATTCCCGCTGACCTTGCTGACGTTTGGGAAAGTCCTAAAATTTCCCTCAGCCACGGTAGTCTCCCTATAGAAGAGTTAGCAGCGGTCGTGGAAAACACATAGTCCCGAGCATTCTCCCTATCCCCTTATCCCTATGAAAAATGATACAGTATCTTGCAGATGCCCTCTGTGTAGTTTAAGAAAATCCTTACCTTACATCTCTGCTCCTTATGGTTCTCCTGCAGTGCTTGTTCAAAGTCCAGGAAAGTGAGTAGGAGCTGTCAGTGAGTCATCTGGTCCCTGCTGCTTCCTTAACCTCAGTAACGCAGTGACATGCGCAGGGGAGCCCTCCCACCATACGGATACATCTTCTGCAGCTGTTGCACCTGCGTGAAACCCTTTGGCCAAAATGTAGGTGCCCCCGCACCGAAAATCTTTTTAATATGTATAATTTTTTTAAAATTTCATTTTCAAATGATTTGTATAAATGAATGTTTATCAGCTTGTTGTACTGATTCTGTACTCTTTGAGAGCTGATTTTGATGCTCTGACTCGACTGTTAAAAGGCAACTGTGGTCTCCAAACAAGTTAGGATTAAATGAAAGCCTGCAGTATTTCTGTGAGAAATGAAATTGGGGTGAATGTTCAAACTTCCTGCTTCCAGTAGGTTGAGTGACATCACCTTACCTCTGCCCGCCCCTCCACCCCAGGGGAGAAGCATGCTCAGTTAAGACTTAATGCTGGGGAAAACTGGAAGTACCAAGGGGAAAAAATGACAGTTGAGAAGAGGAGCCTATTAATGCAGGCAGAGGCTGGTCACATGACTACAAGCTGGTCACATGGCTGATAACAGGAAGTGTTCAAGCAGGAAGTAATATTGCTGAACCTTTCCAGCAATAACTTCTCATAAATTTTATCTAGAGATGTGATTTAGGTTTTATTTTGAAGGTACGATGGAAGGCTATTTTATATAAGGGATAATGCGCCCCTTACAGTGTAATATAAGGATATTACGCCACCGAGGAGTTCCCTGACCATATAGAAGCACGAGGCCGTAGGGGCGCATTATTTCTTATAATACATAAGTATTGGATTCCTTTAAATTCTAGCCTTGTCCCTATTTCCACCTTAAATCCACAAGCTACCTTCTGTAACTTAAACCCAGTAGAAAGGAACATCCCAGCCCAGCATCTATGCGGTTAAACATATCTTTGTGGAGGAGGAGAGAGACATTGGTTATGATGTGACAGGAAGCAGCTCCAGCAGAGTCATTGTCCAGGCATGAACACTGGAATGGGCGGAGTAGTGGGATATAAGAAATATAAGAAATGAGTCACTTAGTGACATAGCTGAGTGATTTTATAAGGATATATACCACTGCAGCTCCCATTATAAAATATCACACTTATGTATTATATAATTCTTACTAGTTTGGAAGAAATGGAGACCACAGTTACCCTTTAAGTAAGCAATAGATTTTTATTAAAAATATTTGGCAAAGAATATCCAATAGTCTGACACTATACATACATCATACATCAGGCTATTCTGTCTTGATTGACTCTTTATTGGCAACAGCGACAGTTTCCTCTTTTCTGTCTGCTGTCGGTATTTGGAATCTCTGACCCGAAGTATTCTCTGTAAAATTTGGTTATACAGAAAAGAACTACTACTTTATGCTGTTCTCTTCTATTTTATTATACCTTACTATACTCGTACATATTATATCCTCATCCCACGCAAAAAATGGTGAAAACTGTGATGTGGTTCACACATGCAATTGTTAGCATGGGAGAAATCGTGCTAGTGTGGCCTAGCCCTAACTTAACAGTTTATGATGGGATGTTTACTGAATACAATGGCTTATTTCTTTTATATAGCATCATTTTACCATATATCATAATGGGGAAATACAGTAAAACTCACATTAAGGGCAACACACGTAAAACAGCCTATAAGAAACAACTTACTTTAGCTAAAGGAAACAACACATTCCCCAAAAGAAAAATTCTACCACTTCCTATTGAAAAAATGTAATAATTACGCATGCAACTATGTAGCACAATAAGAAAATCTTTAAGTTTATTAGAATTACTGAAGTTAACAAAACAGATGTGGAAAAACACCTCTACTGAAAGACAGGTAACAACTTATTAAGCTCAGTCAGGAAACGCAGCAGATAAAATAATATTTCACACATGGACTATTTTTTTTTTTTAATTCTCCTCCTAACGGAGGTAATTTATTAGAAGTTAATAGAATAGGAAAAGCAGTTTACAAGCATACATAATACATTGCATATTCTTGTGTGGTGTGTACATTTATCTCCCGAGGGAGGATCTTATTTCTTACTAAACATTTATTGTACTTAGACAATAAGTCTGCAATATATATATTCGTCTTCACTTGACCTTTACACATAGGCTTTGCTGTTTCCTTTGATTGTGGAGGTTAACTGTTAACATTCTAGGAGTTTAACAAATTCAGAATAACACAAACAATAAAAAATATACAATAGTATCCTATAGGTATCCCTTTATTTAATCTTTTCTACTTTTTTTTCCCCTTTGTTTTATCGGTTTATAATCATGTTGTGGTGGTTGGTGTGCTGTGTTGTATGTTTTATTATATATGTTGACTTCATTCAGTGCAGGTTAATTGGGAGTCGTTCCATCTAGCCCATATCTTTTTATACTTTTGTGGGCAACCTCTTTGTGTGTACATTATTTCTTTATATGGTAGACATGTGTTTATCGCTTGTTTCCACTCAGTTACAGTTGGTAGAATCCCCTGCATCCACCTTCTGGCCAAGAGTTTCCTGGCCAGGAACAGGGACTCGGCTATGAATATTTTATGGAATTTGTCTACCGGTAGTTGGTCGATTATATTTAATAGACATATTTTGGGGTCCAGACTTACTGGGGAGCCCATGTGATCATGTAGAAAAGTGATGATCTGTTGCCAGTATCCCTGAGTTTGAGGACAAGACCATAGCATATGGTAGAAAGAGCCTGGGATTCTTTTGCATTTCGGGCACAGTGGGCTATGGTTTGTTTTGTATTTGGATATTTGTATAGGGGTCAGATATGCTCGATTCACAATAAATATTTGTGTGAGTCTGTCTGAGGCTTTTGGGGATACTGTTTTACATGATTCTAATGCCTCCGTCCATTCCTCCGCGTCCAATGGGCCCACCTCCATCGACCAGGATTGTTGTTTACTCAGAGTTTGTGAGTATGCCCCTGGCTTAATAAGGGCTAGATAAATCTTAGAGATTAATTTAGCTGAGGAGTCTCCTGTGAGTAGGGTTGGTAGTGGGTTATTTTCAAGGGTTAGGGGGTGTCCTCTGAATTGAGTTTGGAATGCATGCTTGACTTGAAGGTACCTGAATAGCATTTTGCTAGGCAGCATAAACTCTTGACTCAGCTGTTCAAATGTTTTAAGGTTTGTGTTTTCCCCTCCCACCAGATGTGAGATTTGTGTAACTCCATGTCTGTACCATTGTTCAGGGTTTGGTATGGTCAGGAATTCTGGGAGGTCCGGGTTGCCCCATAAAGGTGTTTGTTTGTTCAAGCAGGGAATTTGTAATTTTTGGACTGCTATTTTCCATATTTTGCATGCTTGGGCTAATAACGGGTGGGTTGGGGTACTGAGGTTAAGTTTCCTCTGACCCCTAGAAAGGAGATATACTAGGTCGGGGTATTTTTGTCTTTCAGTGTCTCCAAACATTGTTAGGTATCTATTTGTCTCGGCATGGGTCCAGTGGTATAGATGGGACAGTTGTGAGGCGAGGTAGTAGCAATTTAGGTCTGGTACCGCCAGGCCCCCCATATCTGTTGGCCTCTTTAGGACTGACCAGGCCACCTTGTGGCGGTTGGAGCCCCAGACAAAGGATTTCAGCAGTGAATCAATAATTTTGAAATATTTAAGGGTAATGGTAATTGGGGAGTGCCATAGGATGTAGAGTGCCTTCGGGAGTAGGATCATTTTTATTATATTGGCACGACCAGTGACACCCAAGGGCAGTTTGCTCCAGACCTGTATTTTTTGTTTAATTAGTTGTATTAGGGGTTCGACATTCAGAGCAAGATAATCTAGTGAGGATCGTGTAATTCTCAGGCCCAGATATTTAATTTCGCTGGTTCTGATAAGGTTGTGGTTAGAGTCTACGTAGTTACAGGGGCCGCTGTCAACTGGGAGTATTTGCGATTTGGACCAGTTTATTGCTAGGCCTGAATATTCCCCATATTCGTTAATTGTTGTGAGTGCCCGGTCGAGCGAGGGGCCCTGGTCAGTCAGGTATAATAGCATATCGTCTGCATATAAACTTACTTTTTCTGTTTGTGTCCCCAGTTTCTGTCCTAATATTAGTGGGTCGTTCCTCAGTTTAATTGCTAGGGGTTCTACTACCAGTGCATATAAGTGTGGGGAGAGAGGACATCCCTGTCGGGTGCCTCTTGCAAGTGGGAAAGTATTAGATGGCCATCCGTTTGCCACCACCCTGGCCACTGGTTTAGAATAGAGTATTTGTAACCATTTTATAAAGTTTGGGCCAAATCCGTATGATCTCAGTACCTGCCAAAGAAACGGCCACTCCACCGAGTCGAATGCTCGGGCTACATCCAGACCAACTATACATCTGTTTCCCACTACCTCGTGTTGAGTGTGTAAGTTCAGGTATAGTCGCCGTGTGTTGAGTGTGGTGTTTTTCCCTGGGATGAAACCTGATTGATCTGGGTGTATAAGGGAGGTAATAATTTTATTGAGTCTGAGGGATAGTAGTTTGGATAGAATTTTGAGATCCACCTGTAATAGTGAAATTGGTCTGTAGGAGGATGGGTGGAGGGGGTCCTTTCCCGGTTTTGGTATGAGCACTATCAGTGCTTCCGTCATGGAGCGAGGTAGTTCTCCTTTGCTGAATATTGTATTGAATAGCTCGAGTAGGTAAGGGAGCAGGGAATCTATGTATTTGGAGTAAAATTCTATTGGTAGTCCATCGGTTCCTGGCGATTTGTGTTTGGGGATCTGTGATATTGTCTGTAGGATTTCGGTTTCGGTTATTGGGGATTCTAGCTGAGCGCTTTCTTGTGGGGTTAATTGTGGGAGTTTGATGCCCTTAAGGTAATCTCCAATGGAGTTAGTTGAGTGGCTCAGTGTGGATTCGTACAGCGTGTGGAAATATTCTGCAAAGATCTGGGCTACCTGAGGGGGGTTACTGATTGTTGAGTTATTAGGTGTTGAAAGGGAAATTACGACTGGGGCTCGGTGCTCATGGTTTGCCAAGTATGCTAGAAGTTTACCGCATTTTTCTCCATGTTCATATATTCTAGCTGTCTGGAAATGAAGTTTTTTGTTAGCTTTGGCCATTAAAATCTGATTCGTAAGTTTAGTTTGCAGTTTTAGTGCTGTAGCCATCTGTTGGGAGGGGTCTAGTTGGAAATTGGTTTCTGCTGTTTTGAGGGCTTGTATGGCTTCTCTTTCTATGGTGGCTGAGTTACGTTTGATTTTGTTTATTGTGTTGGATAGGATCATTCGGGTGTGTAACTTAAATGTTTCCCATAGATGTAGGGGGTCAGTAGATTTTTCATTAATTTGGAAGAATGTGTCCCATTCGTCCGATAGTTCAATGTCTTCGGGTATAAGGTGAAGCCAGAAGGGGTTCAGTTTCCAGCCCGTAGGTGGGGGTTGTTGTGCCCAATGGAATGTTGCCCAACAGGGGGAGTGATCTGAGAGGATTCCAGGCAAGTAGCCTGCATCTTTTGCTTTAGGTAGTAGTATGGAGTCTGTTATAATCATATCTATTCTGGACATGGTATTATGTGCTCCTGAGAAACAGGAGTACGCTTTAGCTGTGGGGTGTTTGAACCTCCACACATCCTTTAAATTGAGTGTTTTTAGGAGTTTTCCAAATCTGGTTTCAGTGGTTGGGTGAGGCGGTCTACTTGCTGAGTGCAATCTATCTTCTGTGGTGTTTATTACTGTGTTAAAGTCCCCGAGCCAGATTGTTGGGGTAGAGGGGTGGGATGCAGTGTGCATTATGCCCTGTGTTACTGTGGGCATGGAGAAGGGGGGGGGAACGTAAAATGCTAGGATTTGTATGGGGCTAGTCTGGATTCTTCCATATATAAATACGTATGTACCTTGTGGGTCCAGCTCCAGCTTCAACAGTTCAAAATTTACAGATTTTGCTATTAGTACTGCAACTCCTCTGGAGTTGGAGGTGAATGCTGAGTGGTATACCCAGCCAATCCATGGGCGTTTTAAGGATATTTGTTTATGTCCCGTCAGGTGGGTTTCTGTTAGGACTATTACGTCAGCTTTTTGCTCTTTGAGGTATTTTAAGATTGCTGAGCGTTTTATTTTATTTTGTAGACCCCTGACATTCCATGTCAGGAGTTTAAGGTCTATACTGGGCATTTTAGGTTGTCGGTCTGGAGCTGAACCCTAAATCCACATGCATTAACATTATTGACATTAGCAAATATACAGTATTTTATAGACGGTTCATTTGTGGCATAATACCTGCATAACTTACAGTTTTTGTAAATATTGAGTGATTTTACTCCACAGTATATATTAAGTGGTATTTTTATTTGTTGATGCACATCTATCTCATCTTGTACTATTTGTTCGATGTGACATACTCTTTTCTCTAGCACCTTAAATTTGGATACCAAACTATTTACATAGAACCCGGCTCTACATTTAAACAATAATGCGAGGATAAATCCCGTTCCCAATAACAGTTCAAACAAAAACTTTAACTTTGACTTTTAACCCTTATTTTGTCGCAATGGTTCTTGCGGAGTAAGGGTTGTTTACCGTTGGTCACTGTACTTTTAGTTCTAATTCTAGAGGGGCAAGTTGTATTCGCTGATCACAGGCCCAAGATCGGACTTGTGTTGAATTCGGGATAGCTGTTTGAGTCTTTTTGGAGCTCCTCCCGGTGCGACAGTTAGTTTTGGGGAAACTCAATAGTGTTACGTTGCAAGATCTGCCTGGGGGTAACATTCCAAGGTGGGGAAAATGTTATTCTGAGGTAGGCCTATCAGGTATACTGTGGGAGACATTAAAGCTTAGATATGCCCCTATTTGGGGGTTTTTACTCACGGATCCTGTGTGGGCCTTCTGTCAAATTGGGTCCTCCCAGAGCTTGGTCAGTGGTGGAGGTCTGGTGTGTGTAGTCGTCTTTCGTTCTTTCGGGGTCTGGTACCTGTTTATTGTCGTTCCATTGAGTCTAGCCAGTTCGAGGCTTCCTCAGGAGTGGAAAATAGATGTGTGCGGTCTCCTCTTACCACCCGGAGCCTCGCTGGGTAGAGCATGGCATATTTTAGTTGTAGGCCCCTTAGTCTTCGTTTGATCTCAATGTATTTTGCTCTGCGTTTCTGGACCTCCAAGGAGAAGTCTGGGTATGCTGCTATTGTGGTGTTTTGGAATTTGATATTTCCACGTTCCCTTGTTAATTTTAGTATTATATCGCGGTCTCTGTAGTTCAGAAATTTGGCTATAAAGGTGCGGGGTGGTGCTCCCGGGGGAGGAGGGCGCGGGGTAGTGCGGTGTGCTCTCTCCACTGCGAAGAGGCTAGAGAAGCTTTCTTTACCAAATGTGGATTGGAGGAGATCCTCCAGGAACTTTGCTGGGTCAGGGCCCTCAGCCTTCTCAGGGAGGCCCACAAATCTGATATTGTTTCTTCTCTGTCTGTTTTCCATATCATCTTGGCGGGACTGTAGGTCCTGGATTATGGTTTTACGATGGTCTGCCTCCCTTTCCAGGGTAGGCAGCCGATCCTCCATTTCTCCAATGCGGGCCTCAGTTTCTGTCACTCTGCTTTTAAGATTATGTAGATCATGTCTCAGGAGGGATATATCTGTTTTTAGTTCTTCCATTTTAGAGGTGAGAGTGGTTTGGCAAGTGGAAATGGCTTCCAATACTTTGCTCATGTCACTTTGTGTTGGTGGTTCCTCTGTGTCACCGTTTGGGGCCTCCTGTTCGGGTCGTCTTTTTCCTGACGCCGATACTTCTCTAGTTTTGCGGCGCTCTCCTGGTGTTTTCTTGGAGGGGACATGTTGGGTGGGTGGTATGCCTGAGGTTCTTTGGGTTTTCTGCTTTTTAATTATTGAATGTGGGGTCTGTACTTCCTGGGACCTTGGCAGTAGTTAATGGGTTAAGTTTGTGTATGGGTAGGTGCCTTGGTGTTGTTTAGTTTATGTCCAGGTAAGTTGTGTCAGTGACCGGAGGCAGGTGCCAGAGCCAGTTCCACCACCACCTGGATAATTTCTTCGGTGTGCTCTAGGGCTGTTGGTGCAGTCACCACTGGTCGCCGCTCCCCGTGTACTTCGGGCAGGCAGGGGCCAGGGCGCCAATAAAGCGGTGTTGAGGGCCTCTCCCCGCCGGCGCGGCTCGGTGGGTGGGCCGGGGAGGGCCGTATTGTGGAGTTCGGGCCCTTCTACCTCTCTTATTTGGGGCCTTGAGTCGGCCAGCGGGGGGGCCTCCCACCTCGTGGGTTTCCCCGGGTCTGTACTTGGGGTCTTTGAGTGTCCGGTACTCACTGTGCGTCAGTCGGTGGGGCTCCCGGGTGCCGCAGCGTGGCACTTCCCTCACTCCTGTTGCCGATCTCCGCTGCGGGGAGGCCACGCGCCTGTTTTCCGGTGTCACTTGGTGTCCGGGAGCTTCCACTTCGTGGCAGGTTCAGGTGGGTGTATTTGGCTGGGGTGGTGGTTGGTAGGCCCGGCCCGGTCCGGACCGGTCCGAGTCCACCGCACACGCTAGGTCACCGGTGTTGCGTTGATGTGGTTCCCCGTGTCTTAGGGTGCTTGCAGGCAGTAAGTTTGTCGAGTTTGGGTTAGGTTTCAACAGGATTTTGGTCGGATTTTAGGCACCGGGCGGGAGCTACTCAGAAACTGCGTCCTTCCTCACACCATGCCAGGCCACGCCCCACACATGGACTATTTAATTCCAATTCCCATTCTCAAAATAAAAAAATGTAAATCTACCAACCAACAAAAAACTCTGGGGACATCACATAATTTTCTGCATAAAGACTGAAATGACTCCCAAAAAAAATTAATGACTACTACATGAAATAAGTATTTGCTATTACTACAATTAGCTTCAGGTAAACCAGCTTTCATTTGGGAAAATTTAACACCAGCCATGAAGCTGATGTTAAATTTTTGCAAAAAACAGTGCAAACTAGATATTAAGTAGGGTTCGGCAGCTGCTTGGTTCGCTTCTGGAAATGAATGTAGCCATTGCAAACCCTTTCCTAAAATCGTGCCAGCTTATTTATTAAGACTTTAAGATGGCATTTTATGCCCAGCACCTTTGGGTAAATGTGGCCAAAAAACTTTTTAAGCAGAAAATGGCTGAAAAGTTGCCTGCCATAAAATACTGGGCAAAAACAACCAACCATGATGCCAGCAGCAGTAGTTCGTGGTTGGTTAGTAGAGTGAGCCGATATAATCCTACCATGTATGGGAACTCGACTGATTGATCTGCCTTTTCCAAATAATTTGCTTGCTGGAAGTTGCAAACAGGGGCCGGACTGGGAGCCACATCTGCGATTGGCTGAAAGTCAGCCAATCACAGATGGAGCTGCCAGCTATGCAGAGAGCAGAGGGAACGAAGGATCGTAATTTTATTTCTGGGGTTTGTTTTAAAAAAGTAACATGGTGGCTGGGGTACACTACACTACAGCAAAGGGTTTTAAAGGTAGGGAATGAGGCAGCCATAAAGAGATCTGGAGGGTGGGAGGAAGGGAGGGCTCCCCTGCACATGCCAAAGTCCTCCAGGAGGGCAAGGAAATAGCAGGGACACAGACAGCACCTACTCTTCACTTTTTAGAAATTTGGACAGGCACTTCAGGAGAACCATAAGGAGCTGAGGTGCAAGGTAAGGATATTTTAACACTACACATTGGGGCCAGTAGTGTGTTAAATTTTAGTTTTGGACATGCCGTTTAAAATTTACACAGAGTACCTAGGCACCTCATTAGCATTTGTGACACATCCAATGCTCTCCATGTGGCCCTGGACTTAGATTAGTTAATTTTGGATTAAACTGTACACCACATGCAATATTATTGCCTATGACATAGAAGATTCCAAAAGGATCTATGGGTAATCTGAGGCAATATTGACCTACCCGCCCTGATCATTTTTGCATTTCCCTGATTTACTTAAAGTGGAAATCCAATAACCGATAAAAAAATTTAGTTGGATGAAGAAACTAACCCCCAAATTGACCATTCTTTAATCAAAAGTATCATTCTAATGGAGACAGGAGCACTTGCTCCTGTCTCACATATTGGACCCTAAGCTGAGATTGTACTACTTGCCAGACCTGCAGCTCCTGTGTCTCTCCTGTCAGCTCCCCCATGCTCTTCCCCTCACCCTAATGCGCCTATGTCAGAGATAGAAGAGACACATTGGCACATCGCGGTTTGGTAAGAAGTGAGATCTCAGCTTATGGTCCAACTAGTGTCAATTAGGGGGGTTTAGTGTCCCTTTAAGGTAAACACATACAGATACTATTCAGATCCAATCAGGTACAGAAAGGAATTGATCATAAAATGGTAAGTCCAGCTTCAGATTGTTTGCCATTGTTTGTTGTGTGATTGCATGATTTTATTGTACATGTTTAAGTCCACCCCTTAAATGAAAAATTGTATATAGGTACATCACCCCCTAAAACCCCAAAACATCAATAGTTAGAAAGCTTAGGGATGCAAGATTTACTTGAAATACCGACAGATGTTCTGTTACCTCTGATTCTCCTTCATGGTTTTTCCAGTTAGCAACTGTCAGTTTATGACAGTGACGGTTGCTCATATGGAATAACAGCTGACTAAATGCTATTCCCCCTGCTGTCTCCTCTGAGCATGTGCGAGCTAGTAACGAGGCAGAAACCTTTTGAAAAGAGAGAGAGTGGGGGAAAAGTACATTTCGCTGCATAACAGGATAGTTCTTCATCTGTCGAACTATTGTGGTTTTCGTTCCAAAATGTACAATAAATAGCATGCTGGTAAGCTTTAATAGAAAACAAACCTGTATCTAGCCTTGTCCTTACGTGCTGGTATTTTGGGTTTTGTGGAACTTTCTTTTGCAAAATCTGAAATAAAAGAAATATAATGGTTACATACACCGTGCTACAGGAATGGAAACAGATAGCTCAGATAGATTAGAAACAGATTCAGTATCCCACAAAAGTAAGTAAACCCGTTAGTGTTACAGGGTCTCAGTCGTGAAAGGGGGCAGGTGTGTTAAATTTGGTTTTCTTTCATGGCGCCTAATGGTAAAGAAAACTCTGAGGACCTGAAAAAAAGAATTGTTGCTATACATAAAGATTGCCAATGCCCTGAAACAGAGCTGAAGCATAGTTTCAGGGTGGTTTAACAGGACAGGCTTCACTCACAACAGACCTCACCATTGGGTGGCCAAAGAAGTTAAGTGCACATGCTTAGTGTCATATCCAGAGTTGTCGTTTCAAAATAGACGTATGAGTGCTGCCACCATTGCTGCAGAGATTAAAGGGGTGAGAGTTCACCCTGTCAGTGCTCAGACCATACGCCACACACTGCATCAAATTGGTCTGCATGGCTGATGTCCTAGAAGGAAGCCTCTGCTAAAGATGATGAACAAGAAGGTCCACAGTTTGCTGAAGACAAGCAAACTAATGACTTGGATTAATGGAACATGTCCTGTGGTCAGATAAGACCAAGATAAACATATTAGGTTCAGATGGTGTCAATTGTGTGTGGCGGCAACCAGGGGAGAAGTACAAAGACAAGTGTGTTTTGCCTACAGTCAAGCATGGTGGTGGGAGTGTGATGGTCTGGGGCTGTATAAGTACTGCCAGCACTGGGGAGCTACAGTTCATTGGAAAAACCATGAATGCCAATATGTACTGTAAGATATTGAAGAAGAGCATGATCTCCTCCCTTTGGAAACTGGACTTCAGGGCAGTATTCCAACAAGATTACAATCCCAAACACACTTTCAAGATGACCACTGCCTTGCTAAAGAAACTGTAGGTAAAATGCTGGACTGGCTAAGTATGTTCCAGACCTAAACCCTATTGAGCAATTTGGACATATTTCATTTAGAGGTGTGCTCACTTTTAGTGCCAGTGGTTTTTACATTAATGGCTGTGTGTGTTATTTATTTGAAGGGACAGCAAATTTATACTGTTATACAAGCTGTACACGGACTACTTTACGTCTTATCTTCAGTATTATCCCACAAAAACGTGAGGGGTGTACTCACTTTTTTTAAATACTGTATATGCGTAAAGCTATATTAATATGTTAGAGAATTGTCGTAAGACATTAAATGATTCATCCTGCTGGATATTAGATCTGACATTCCTATTCACTTTGCTATTGAATGTCAAACCAGCCATTTGTCTGAACATCACAGGAAATGTACTTTTCCTAATGTATGGCTATTGTTACAATCTTTATCTAACATGTCTACATAACTCGTTTGTAGAAGCAAGACATAAAGGGCACTGTATTACACAAATAGATAAATAAGTTTTTTTATACCCTCCAGAGTACACAGTTATACCTTTGATACATGCTGTGCCATTAATGTTCTCAATTGTTCGTATAGCCTCTTGTATCTATAGAAGACCATACAGTAAGATAAAAATGCTCATCCCTCAGCACAAATTATGTACTCAAAAAGTCAGTTGCCAGAAGTAAAGTTTAGGCTTTGCTTTTGTGATTTAACCAGCCTAGCAGTTGAATCTTCAAAGAGAAAAGAGAATACTGACATTCCTGCTAAACAGGTAAACAACTATTTATTATAAAGCATATTGTAAACTACATCCCCCTCACAAAAATGATCATCTTCTCACGTGGGTCTCTATTGTGTGAGCATTTGATATGGAAACTATACATATTGAAAACAGAGAGCTCAAATGTCTGCTAAGAACTACAGCTCAGAAAGGAGATGTATTTATAAAGACACTGAACAGTTGCTCTACTTTAGAGGACCACATTTTCAGAACTGAAATAAGATGTATGCTGCACGTATAGTGCATACCATCCAGTAGAATAAAGCTAAAGTACAAACACAGAAAATGCCCATTCCATGCATATTGGTCATTTAAAGCACTGAGCGTGTTTGAATTTTTTTACCAAAAGGCACAGTAAAAAAGAATGAAACATGGAAGGGTCAGCGACTGAAAATCAAGAAAGATTTAAAATTAGGGGATCTCTTAACAACCCAAATCCTATACCAATTTCAGTGGTGCATTTTTTTAATTAATTTTTAAATATAAAAACATATAAAAATGTTTTATTATTGGTGTTTGACAACACAGCTTATGACAGTCAGAGATGAGATTTTTAGATTTAAGATGTTTTGTACAAACACAATCAGGGTTATTCAATAAAAGTTCTTATCGCTTAAAATGGTGCAAATTTTGCCCCAACCAATCAGATCTTATTTAACATTTGAAAGTTTACATCTGATTGGTTGGGGCAAAATTAGCACCATTTTAAATGATAAGAACTTTTATTGAATTACCCTGAATGTGGTTTACAATTAAAGGAGGACTAAAGCCTAAATGGATTAAATAATTCTTTATTAGCTGGCAGGTTTTACAGTCACGTCCAAAATGTTAAAAACAATGGAACATACCAATAGAATCCCTCTCTTCTATTAGGACTTTTCTCCTTGCCCTGCCTGAGTCAAAAATCTGCTATTCTGTTATTCAGTTCAGAACTTGCATAGAGACTGTGAAAATTAGTTCTTTATTTGGGAGTACAAAAAACAAGACAATGTTTTGGGCAAACACTGCCCTTTCTCAAGAAAGGGAAAATGGTGTGCCCAACGCATTGCCTTTTCAGATATAAGTTTGGACAGTTTCCATTGCAGTTTCTGAACAGACATCCAAAATTTTAACCATCGCAGAAAAAATATCTGAAGGCTTCTGGCCTTTACCAAGTTCCTCTCCCTCTTAGGTAATAATTGTTTCCTACACAATTATACACTGGGTACCTGCTAGACTACCAGTCCTCTTTGGCCATCTCTCCACCAAATATACAAATATCTTTAATAATATAACAATAGGAAAATGGTGTATTACAATAAAGGGAAAAACAGGCCAATCCTAAAGTACAACAGGTCAGGGCAATTTATTGCTTACTGTAATAATATCCTTCTTAATACTTGTAAGGGGTTGGAATACCTCAAGGTAAAGATGATTTTACTTGCATTTCTATTATTATTCTTAAACTATTGGGGGAAAGAAGAGGTCAAGAGGCTTTTTACAGCAATCAGCAGTTGTAGTTCCAAAAACAAAGTGAAACAAGGCCTAGAATCACTTATTATGTATGTAAGAACTCTCTAGTTTTTAAAAAAAATTATTTTAAATAAGTATATTGTTTATATCTGTTGTATTCAATTAGATCAACTGGACTTGAAGTTTAGTTCTTGAAGACATTTCGCTAGTCATCCGACTGGCTTTCTCAATTCAGAATGACTTGTACAAGAATCTGTGGGCAATTATGTACCTGGAAAATCCCAATTAGCATATCACAGCCAGGTGTTAAGGGCGTGATTAGATAGTGGCTAAGAGGTGTTATAGGAACGCCCAGAGTAAGGTGTCAAAACAGCATTGTACATGGCAGACAGATGGTGTCGAACCCCCCCACCTCTATTTAGGCTTGGTTTCTTTATTTTCACATAAATGGCCTCCTTAACACACTCTTGAACCAGTCACATTCCTTTGCCAATATGTTAACATTACAATCTTCAAAGGTATGTCCTTTATCCTTAAGATGCAGGTACACGGCTGAGTCCTGACCCGAGGAATTGGCTCTTCTGTGCTGGGCCATACGTTGATGCAGTTGTTGTTTGGTCTCCCCCACATACAAATCAGAGCATTCTTCACTGCACTGCACTGCGTATATCCCATATGTAGCAGGGGTCTCCGAGAAATTAAGAAGAGTTTTCAAAAAACACCGTATCCCTGTCTGCTTTAAACCGAGCAACACGCTGAGGCAGCAATTGGTACATCCGAAAGACCCAATACCGAAAAACAAGAAAAGCGACATCATATACGCAGTGCAGTGAAGAATGCTCTGATTTGTATGTGGGGGAGACCAAACAACAACTGCATCAACGTATGGCCCAGCACAGAAGAGCCAATTCCTCGGGTCAGGACTCAGCCGTGTACCTGCATCTTAAGGATAAAGGACATACCTTTGAAGATTGTAATGTTAACATATTGGCAAAGGAATGTGACTGGTTCAAGAGAGGTGTTCAGGAGGCCATTTATGTGAAAATAAAGAAACCAAGCCTAAATAGAGGTGGGGGGGTTCGACACCATCTGTCTGCCATGTACAATGCTGTTTTGACACCTTACTCTGGGCGTTCCTATAACACCTCTTAGCCACTATCTAATCACGCCCTTAACACCTGGCTGTGATATGCTAATTGGGATTTTCCAGGGTACATAATTGCCACAGATTCTTGTACAAGTCATTCTGAATTGAGAAAGCCAGTCGGATGACTAGCGAAACGTCTTCAAGAACTAAACTTCAAGTCCAGTTGATCTAATTGAATACAACAGATATACCATGACCTGGATGAATGAGAACCTTCATAAGCATATATTGTTTATATCAATTTTTTTATTCTTCCTACTATTTCCAGGCAGGTTTTAGGGATCGTTCAAAAACTGCATTGAGAAGGCCATCCTTACTTTGCGGGGTGTTCTGTGTATTTGTGGTGGACACCTTGGCAATTACATGAAAACTACCCCTTGAACACAAAATAAATGCAGTTTAATCTGGAAATCATAATCCGTTTTCGGAGCACGCCATCATGATTTTGTTGCAGATCACACGCGCTCTGATTGCGCAACGTAACGCATATCCCAGCTCAAATGGATGGGGCATCAGCCTTACTATTTACATACTGTACCAGAAAAGTTAACATAACACAGAAACATTTATACTAACACCCCAAACAACTAACAGTGGGTACAGCTACATTCAGCTACGAAATGCCCTGCGTTTTGGGCTTACAGTTCAGTTCTATACCATAGAACTATAATTACAAAATGCATCACACTTCACTGCGCTAATGGGAGCTCTAAAATGCAACCCCTGTGGTGAAAATAAAATGTGTGTTTTTTGCAATGCACATTTTGAAAAAAAAGACAGAAATGTCTGCTACACATTTTATGATGTTAGAAAATCTTGACATGATACAGAGTAAATTTCCAACCTGTGGCACTCCAGATGATTGAAAACGACAACTCCCAGCATTCCCCGAGTTGTAGTTTCAAAACATCTGGAGTGCCACAGGTTGGACATCCATGGTATATGTAGTTCCCCCAAAACAGATGCTACCACTATGAGATGAGGCTGATTTAAAACAGGATATTAACCTCCAGCAACTATTTAGATGTCATCTAAGAGCTAGGTCCCACTACTGCATGTCGGAGGGCGATTTGTTCTCTGTTCACGCTTCCGTGTCGTATTGCCACTGCAATGCTACCGGGTAGTTCCCACTGTTTGCGCAGCGATGTGGTCCGTTATTGGTTCGCATGTGTGCATGACTTTTCGTAAGGATTGCATGCGTGCTAATAACATGATGTGGCCCTGAACGCATCGCACACGGAGTATCACACACAGCAACACATTGCAAAAATCCTGCATGCGCCGCTGTGCGTAATAGTGAGACCTAGCCCTAACTGATGCACTCCAGTAAAATAGTACCATCTGATTGGTTGCTGCAAATTACCAGAAAACTGTTGTCAACTTTTGGGTTGCCAGATTACCTGACAGTGAAACACTCACTACATGTCATTAGCAGGGCTGTACTGGTTTAAATTAGCAGATGTCAATAAACCTTTGCACTGATCTGGTGAGATCCACATGCTGTTCTTTCCCATTTAAGAAATGTTGTGATTAGAACAATAGAATCCCGGGGGAAGTCATTGTCAGGTGGTACAACACACACTACATACAGTAATATCCTGTCACCACAATACCAACAATGATCAGCTTTCGTGGCGAACATTAATTACTGCTTAGTACGATGATAAGGCTGTTAAATGAATTGTCCCATTACTGTAGTAGTACCCGACTGTATTACAGCAGCCAATATAGAAACCCCATCAGGGTTCGTGCCCATAGCTGTATATCAATACCTCCCCATGTCCCAGTCCTCACCTCCGAATCCCCGATGTTCTTTTTCATGGTTTTTTTTTAATTCAAACTCTACCGCACAGCAACTCAAGCTCCTTATCTCCGCCTCCTTACTGCCGCATCTGTGTAGTAAACTACAGCATCCCAACAAACCCCTTCCACATTGGACAGAATACAGGATCCAGCCAATAGGGTTCCGTTTAACTGTAACAGAAGGCGTGGCGTATAGCACTGGTGACAGATACCTGCTGTTGCTAGGTGATATGAGACGCTGCTCCTTTTATGCTGCCTGTTCCCGCTTGAGTGGCCGGGGGTTTAGCTGGAGGAGGGAGTTGATGTCTGTACCTTGATGTGTGTATAGAACTCGATAGCACCTGGTAACTGATATAACTGGTATTGACAGCTGATAATTATCTAATACAGGAGTTGTTAGGTGAGCTAAGTAAACTACTAATATATATGATATATAGTTCCTGATAGTCATACACAGGCCCTAGCTGACATGGTATTTAATTAAGTCCACGTTCAACATATATATCAACTTAAAGGACAATTATACTCACCTTCCCTCTTCTTAGGTCTGTACCTTTTACCCAGGGTGAGGACCTGAACCACTAGGTCCTCACCCCTGGGTTCGCGAAAGTTAAAGCACAGCATTACTGAAACGCTGATGTGGCAGGCTCTGCCCCCTCCTCTCGTCGGCGACGAGGCCAATAGGAAGGCACGCTCTGCAACGAGCTTGCCTTCCTATTGGCCTCATCGTGCAAGGAGAGGAGGGGGCGGAGCCTGCCAAAGCAGCATTTCAGTAACGATGTGCTTTAACTTTCACGAACACAGGGGTGAGGACCCAGCGGTTCAGGTCCTCACCCTGGGTAAAAGGTACAGACCTAAGAAGAGGAGCGGAGGGAAGGTGAGTATAATTGTCCTTACATTTACTGCAGTGCTGATTTGTGAAATATTACATCAACACTAAAAACAGGAAAGTTCAAAGGGCAAGTCCAGCCCTAAAATGACAACTTACATACAGGTAAATCACCCCCCAAAACTATTAAACGGTAATAGTTTGAAATCTGAAATATATTAGTCTAACTTGAAATGTCCTGTTGCCCCTGTTTCTGCTTCCAGGTTCTTGCAGTTAGAAACTGTCAGGATTTCACAGTTGACATCACAGCCAATGACTGAATGTTAATCCTCTGTCTGCCTCTTCTGAGCATGCCCAGGCTCAGTACAGGTTTCTAAATTGCTCAGTTTCCATGAGGCATCCAGAAGCACAGCAGGCATAAAGCAATGTCATAGGACAAACTATGATATATCAACATTCTTTCTAAAAGATGTTCTTATGAGGGTGGAGTTGTCATTTAAGTATACATTTTGAGTTTGGGTTGAAAGGCTGCACTGTATTTTGGCACAAATGTGTATGTCTGTGCTGCATGTTTTCAGGGCCAGCCTTTGATATATATATATATAGATAGACTAGCAAAAGTGTGCTCGTTGGTGCACAATGGAAATTATGTGTGTGTATGTTTTGCTATGTGTGAATATAGTGGATATAGAATCTTTACACAGGTATATTTTAAACTGTTACCCAGACAGTCACCAGCTTTCAGAGTAGCCAAATAGTATAGTCCTGCAGGCCTGAGAGTAGACCCATGTAATCCTGCCACACTGTGTGGTTGAAACTAAACATGCTAGGTTAATACTTATTAGTATTTACCACGGCAAGTGGTGATGATACCTCATATATTATAACAGAAGCTACCTCACAGCATCATGTTATTAAAATAGCATTGCCCTAATAATCTAACGTATAAACAAACATTTCTCATTCCCAGTTTACTGGGAATAACTGCCCAATAACTGCTTTTTATTTCAGTATTACTGTAAATCCTTGGTTTACCTGCCTGGCTTTACCATTAAGCAAAAGGCTAAGGACTTGCAAGCGAGCACCTTCATCCCAATCATTAATTGTGGCTGCCAATTCAAATTGTTCTAGCCAATCAGTCCACTCCCTAGTTACCCCATCAAATGCAAATGGATCAGGTTTGGCAATTGGGCCTGGTAGAGCTATGGAGTCTAATTGGGGCATTTCATCTGCAGGTACAAGGACAGGAGGATTTAAATCAATACTATCCATAGCTTAATACAGAGAACAAATATACAAAGAAAGCAGGGAGAATACATGGTATTACCAGCACCGCTGACACCAATTTGTACCAGATCATTGCTTTATGGAAGGATTATGGGTAGCATGGCACACAGTGGATTACTCTGGTGGTCTGACACAAAGCAGACAGTGCACATAAACAGGTTCCCCACATAACATGTGCAGTAATCAGGGGTGTCCCTGTCTATGGTGCACCACTTTGAATATTGACCAGGCCTGTATATTGTGTGTCCTTGTAAGTTGGTGTACACTTATCTGTTACATAGTAACATAGTAATTAAGGTTGAATAAAGACATACGTCTATCAAGTCCAACCTATTCACCCTCTTTATATATTTCAAACGGCAATTCACCCTCTTTATATATCCAAACGGCAATCGGAATGTATCCCTGGATCAACCAGATCTATATGCATTAATACCAGTAATTCTCAATATTTTTTAGTTTTAGAAACTTATCCAGGCCTTTTTTAAAGCTATTCAATGAACTTGCCATTACCACTTCTGCTGGAAGACAGTTCCACAGTGTCACCGTTCTCACTGTAAAGAAACCCTTCCTAACCTGAAGATGAAACTTCTTTTCTTCCAACCTTAGAGGATGTCCACGTGTCCTCTGATATGACCTATTAGTGAACAATGCACCAGAGAGTTCATTGTATGGCCCATTAATATATTTGTATAAGGCAATCATGTCCCCACGCAAACGTCGCTTCTCCAATGTAAACAGCCCTAACTTTTCTAATCTGCCTGCATATTCGAGCCCCTCCATTCCCCTTATTAATTTAGTTGCCCTTCTCTGAACTGCCTCAATTTCCAAGATGTCCCTTTTGTATATGGGATTCCAAAACTGCACCGCATATTCCAAATGAAGCCTTACCAGTGCCTTGTAAAGAGGGAGAATAATATTTTTCTCTCTTGAATCCATTCCCCCCTCGGAGTTTGTATCCAATAAGGTACATTGTCCAATAATCTGTCCTTCCAACAAGTGGTAACAGGATCTTATACACAGGGTCTTAAACACAGGATCTTATACGCAGGGTCTTGTGTTGCAGTCAATATCTCTGCAAAGCACACACCACAATCTACTCTCACTTTCTCTCCTAGCCATAGAGAGCAGGGATGTTGTGTCTTTTATTACTCACTGACACCACCTGCAGGCTGGAGGTGGTATATAAGGAGCCTTGGTGTATATGTCCATTACAATACACATCACACGCCATCCTTTCACATGGCGCAGACACAGGGGTGTGGTTTAAGCTGCCATTTGACCATTCCATTTTGAAATAGGGATCTCAGCTCTGTAAGTAAGTTTATGTATTTTGTATATTTTGTGTTGTACCTAATATAAGTCAGTGCTATTGCTATTACTGATTTTCATTTAAATGGTAATAGTAAGATAGTAATAGTGAGATAGTAATATCATATACCCCCCCACCACATTGGTAGCTCCTAAAAACTCAATGCAATCTCCTATGGAGATATAAATATATTTATATATATAAGGGATAGATAGATAAATAGATAGATAGTTAGAATCAAGTAGGCACACACTTCATGCTCGGTTGCTGTGCCCGGGTGCCACCAGTATGGATCAGCATACACAAAGAAACAAAAGAAGACTGGTGCACTCCTAGTTCTTGTGTTAAACAAACATTCATTTATTGTAGTGGAGAACTGTGCAGGCCTTGCACAGTTCTGCACTACAATAAATTAATGTTTGTTTAACACAAGATCCGGGAGTGCACCAGTCTTCTTTTGTTTCTTCTTTATATATATATGTCAACAGATCTGGAATCACTTTGTGATGGTATCACTGAAAGCATGACCTCGAGCTTTTAATAAAAATAGAAAATAACTTTAAATTTGGCTTGAAAGACTGCATTTTGGGAGGGAATTTGTGTGTTTGTGCTGTTTTAAAACTCAATAATGTCAATAAAGAGGACATTGTTGTTTTTTACTTACCCTTTAAATATGTCTCATGCATTAAAGGTAGGTCAGTTGGTGTGTGTGTATTCATATCAGGTTGGGGGATAAAATACTAACTTTTTTGATGATTGGTCAAAATTAGTTTTTTTTTTACTTTAGTTACCCTTAACGTATGGCTGCCATAGTAATGGATAAGTAGATCAGTAGGTGTGTGTACCCGTGTCGGGTTGAGAGTTATAAAAAAAATTTTTTTTTGATAATTGGTCAAAATTATTTTTTTTCCTTTAGTTACCCTTTAAGTATGGCTGCAACAGTAATGGAGGGGTAGGTCAGTAGCTGTGTATACCTGTATCACGTTGGGGGTTAAAAAAACAAAGTTTTTTGATTATTGATCAAAATTTGCTTTTTTGACTTTAGTTACCCTTTAAAGTATGGCTTCCACAGTAATGGATAAGTAGATCAGTAGGTGTGTGTACCTGGGTCTGGTTGAGCGATATGTCTTTTTTGTGTTTACAACCATAAAACTATTTTTTATTGAAGACACATAAATCCAATAACTCACGGTTTGCAGATCAGGAGCATACTGCCAGACGAAAAAAGGTTGCTTCCAGCGCTCACTGCACCTCCGAAAATGCCGGCTCCCAAACGGCCCAGATACAACTCACAAAAGGTAACAATGGAGGCAGGCAGCCAGAAAGCCCATAAAATCCAGTCTTTATTAGTTCACCATATAAAAGCAGCACATCGGATACAAACTAAGCGCCCACACCCTTCATCAATAAGCTCCGCCCAACATGTTTCATGACCTCTCGTCACTTCCTCAGTGTGACGAGGATAAATCTAAATTAGTTTTTTTACTTTAGTTACCCTTTAAATATGGCTGCCACCGTAATGGATAAGTAGACCAGTAGGTGTGTGTACCTGGGTCTGGTTGAGGGGGTATGTCATTTTTGTGTTTACAACCATAAAACTATCTTTTATTGAGAATAAATCTAAATTAGTTTTTTTTTACTTTAGTTACCCTTTAAGTATGGCTGCCACAGTAATGGATAAGTAGATTAGTATGTGTGTGTACCTGGGTCTGGTTGAGGGGGTATGTCTTTTTTGTGTTTATAACCATAAAACTATATTTTATTGAGGATAAATCTAAATTAGTTTTTTTGACTTTAGTTACCCTTTAAATATGGCTTCCATGGGAATGGAAAGGTAGGTCAGTAGGTGGGTGTACCTGGGTCTGTTTGGGGGGTTGGGGGTATCACCATTTGTATTTATGACCATGAAAAAAAATGTTTTGAAATATCCACATTTGAGGATTGTTACCATTATAGTCTATGCGAAAAAATGTCTGGAAATTCGCCGATAACGCCGTAACGCTTCCGCGGATTCCTTAGCTAGAAGATAGCACACTTCTCCTATATGCCCCGCACGTCTGTACCGAATTTCATGTCTCTAGCTCAAAAACTGTAGGAAGAGATACGGTCCAAAAAAGCGGAAGAATAAAATGGAAGAAGAAAAAGAAGAAATAGAAAGAACAGTAATTTGGCTTTTTCAAGCCAAATTAAAAATGGTGCTGTTTAGGTTTAACTGCACATTGTAGCAGGATTACCTAGCAAAACATACACACATATCAGGGTTATTCAATAAAAGTTCTTATAGTTAAAAATGGTGCTAATTTTGCCCCAACCAATCATATTATTTAACATTTGAAAGCTAACATCTGATTGGTTGGGGCAATATTAGCACCATTTTTAACAATAAGAACTTTTATTGAATCTCCCTGATAATTTCCACTGTGCACCAACGGGCACGCTAGTATAAATATATATATTATACATATATATATATATATTGTGCCCATATCAAAGTCTGGCCCTGAAAACATTTAGCACAGACATACACATTTGTGATAAAGTGCAGTATATATAAGTCAATGTGTGTACGTATTTTCCAGAAAATCCTTCAAATACCTGGGCCAATTTTGATCATACTGGGTTTCAGGACCAATTAGAAAACATTGGCTGCTTTACAACTTTTTACAAATCACCCCTTATCCCTTGTTTAGACCCCTTTTAAAGGGCAACTTCCCCCTCATAATAACATCTTTTAGAAAGAATAGCCTTTTTATAATATGTTGATATATCCTACTTTGTCCCCTGAATTCATTACTGTATGCCTGCCATGCTTCTGAATACCTCATGAAAACTAAGCAATTTAGCGACATGTTCGGAGTCTGAGCACGCTCAGAAGAGGCAGCTAGAGGATTAGCATTGAGTCACTGGCTGTGATGTCAACTATCAAATCCATAACTGACCATTGCTAACAGGAAGAACCAGAAAGCAGAAACAGAGCAACAGGACATTGTGCAGGGTTTTAGGTTAGACATATATTTTTAGATTTCGAACTATAACAGTTTTAGGTTTTGGGGGGTGATTTACCTGTATATAATTTTTTTAATTTTGGGCTGGACTTGCCCTTTAATTTAATTGGGGGATGAGATCTACCTTATGTGTTGCCATCTGTTTGTGAAGGTATCGGGTGCAGGTTGCGGGTCTGTTAAATTTTAGGTGCGGGTCGCTACTTTTAAAGGTGAATCACAATACACATCCATCTGACCCGTTTCAGGCTGATTTAGCCGTTACTCATAGACTTACAGGGAGATTCAATAAAAGTTCTTATCGTTTAAAATGGTGCTAATTTTGCCCCAACCAATCAGAAATTATTTAACATTTGAAAGCTAACATCTGATTGGTTGGGGCAAAATTAGCACCATTTTAAACGATAAGAACTTTTATTGAATAACCCTGTTAGAGTCTATGAGTAAGGGCTAAATCAGTCTGAAACGCATCAGTGTGTTGTGATTCACCTTTAAAGGTATGCTCACCCCGACGTGTACTTGGAATTTTTAATCGGTACTTATAAAGATATTGGAAGTTTTAAATTAGCCTGCCTTGGGTTGCTGTGTGGAGACTGTTGATGCGAGGAAAACTGTTTTGTGGTGTTCATAGTCTGGAGAGGAGCGCTCCTTGTTTCCCTTGTGCACACGGACCCAGTGTTCTCCTTAGGGTCTTTTAGCCGGGCGGCCCACCCGGCTACTTTTTCATGCCACCCGGCTGGAAAAAAATTCTTGAGAGAACACTTGTGATTTAAAAGAATTTAGAAGTAGGTTCAATAGGTGTGCCAATAGGTCAGTAAAAACTCCCGCCAAAACTGCTCAGTCCAGAACCCTTTTTTACACCTGCAAGAATATTTTAGCATGTTAACTAGTTAAGGGTGTCACATGTGCTTGTGCTGCTATGTTACATGGGTTACCTGCAGATGTTGACGAACTACAACTCCCTGCATTCTACAACCATGGAATGCTTGGAGTTATAGTTTTCAAACATCTAGTGGGACAAAAGTTAGACATCCCTGACCTATATAATGAGCATGATGCAGTGCACATTTTCCCTTACCACCAAATTTCCCCGTCCTACCCCACCCGGCTACTTTTTCATGCCACCCGGCTACTTTTTCATGCCACCCGGCTACTTTTTCATGCCACCCGGCTACTTTGTCATGCCACCCGGCAGGAAAAAAATTCTAGGGAGAACACTGTATACAGTTGCAGGGGTGGTGTCAGCGGGCATCAGAGGCACCAGGGAAATTTACACCACCCCCTTCCCTACCCCACCCACTCTACCCTCCACTACTCCCAAATCATGTACCCTCTACAATACCTTAACCTCAATCACAGCATTTCATCTAAGTTGAACCATCAATAAGTAAAGTTTGCAATCGCATGTCGGTCGTATATAAGATCGGGAGAGGTGGTTCCGGCAGGATCGCAGGAACGTCGCGTGAGCGGTCGGTCGGGTAAGTAATATCGTGCTGGTGTATGGCCACCTTAAGATACTGATGTTCTGTATTATACTGCTGAAATACCATGATACAGATGATAAGTTGGAATATGTTTATTCTTTGTTATTCTTAATAAACAGTTTAAAAAAAAACATTTGTGTCTGGAAACTTATTTAATTTATTGCACTTTAAAAGCTCTAAAAACAAATAAAAAACTGTAAAAATGCACAAAAAATCATTGTAAAAATTCATAGAAATACTTTCTGTATACGGTACTTTTTTGTGCTTTAGTGGTAATATGACACTATTTTAAGGACTGACATTCTACCAATCAATTTACTGATTGAATTGAAGACCAATTGAAGATCATTTTGGAATTGAATTGAAGACCTGTCTGCCAGTTGCACTGAAAATTTCTGTTGATATTTCAACTTGATTGATCAAAATATTGCAGCAGCTGGTCAATCAGCCCAAAATATCACTCATGTATACCTGGCCTAAAACTTAGTGCCTGCATTTGTTTTTTTATCTGTATAGTTAAAATAAAAAGACATGTGATGCCCACCAAAAATGGTGACTACATGGGACTGCGATTGCTTTGTTATTGGGGTGTTCATGCAATAGGCAAAATGGATGCAATCTTAAAAACAGACCGCAATGCATACATATAGCGAAACTTCAGCATCCAAGATCATGCCAGTCTAATGGGGCCCACACACCAACAAATACCAATCATACGATCGAGCGGAAATGTTCCCGTTGAGCCAATTATAAAAAATTCTGTATGGCGACTGTACGATCAACCATACACGAATGAATGATTGTACGATATTAGGATCATATGACCAGGATTTGTTTGTGTATGGGCCGCATAACACTGTTATTGTTTCTCAACTAGCAGCCTTCATTACAGCCTGGGTTATATTCAGATGAAGGTCACATGACCACACCACTGTACCATTATATTTTTAGGACTGTACAATAATGTTATCAGGACTGGGCCATTATATATAAGAACTTGATTCTTGTTGCAGGTGGTGTAGATTTCTTTTAAATATTTTTAACAAACAATTGCTAACAAATTCACAAAGTTTCTTCTGCACTCATTCTATGTATATGCCAGGTGCCCCCAAATAAGCATAGTCCAATATTCACAAAGATCATTATCCATGCACACTGAATTTGTTTTTATAGCAATATTATTTTATTGGGGGAACACTGAATTTTTTAATATACATATTTTATTGGTACACAGTTTTGGTACTTACTAGAATACCTTAATCAAAATGTTATAATTATGTGCATTAGCCGTGGGAGGAGACTATATCTGTCATAGGAAAAATAAGAAGATGTGGCCCCTTTGGCTCCTGGACCCCCTGGGGTTGCTCCCACTGCTCCCTGGTAGTTACGCTCCTGTACACTAGAGAAAATGTGCTTGTGTGGGGATATGATTACTGTGTATAAATACATTAATGGGCCATACAAAAAACCATCTGGGGCATTGTTCACCAATAGAACATGTCAGAGGACACACAGACATCCCTTAGGACTGGAAGAAAAGACGTTTAGTCTTCAAAATTTTTACTGTGAGAATGGTAAAACTATGGAACTGCCTTCGAATGGATGGCAGGTCCATTGGCTAGTTTAAAAGAAAGCTGAATGAGTTTCTAAAAACAAGTAATGTTGCATGTTACTGGTATTGATACATAAAGTGGAGTTGATCCAGGGATATTCCGATTCAGGAAGGAATTTTCCCCCCCTCCATAATTCTGGTGGTTTTTCTTTGCCTTTTTCTGGATCAACAGTAAGGCAGGAAATGTGGGAATTGCTGAGTAGGTTGGACTGGATGGACGTGTCTTTATTCAATACTATATTACACTATACTAAAATATTGCAGTGTGCTTCTGTCCACTTTTAAGTGTGTTTGGGCTTGCTTATCTCGGGAGTATGAGTAAAAATGCACCTTAAACGCCTGTGTAGAGGGCATTACAGAAGTCCAGCAGTGATGTGATGAAGGCATGAACTAGTGTTGACAGATCTTCTGGGGGGGGATGAGATGTTTAATTCTTCCAATGTGACAGTATGATGAGGTATGAGTTCTGAAGTTTAAATCACCATCAATTATAACCCCCAGGCTACGCACAAACATTACATAAGAAAGTATCTGTTGCAGCTCTGGTCTTCCTCCCTGGTTGGTCTCCTGGGGGGGTGTGTACATCCAGCATGGGTCCGCCGTGTTCTCCCCAGAATTTTTTTCCTGCCGGGTGGCATGAAAAAGTAGCCGGGTGGCATGAAAAAGTAGCCGGGTGGGGTAGGACGGGGAAATTTGGTGGTAAGGGAAAATGTGCACTGCATCATGCTCATTATATAGGTCAGGGATGTCTAACTTTTGTCCCACTAGATGTTTTAAAACTATAACTCCAAGCATTCCATGGTTGTAGAATGCAGGGAGTTGTAGTTCGTCAACATCTGCAGGTAACCCATGTAACATAGCAGCACAAGCACATGTGACACCCTTTTGTGGTCTTGGAGATCTTGGAAAAGCTAGTTAACATGCTAAAATATTCTTGCAGGTGTAAAAAAGGGGTCTGGACTGAGCAGTTTTGGCGGGAGTTTTTACTGACCTATTGGCACACCTATTAAACCTACTTCTAAATTCTTTTAAATCACAAGTGTTCTCTCAAGAATTTTTTTCCTGCCGGGTGGCATGAAAAAGTAGCCGGATGGGCCGCCCGGCTAAAAGACCCTAGGGAGAACACTGAGGAGGATAATGTGCGCTTCATACATGGAGGGTGGAAGTTTATTTGCAGTAAAGGCTGTATTGTATACCAGTACTAGGTGGTGTAGTATATATATATCATATTTTTTATATACTTCTGCAGGGATGCCATCTGGGCCGGGAGATTTACCATTGGCCATAGTTTGTATAGCCTCACTAAGTTCTGTCATTGTAATGTCTGATTCTAGTAGTGTAGTGTCTTGTCGACTGAGTTTAGAGAAGTGTACTTTGTCTAGGAATTGTTCTGTTAGAAGATCTTGGGGTGGGAATTAGGATTGATATAGTGTTGAGTAATAGATAGTAAAGGATTGAAGAATTCCCTTGATATCTGTTATTTGGGTTGATTAAGGTGTGTGTGATTTGATGAATAATATTTTGATCACTTAATCCCAGACACCAATGTTTACACTCAACTACTTTGATTTTGGAACACATGCATTACACACACACACCCATGGGAAATGCATTTTAAAATTCTTACTTGTGCACTCTGATCATGGCCATTTTTAGTCTTTTTTTAGTCACTGAAAAAAACATGCCCTCTCCCACCTCTTCATTTTTGGTGGTAACACACCTTGATCCACCCCAAACCGTCTGTATATCTGGCCAAATTCCTAATATTGACAATCATTTCCAAAAATAATTAAAATGCAAATTAAATTGCATGTCCACCCCCAAATCGATATTTTACACACAGATAGAGCACCCCCTAAACCCCTACAATGATCAAAAGTGCTTCTTTAAGTAGAAAATTTTCGCGATTATTGGCACTTTCCCTGAGTGATGTGGAAGCTTAGATAGCTGTGCACACACTCAGAAGAAGTGACCCTGGGTAATCCTGATGTCACAGCATATGATTAAAGGGATTACCTGGGGATTACTCCACTAAGCATGTGATAAAGCTCTCAGAGCATACACGGTTCTCAGGGGAAGTACACCACCAATGATTGAGAGGATTTTTTGTGATCACTGTAAGTGCAACATTTTTGGGCGTGCTCTAAACTATGTGTAAAATATCAATTTGGGGATGGACAAATTAAGTAAGTGTAGCATTAGTGGGCCCCATGCATATTGACTGCACAGTAAATGGTCCACTTTACATTTACAGCAAAGTTTGTCACCCATTTATATGACAACAGTGCTAATGGATCCCTATACATTCACAGTATTTATGTATGTATTGTTTATTTATAAAGCGCCACTTGGGGACGCAGTGCTGTAGATATAGTAGATTATTGGCACCATGTATATTAAAAGCTGGAAGAAATACTGATTCCCTATGCATTTACAGTAGATACAATAATAGACGACTGACACCACGATATATTAAGAGCAGAGAAAAATACTGGTCCCCACGGCAAGGTATAGATTATAGATATTTTACTTAGTACCTTATCCTATATAAGAGAAGGTAAAGCCAAGATATGGCCTGCTCTCACCTGCTCACAGTAGGAGAATGGGAAAACCAGTATAGAAATAGTGTATAGTGTTCCTTTATTTAAACCTGAAGCTTTGTAGGAAGTGTCAGAAAACAATTTGAAGGGCATGTGCACCCCAACCCCAAAATCTATATGTACAAATATTTACCCATCCCTCTGATGTCCCTGAACTCAGAAGTCCTTCTTGACTCTCGCCAGCTGCCATTCAAAATGCTCACGCCTACTTTAAAGCTGTAAAAGCTCTTATCAAGCTCCTAAAACCGTAAATGGGGCATTTCAGGGTGGCAGCTATGACCAATGGCTGTTACCCATAAGGACCAGGAATAAGAAAGGAGCTGGCTTAAATCAAAAAGGATTCCTTTCTTCAGGGACATTGGGGGCATGGGTAAGTATTGCGGTCTTTAGGTTTTGGAGAGGGTTCTGAAGATAAGTATACAATTTTATTTGTGTGTGTGTGGCCCTTTATAACTTTTTTTAATATCGTACAATTGGTGGGAAAAAATTTTAGGTTACGTTTACTCCATTTTGAAATCACCTTTTTAATTTTATCGATTACTCGTAACAACCTGATTACAGGTGTATATTAGTCCTCTAATTTAGCTCCTTAAAGGGCATGTCCACCCCTTGTATACAACCTAATTACCCCCCAAACCTAGACCTCACATGGTTAAAACTTACCTACGAGGCTTCTAAGTGTACTTACCAGCTCTTGTTCCCTGAACTGTCTTCTGCTGCTTTTTGCCTTTTCTGTGCACTGCAGCAGCAGAAGGGGGAGGACCGGCAGTGGGGTCAGTAGTTGGCTGAGACAGTGCATACATTGGAGAGCCAAAATGCTCGTTTATGAAATGTAATAATTTTATTATCATACATTTTCAGATGTACAGTATGTGGTTATCAAGGTAGAAAAAATATACACTCTGTAAAAATCCATACAGTAGATCTTAAGAATCTTGAAGACTTGTCCCCACCCCAATTTTTTCCCCCTACACTTGTTCTTTGTCCCCTAATGCTGTTCTCTAGGCCTGTTTTTTCTTTGTTTTATTATTATTATTTTTCACTAGATTATTTGTTGTGTCATTGCTTATGTCCCATTCAGCACTATGTACTGGCATCACAGAGTACATGGAAGTTGAGCAAAAAAAATATACAGATCTCATCCTCCACTTAAGCTGAGGCACACAACACTAGTGTGCACTTTTTTGTTAAAACGCAGAAGTTTGACCTAGTCCTTCTGAGCCAAAAAAGTACAAATGAAAGGGAAAGTGAGACGTTTATGTTGTGGTATCTCTTTCCCCTCCATTAATTCTTATACTTGAAACTTGCTTAAAGGACAACTCCACCCTCATAAGAACATCTTTTAGAAAGAACGGCCACTTTAAAATATGTTGATATATCATAGTTTGTCCTATGAATTCATTACTGTATGCCTGCTATGGTTCTGGATGCCTCATGGAAACTGAGCAATTTAGAAACCTGTACTGAGCCTGTACTGAGCCTGGGCATGCTCAGAAGAGGCAGAGAGAGGATTAACATTCAGTCATTGGCTGTGATGTCAACTGTCAAATCCATAATTGACAGTTGATAGCTGGAAGAACCAGGAAGCAGAAACAGGGAATCAGGACATTGTGCAGGATTTCAAGTTAGACTTATATATTTCACATTTCAAACTATTACCATTTAGGGTTTTGGGGGGTGATTTACCTGTATGTAAGTTTTCATTTTAAGGCTGGACTTGCCCTTTAAACAAGAAAAGAGGATCCCAAATATATATATATATATAAAAATAAAATTAAAGCACAGTTCCACTAAGCCAGGTACCAATGTTCACTTCCTATATCAGTAAAAACTCAAACCAAAGAAATAGGTACCTCTACAATCTAATTGGTAATTAAGTGACACACCTGTTTTTTATTTCAAGAAAAGAGGATGGTACAAAAGCGAACTCCTTTTTTAGTACTTAAGTTGAGAGTCCATTCTGATCACTTGATAATTGGGGAAAACACAAATACAAATCAGCCATATGAAGGTGAACACTATACTTTAATCACTGGACTGTTTAGTAAAGGTTAGAACTGGTGTGCTCCATCAGCTTCATGAGGGCAAGCCAGGTTTCTTCAGCTGTAGGAATGATTTGGTTAGCTGGAAGAGCAAACCCATAGCGGCCAGTATCACGCAGCTCAAAAGTAAAGGAATACTTTATTCCCTGGTTGTATGTCCAGTCAATGGTTCCACCACTTGCTTGATCTGCAATTATCAATTATGTGATTAGCTAATTTGGATAATTTGAATTTCTAGAATATTTCCCAGTGCATTTAGCACAGATTCTAGATGGCTTTTCATATTTTATTTTAAATCAAACACTTTCCAGTTGAATATGCCATAAGAAATCATTTAAAGGGAATGCCCAGTCAAAAATTGATTTGCCTTAATTCAGTTCAATTGAAGAACGGGAGGTAAAGGATGCGCATGTGCATACATTGCAAAGGTTCATCAGCACCTGTTAGAGGAAGCAGCACTGGAGCGCAATCGTGGGTAAGTTTGCTGTTTTCCTGATCGTTTAATTGAAAAATGGGAGGTAAGACATTTACTTCCTGTTCTTCAATTAAACTGAATTAAGTAAATTTTTTGAGTGGATATTCCCTTTAAGGTAAAAAAAAATGTAAATAACCACTAATAGACTTGTAACTTACAATTAACTGTGTATATAAGCCATTAAATTCAGGAGCATTGTTGATAATGATATATCTGTTCTATCGCCTCCCTCTGTCAAGAGATGACTAATTAGTTGTATCTCTATTCAGCCAGGTCAGAAGGAGATCATCCAGTAGCTAAAGAGAGGGGGGGACTGCCTGAGCTTGTACACATATGTATTATATGTGTCTGGCTGTCACCACTGACAGGCTATGGTGGAATCAAAACACCAAGATTTCAAAATGAGGTGAGAGAAGTAAGAGCTTGGTTATATTTTAGCTTCTGTTCTTTGTTAAACAGTGAAAAAAGATAAAATACAAGTGCATTGTACATGGTTAGCATGCATCTTTGGTACACAAGGCTAAATAATTGGTAATTTAATGAAGAGTCATTTACCTGCACAATACTGAATCTGAGAGTTTAGGACTGAATTCTGGAACTAGAAGTTCTGTTTTAAAGCATACTTTTTCTGACCCAGTGCTTAAAAACTGCTGATAAATACAGTGAGGTGGAAATCTAAGAACTGCAGTGCGAAAAAATCCCTGATAATGCAATCTTAGGGGTTAGCAAGCAGTTTAAGAGACCACATGAAAGAGCTGTGGATTTGTGAGTCTATACAGGGCAAGTTATATTAAGACAGGAATAGACCACATTTTGTGTAAGCAGCAGAAGGAGCAGTCGTTTACACACACAAAGGGTGAATGCAATAAGGGACATTAATAGATAACTATTTAAGGGATAAAATGCAAATAGTCAAATTTGTGACTTTTCGTGAAGCACCCAAAATGGATCACTTGCCTTTCAAAGTAACTCTTAGCCCAGCACATATCTGTGTAATCTAAAACTAATTCATTACATCTTTCATTTACTGTCCATTTTCCAGTTCACCTTTCTTCCTGGGTTAAACACACTGAGCATGTCTTTACCACTGGTTGGAGGTGAAACTGTTTTAGTCAAACTATTGTTTAAGCAATTAATAGGGTTATGTATTAGGCAAGGCTTAACCTATTCTGAATCTCTAACTCTAGCTTTGGACAACTCCACCCTCATAAGAACATCTTTTAGAAAGAATGTCCTCTTTAAAATACTGACAGTTGCTAACTGGAAGAACCAGGAAGCAGAAACAGGGGAAATAGGACATTGTGCAGGATTTCAGGTTAGACCTATATATTTCACATTTCAAACTATTACCGTTTAGGGTTTTGGGGGGTGATTTACCTGTATGTAAGTTTTCATTTTGGGGCTGGACTTTAAATATTCTGTCCTAGAGAGCCGATATTGGCTTGGTACTTTGGTTGTGACGGTTGGTTGTGACAGTTGTGCAAAATCCTGCACCGCCGTAACTGCTGTTATTTCTTAATACCACGTTAACCCTTGGTTCATCGGTAAATAGCCCAATAAGTGTTTTTAGCCAGAACTTTCAATAAACAACTGTAGACAAACCCTAATAAAATAACTAATGTATGTTATATTATGGATTTTAAACTTACAGATTGTAGTGATGATGCTGCCATATGTGTAAGCTGTACCATACAGCGAGGACAGGGCATTAACTGCATCCTTAGCCAAGTTATTCTGGGTGAAACAAAAAATCATAAAATTTAGTTTAGCTGTTCACGGATAGAAAGCAAATTATAAATTAAAAATGATTACTATCTCACCAGTTCAGTGTGGTCTGGGGTACGCGTTTTTGTGTATCCATAAGGGAAAAGAAGCATCTGAGAGTAGCTGTGTATTGAGACAAAACCTTTGATTTTTCCATGGCTTTTCACAAAGTCCACAATGGCTTTCACCTCAGGCTCAGACTCGGCAGCACGTCCTCTGTAGGTTTCAGTGCAAGGATTTGAACTTGAGCCAGCTCCTAGAGAATATCGGTAAGATTTAAGGTCTGAGGGGGTGTGCAGAAATAGGTGCTATGTGCCAGTTTTCATGCTAAACCAACACTGGAACATTTGCAGTGATACAGTTAGGGGTTAGTATGGGTTTTGTGTGCAACATGCTTGCAACTTTTTCAGAACAATAGTTATGCAAAACTTAAAGGGAAATTGCCCCCCCCCCTCACCCCCTTTCCTGGTTATAGTACAGAGGATTAGGATACAATTTCAGATGAAGATTTTGTACAATAAGGAGACTGTCATTTAAAATAAAAATGCAACGCATTTTAATTTGGCTTTCCCAATGATGATGCTCTAACTACATTTACAATTCAGGTCATTATTTGTGATTGACATAAAAGGCGTAATGTTGATCAAAAAATAATCGCCTAGGCAATCGACTAATGTATGACCAGCATAACTGGCTAAAAAATCTGTTGGTAAATGTGCCTATGCTTCAGCTGATTTTCAGTAATTTAAAAAAAAAAACATATTTTTTCTATAGATTTTAAATCACATTGACCTGAAAAGGTATTATAGAATATTACCTCCAAAACCTGCATCCCAGTTTCTGTTGGGATCAGCTCCAACACAGGATGATCCGGCATTAGGAGATCTAGTTTTACGCCACATGCGATTCTGTATGGTAAAGGTTATAGTTACATTTATTAATGTATTATTGTTAAATTTATATTGTAGTAATTAGTAAGTTGTATAAATCCATTCCAGAAAATGAACTAGTGCTGGCATACACTGTGCTGATATAAGGTCAATTTAGTGTTCACATCATTCTAATATCAGACCATTTGATTATCTTAAAGTGGGTTGGATAGTCTATGGACTGCATTAGAAATGTACAGTAACACCATTCAATATTAATTATTAAATATTTTCCTTAATAAAAGGCAATCTATGGCTACATACAGCCACAAAACATTTGAAGTACATAAAAATGCAAATTTCACAGTAACACACAATAATCCCCCTCTATTGATGTTTATTTCTAGCACACCTTATTTTAGTTATTTGGCTGTTGCCATTGTGAATTTGTCTTACTGAAGTATGAGTGAAAACAAAGCCATCAGGATTGGTCACAATTTCTATGAAGATATCCATATTGTTGAGTATAGACGTCAAAGATGTATCTTTTCCATAGTCTTTAACAATCTAATCAATAAAAAAGTCAAAGAATGAATAGTAAATGTAAATTCTTCAACTATTCAAGTTTATCTTTTAACAGTCTCATACATTATTAGTAGTGACATATTTAGTAAAGGGTTTTTGTCAATGTTCCTTCTAATTTATTGTTTCTGTGGGCACAGATATATATCATTTGTGCAAATAAAAATAATTTGTGCACTACATACTGCAATACCTTTGTTCAACCAGAGTTTGTGTGTGCAATATTTTAACCAGTGTGTGTGCAGGTTTGCTGAGCTGTATACGCATGCATGGGTAAATATTGGTGTCTTTTTTTTATGACTATGCTAGCATAATTTAATTGAAATGTGTCATAATATGTCGACAAATGCTGAATACAAATACAAATTAGATATTTCTACATTTAACCTGATGTGTAAAAAATAACAGACAGGAATGTAAATACTTTCTATTGCAGTATGGCAATAACTGATGGACCTTTGTCTTCAGTCTACCCTTGTCAGAGAATGTAAAGAGAGTCAGTGACTCTGATTGAGGGAGGAGCCAAAGATCAGTCATTTACTGCATGAGTATAGTACATGGCATTCTAAAATTTTCAATATACCGTATATACTCGAGTATAAGCCGAGGCACCTGTTTTTACCTGAAAAATTTGTAAAAACTGATTGACTCGAGTATAAGCCAAGGGTAGAAATTGTGACCACTACTGCCTTTTGATTTAGTATTGTTTTATGCCTTATGACGCCCTTTAAACGGACAGCAGAATTCCTATACAGTAATAGCCAAATCCAGTACCAGTAACCCCCAATTCCTTGGCACTCCAGATATTTGGAAACTACAAGTCCCAGCATGCTTTGTTTGTGGAGTGGCAAGGTTCAATAAACTTTTAGTTACGCTTACCATCATTTACAATTCTCCTGACCCCTATATAGTAAAGGGCACTCTGACCCCAATAGTTAAGTGTCACCTGAGAGTTGTAGTTTCAAGCTGTCACTTGCACTGAACTAGCAGCCATTTTGCCCCAAACTGAGAAGACCCATCTGATTTACAACATCCAGATGAGCAGTGACAGTGCTGAGTGAGTCCAGCAGCCTGACTACAGGTAGCAGGAAGGAGTGTAAAGGCAGATCAGCTCCTGTAACTTTCTATGCAGATGATGGATTTTTTAACTGGTTACTATCTGCAACTGCAGCATTTGGATCTAAATTAGGACTTGACCCGAGTATAAGCCGAGGTTAGGTTTTCAGGCTAATTTTAAAGCATGAAAATCTCCACTTATATTCGAGTATATACGGTAGTTTGTAAATCTTTATTTGTTCATTTGAGACTGGAAAGCATATGAATGTTGACTCTTTACCTTCTTGGCAAACCAGATTCCACTGGCCTGGGTCACCCACTCACGGGAATGAATGCCGGTGTCAATCCAAAAAGCAGGGCGGTTGGGGCCTGTGCTGAACTAAATGAAGATCAAATATTTATTAGCAAATTGGTGAACAACTTTTGGAGGTTATTATGATTAAAATGTTATTTATGGAGCTTGCTGTGGATTTTGTATTAGATGCAGGCTCTATTTGCCAATAAGTGCAGGGAGGAGCTTTAAATTCCTTATCCTTGCAAAAGTCATTACATGACAATATGTTGATTCCATTTCTTTGCTGTTGCTTTATTTCTAATTATAACCTTATCCCTACTTCAAATTTTTAGGCTGACATTTGTCCACCCTTTCTAACCCAAATTCGAAGCTTTATGTGAAAGAAAGATGTCTTTCGAAATGCATTTAAATTGAAACTACAACATTGTCCCAAAAAACCTTAGCAGGGTGACTCCCAGTTAAGTGTACGCAGTACAGTTCACATTCTCTGTAGTGTTTAACAGATCAAACAAAGAAGCTGCAGTATTGCGTCTTAGAAGCTGACAATCATATAACAGCAAAGAGATCCCTCTCCCTGACACAGAACAGGAATTTCAGTTTTAAATGCACCTGTCTGAACAATGATAAATGCCTTTGCTTTTCATATAAAAAAGAAAAGTAATCTTTGCAGTGTATTTCTTAGCAAGCATGGATGTAAGAAACAATTTCAGTAAAAATGAAAAGCAAGTCTGGGGAGTTGAACCTGCAACCCCATGTACTTTGTATTGCTAAAAGCAAAGCTTTTTACCACTATCCCAATAGAGCTATCATATTAGAACCTGTGACCTCATGAGCTGTGTGTTTCTAAAACATGCGTTTAGACCAATGAGCCACCACTGCTTGTGCTAGGAAAATAATTTTTAAAAAAGGAGGTGACTTTCGTATTGCCCCAGGAAGGCTGCATGCAATCCATATTGGATGGTAAATAAACTGCAAGGTAACAATCAGATTTTAAAGTCGTATCAGGGACTTCCATATTGGTGTGGGGACATTTCTATAAAAAAATATGTCTAGAGAATGTGCATAGAGGCAGTAAATACTAGGGTCAGAAGGTGTGGCCAAAAAGTACACATTCTCACAAGGCTCTTTGAAGACTACATAAGCTGTGAGTTGTATTGGCAACAACATAAGAACCTTCATAGTTATGGAATCTATTTCTCACATGTACTAAATGCAACTTACTAGAGAAGAATCTTTGTGTGTAGGTATTCTGGGGAGAAAAGCTTTCACATTAGGATTTTAAAAATTAAGCTTAGTTCTCCTTTAAACTCTGTGGTAGTGTATCTGAAAATTACCGGTAGGATTTGGAATTCTTGTTACAATGTGTACTTCTTGCATACATCTGATCTGACACTATAAGCCTGAACATTAAGGCAATTTTAATTATCACTCAAATATTTTATCATTTCTCACAGTTCTATATAGAGACCCATACAGTATATGAAATTTAAGGACTATTTGTTTTATACCACATTGGGCTTATCTCCTGGTCTATAAATTGAGTTTGAAGAAAACAGCTGCTTGCATTCCAGAAACAATGTTGCAAACTTTATTCAAAGACACAAGGCCCATAGTCAGACAAAGTATCAGGCTAAGGTGTTGGAACCCACCAGGAAACATCATGGGGCCCACTTAACCTTTAATATCCCATTTCTCACATATTTACATGTGTTTTTTTAAATTATCTCTGCACCTAAATTTTATTTTATTTGATTAATAAACAGACTGGGGGTCCACCAGGGGTTTCTGTTGGTATCCTGGTAGGTCTATCCGACCCTGGTGAGGTGAGGCAGAAATTAACCAACCCACATGTCTGAAGAGTTTCAAGCTAAAGCCATCTGGCTGGCACCCAAATATGACTGCACTATCCTCACAGTGGCTGTCCTTACCTCGGGTGTTATGCTCTGATGACACCAATGAATATTAGTGCTCTTACCTTTAAGACATTAAGAGGACGGCCTTCATAACTTTTGCCGATCTGTATTTTGCTCACTAATTGGGGATTTTCACGAACCAGATTGTCAATAAAATCATTTATCTGTAAAAATGTACATAAAAAAACTCAAGTTAGAACAGTGCAGGTTTTAAAAGTATAAAGCACCAATGTTTCTTTTATTGGAAAATGTACTTTGTTAAGCACTGAAAATGTAATATTTGGAATCTTTCTTTTCTTCCTATAGTGAAAGGGTCACTATACCCTTAAAACAACTGTGCCCCTCCACCTAAATCTAATGGTATTGATACATAAAGGTATATATATATTTGAGGAACCACCTCTGATCTCCTACAGAAAGGGAGACACTCTGGGGAAATCATTAGTACATTCAAACTGTAGGAAACAAAAAAGTATTTTAGGAGCAACTGCAGGACCGGGGATGTATCCCTGTTACAACTGCGTTCAATGCAGTTGTGTACAAAAGGGTTCTACAACTTCTACATTTACACATTCACGCACGGGGACCACTTATGAGATAAGAGGACATTATACATGTGAATCCAAGCTTGTTATCTATGTATTGTGCCCTTGTGGGCACATGTACATAGGCGAAACTACGCAGATGGTAAAATCAAGAATCACTCAACACAGGTCGAGTAAATTGCCAGTATAGAACCATTTTATTGAGAAGGGGCACAATGATAAAAACCCTGAAATGTATGGTCATTGACTCTGTACCACCACCGTTAAGAGGGGGAGATCGTGTGCTTAAATTAAAACAACGTGAAGTGTGATGGATACACAAAATGGGAACACTTGCACTGAACAGTCTAAACAAGGATTATGATTTGCATCTTTTCCTGTAGATTTGATAAGTTGTGTCAATTTCCTGTTACAACACTTTTAAAGAATGAAGGTATTTGTGCATGTTTTCAAGTTTCATGTTGATGTTGGGAAATTATGGGTGGGTGATCTTTAAGACAGTACCTTTAAGATATTACCTTGAAGAGGTAATGTGTATATAGTAATTTAGTGACTACTTCCTGTGGGGAGGGTTTATAGGATCGTTCCATGTGTCTGACAGTATACCATGTAATCTTAAGAAAGAAGGCTGCGACCTTCGAAACGTCGAATGTTCATGGCTATTGATTAAATAAATTGAGTGCTGTGTTTACTGGACTGTTTTATATATATATACATCTTTGTATATCCCTGGATTAGCTCCAGCTATCGATACCGGTATATAACTATAAATTTCCCCTTCATGCTGTTTGTTTTTTTTGCCTTCCTCTGAATCATCTGTTAGGCATGAAATGTGGGTATTGCTGAGTAGATTGGACTGGATGGACGTATGTCTATATTCAACCCAGGGGCGTATCTAGGGTCTAAGAAGATACGGGGCACTTTTGCGGCAATTTTTTTGGGCCACGCCCCTTTCTCCGCCCCCAATTAGGCCACACCCACTATGTACTTATAGAGATTACCAAAAAGATACAGACAGATAGACAACCACAAACATAGACACACAGCCCGATAGTGATAAACAGACAGAAAGACAGTGAAATAGACAGACAGAGATAGAGATCAGAGAGTTGGACAGAGAGACCCAAATTAATGACAAAAAGGCACAGTAAACTGGCAATTTCATTATATACTGGTAGCAATTTGGTCATTTTAAACTTACTGTTGTGTTCAGTTGTAGTCAGATGCTTGCCCACACCTTGGGCCAGGGAGACATTCTTGTACCTTCTACATGGATCTCTGCCCCTATCTATCTCTATCTGTCCCTCTCTCTCTCTGTATATCTATCTCTTATCTCTGCTATCTATCTATCTATCTATCTATCTATCTATCTATCTAATCTATCTATCTATCTAACTCTGCTATCATCTAACTATGCTTCTTATTAACTCAGCAGATCATCTATCTATCTATCGATCTATCTATCTAACTTGCATTTGTCTATATCTACTTTCTATCTATCTAACTCGCTATCATCTATCGTATCTCTATCTGTCTATCTATCTAACTCTGCTATCTATCTATCTATCTATCTAACTCTGCTATCTATCTAATCTATCTCCATTCTATCTAACTCTGCTATCGTCTATCTATCTATCTAACCTGCTATCTATCTATCTATCTATATCTAACTCTGCTACTGTCTATCATATCTAACTTGCTATCTATCATCTAACTCTGCTATCTATTATCTATCTACTCTTGCTATCTATCTATCTATCTATCTATCTATCATCTATCTATCTATATATCTATCTAACTCTGCTATCTATCATCTATCATCTATCTATCCTATCTACTCTGCTATCTATCTATCTATCTAACTCTGCTATCTATCTATCTAACTATGCTTATCATCTATATCTAACTTGCTATCTATCTATCAATCTATCTATCTATCTATCTAACGCTATCTATCTATCTAACTCTGCTATCTATCTATCTATCTCTGCTATCTTCTATCATATCTAACTCTGCTATCTATCTATCTAACTCTGCCATCTATCTATCTATCTAATCTGCTATTGTCTATCTATCTATCTATCTATCTATCTAACTCTGCTATCTTATCTATCTAACTTGCTATCTATCTATCTATCTATCTATCTACTATCTATCTATCTATCTATCTATCTATCTATCTATCTATCTAACTCTGCTATCTGTTCTATCTAACTCGCTATCTATCTATCTAACTCTGCTATCTATCTATCTATCGATCTAACTTGCTATCTATCATCATCATCTACTCGCTATCTATCTATCTATCTATCTATCTATCTATCTACAACTCGCTATCTATCTAGCTATCTACTCTGCTATCTATCTATCTATCTAATCTATCTACTCTGCTATCTATCTATCTAACTCTGCTATCTATCTATCTATCTCTATCTATCTATCTATCAACTGCTATCTATCTAACCTCTATCGATCTATCTATCTATCTAATCTATCTATCTATCTATCTATCTAACTGCTATCTATCTATCTATTATCTATCTACTAACTGCATTATCTATCTATCATTATCTAACTGCTATCTATCATCTAACTGCTATCTATCTATCTATCTATCTATCTAACTGCTATCTATCCATCTAATGCTATATCTATCTATCTAACTGCTATCTATCTATCATCTAACTGCTATCTATCCATCTAACTGCTATCTATCTATCTATCTAATCTGGCTTGGCTCTGCACTGCACTGCTACCTACCTGTCCCTGGATTCCCTCCGATAGCTTGTGATATCGGCGCGCCGGCATTCCGCATGACGTCATTGTGTGCGCCGGCTGCGCGACGTTCCCAGAGGTTCGCGCAGCCGGGAAATCTGGAAGTTCGGGGCACTTGCAGGGGGCACAGGCAGCGAAAACATTCGGGGCACTTTGCCAAACATCCAGGGCACGTGCCCTGAATGTTTTAACGTAGATACGCCACTGATTCAACCTCAAATACTATACTAAACTATATATTATAACTATAAGGGTCAGGAGCAAGTGAACCTACCACAAAAACACCATTAAAAAAAAAAAAAAAAAAAAAAAAAAGTTTGCAGCATGAGATGTCCTTGACTTACAAGTAAAATTGCTTCAAATATTAATGGGATTATGTTCGGAAAGCCCTCATCGGCTATTTGAGTCTCTTAAAACCACGTTAATTGATGTACCAAGGGTTAATGTTGCTATAAGAAATAACCAACAGCCCTCATTTCTACGCCTGATTCCAAACGCATAATATATGTAACAATTTTTTGTTGCAGAGACTGAAACTGAAAGTTGCCAGTAGTGCAAAACTTCTAAAGCTAAATACTTTTAAACAGAAAAAGAACAGGAAGTAGGAATACTTGTTCATGCCTCTTATAGAATTATAGATTCTGGGTTGGAACGGTTGTTTATAGGGTATAGTTGCCCTTTGACATATCTCTTAGAATTACAATAACATGTGACATTGTCTGAGGGACAAAACTACAGTATTAACTATCTAGTATCTATCCTGACTACAAAGGTGGAAGATAATATTATATTATTAAATGCTTGTTAATGACAATTCCTGCAAGCAGTAATATTCTTTTAGGGTATTTGTGTGAAAAGGTGGTTTCTGGTTTATTACTGTTTAGGTTGAAATGGGAACGGAGACTAAAAACTCCTGAGAGAATATTGGCTTCAGGGGAGGACTAGGACCTTGTAGACTGGGGACAAACACATTGGAGCGGTCCTTTAATAGTAGGCTGAGGACACATGCAGGCCTTTTTGTGTGTGGCCCATACAGTTAACAGTTAGGAGATTGAATCTCCCAACCCCATTAAATTGCAATTAAGTGAAGGAATCTCACTGTATAATACATTGGGGAGCATCAACGTGCAGAGGAGCAGAGAGTTTTGATGTTGTTAGGATTATTAGATAGTAGAGTGCAATTCTGCATGATATCATAGCTAGCCACAGTCCAGTAGTGTAGCAAAGTGTGGCCTGGGGGGAAAATGTTCCTCTGCCCACTGACCCAGTCCTCCCCTGATTGATTTTAATAATATTTAATCATAAACTAACTAGAAAATGTAGCGAAACCAAAAAAAAAATATACCATTTCATTGGAGCCTAAAATTAATATTTATGTCATATTAATACAAAAAAGTTTTGTTTGAGTTTCTTCATTGAAATCCTTTTTCATATTATTTATATTTATTACAAAAACAACTAGAAAGGGAATACTAACTTTTTTGATGATTGGTCAAAATTAGTTTTTTTACTTTAGTTACCCTTTACGTATGGTGCCATAGTAATGAATAAGTAGATCAGTAGGTGTGTGTACCCGTGTTGGGTTGAGAGTTAAAACAAAACTTTTTTGATGATTGGTCAAATTAGTTTTTTTAACTTTAGTTACCCTAAGATGGCTGCAACAGTAATGGAGGGGTAGGTCAGTAGCTGTGTATACCTGTATCACGTGGGGGGGTTAAAAAACAAAGTTTTTTTGATTATTGATCAAAATTTGCTTTTTTGACTTTTAGTGACTAGTATGGCTTCCACAGTAATGAATAAGTAGATCAGTAGGTGTGTGTACATGGGTCTGGTTGAGGGATATGCCTTTTTTGTGTTTACAACCATAAAACTATTTTTTATTGAGGATAAATCTAAATTCGTTTTTTTACTTTAGTTACCCTTTAAGTATGGCTGCCACTGTAATGGATAAGTAGATCAGTAGGTGGGTGTACCTGGGTCTGGTTGAGGGGGTATGTCTTTTTTGTGTTTACAACCATAAAACTATCTTTTATTGAGAATAAATCTAAATTTGTTTTTTTTACTTTAGTTACCCTTTAAATATGGCTGCCACCGTAATGAATAAGTAGATCAGTAGGTGTGTGTATCTGGGTCTGGTTAAGGGGGTATGTCTTTTTTGTGTTTACAACCATAAAACTATCTTTTATTGAGAATAAATCTAAATAATTTTGTTTTTTAAATTTAGTTACCCTTTAAGTATGGCTGACACAGTAATGGATAAGAAGATTAGTAGGTGTGTGTACCTGGGTCTGGTTGAGGGGGTATGTCTTTTTTGTGTTTATAACCATAAAACTATCTTTTATTGAGGATAAATCTAAATTAGTTTTTTTGACTTTAGTTACCCTTTAAATATGGCTTCCATGTGAATGGAAAGGTAGGTCAGTAGGTAGGTGTACCTGGGTCTGTGTGGGGGGTGGGGGGTATCACCATTTGTATTTATGAAAAAAACTGTTTTGAAATATCCACATTTGAGGATTGTTACCATTATAGTCTATGGGAAAAAATGTCCGGAAATTCGCCGATAACGCTGTACCGCTTCCGCGGATTCCTTAGCTAGAAGATAGCACACTTCTCCTATATGCCCCGCATATAGGAGAAGTTCTGTACCGAATTTTATGTCTCTAGCTCAAAAACTGTGGGAGGAGATACTGTCCAAAAAAGCGAAGAATAAAACGGAAGAAGAAAAAGAAGAAGAAAAATAGAAAGAACAGTAATTTGGCTTTTTCAAGCCAAATTAATTAAAAAAACTTCTTAGGAATGTAGACTAAAAAGCAATAGACGGAATCCGTAATTTAGCTGTTTTTTCCCATACCAAAGTTATTTGTTATTTCAGCATAAGGACTGATGTTGCTGATATGTTTTAATATGCTGTTACCTCGTCAAATTTATGATAAGCACCATAATTAAATGTATCAGTTGATCTGGTATCCTCCATGGCACGGTTATGCTTCATTTCCATTTGCTCTTCATCCAACATACTCTTCATGAAAGAAAATGTGAAACAAAAATAATTTTGTTAGAAGTTATGTGCTTCTTAAAATTCTTTGCAAAGTTAACATATTGATTTTAAATTATAAAAAATCTTTTTTTTTTAATTTTTATTTTTTTTTACACGTACTTAGGTATTCTACATATAATATTTATTTTTGAATAATAATAGTTATAATAATAATTTCCTGGATACTTATTTCCTTTTAAAGTTCCTAACAGTAATTTTTACCTCATTGGCTGTTGGTAATGTTAAAACTGCTCACATCTCCACTATGCATCTGAATCAAATCAAGGGCAGTGGCGTAGCTACAGACTTATGGGCCCGATGCAAAATTTGGGCATGGCCCCCCAACACCGCCACAAACACAAATTGGCACCGCAAACCAAATAATCATTTCCATAAAAAACATCCAAATTTATCAATAACATTTTTTTTAGAGGCACTCATTTTAAAAGGGACAAACACAGTTTACCCATACACCTAGCAAAACTATTCAATCAGATTTAAACAGTATTTCTAAACTTAGATCCTCAAACCTTCTAAAATAACTAACCAACTGATGCTAGTAAAATGCTTGGCACACAATGTGTGGTGTGCAATGCTTTGTATATAACCACTGGTAAAATAGTTGGCACAAAGACTGGTTAAATGCTTGGCATACAGACACTGATGAACTGGTTGGGAAACTGGCACTGCACACAGTAAGTCACTGGTTAAATGCTTTGTACAAAGACCACTGGTAAAACAGTTGGCACACAGACTGGTAGTTTTGGAACCTTAGCACAAAATGCAAGAAGAGGGCCAAGTACCCTGGTGCAGTCGCATCCCCTGCACCCCTGGTAGCTACGCCCCTAGCAGGGGCCATAACAGACACTATTAGGGGTCCTGCATAAAGCAAGTCACTTTGGAAGCAGAAAAATCACTAGTCAGAACATTAGTCAGATACCAATGCAATTTAATTACAAAATAAAAAGTTACTATGAACTAGAGTCCTGCATTAGGCTGTGCATAAGTTGTGGTTATGAGTTGACAATTGATAGCTTAAAGATGAACCCCTTTTTGGACACATTAAACACTGTACTCACTCTGTTGCATATCCAGGAAAATTTACTAAATCTTAGTATTTACTTATTCATTTTTAAATTATTAATTAAAACAAATATTGGGTTTGGCACAAAACAATTGTAAATCTAATTTACAAGCACTTATATTGTCATCATCGAGAGAACTTAAGGACCTGTAAAGAAAAATCTAAATATATTTCCTTTATTTTATCTACCTTTGTAAAGGCTATATCATAAACTCAAAAAAGATATTACTTACCTGCAAGTCCTGAACCATGATGTAGTATTGAATGTTGTTAGATTCCAGGTAGACTTTTACTGCTTGCAGGTTGGGGAAAGGAACTCGGATGTCAACAGGTGCAAGGATTTTTGTGGGTTCTGTCCAAAAATCAAGCTAAACAATACGAAAAAGTAACATATTTAAAATTCTACCTACTTCCAGTCATTGTCTTTATCTTATTTCTATCATGTTCAATTAGGTTAGTTGAACGTAGGCGGAAAGTTAGGGCCCTAACGGATGACAGTCTTCAGACAAAATTATTGGGATGAAATCAGCCCTTTTTACTGTACAGGACAGTGTATGTACCCATTTCCCAAATAATATTAATTTAGTACTTAAAGGGAACTATTGTCTCCATACAAGTGCACTCAATTGAAAAGAGCTCTTTAATAGCCTAGGAAGATGTCTAGCTGTTGTCAATCCAAAGTTATATGCTTGTAAAATCTCTCTTCCTACTCATTACCCTACCCAACCCCCCCAAATCGATCACTTCTGAAGCTGGTCATTGGCTTGCAGTCAATATCTGTGCATTCATCTACCATAGGGAAAGAGAGGGTTTTTTTAAGGTTTGTGGCTAGCTTTTAAAAATGATAACGTTTGAAGGAGGGGCTTATGGTGCAGCTGAATGTGCTATTTGTCCCAGATCTAGAAGTGCATGTTCAAGCCAAGAGCTTGCTGGTGACATCATAGCTCACTGTGTAAGAACAAATCACCACCCTTTATTCTCCTACCAAATTTGTTAAATAAAGAAAATCAAAGTCATTGTAAAATATTTTTTTGTCAGATACCAAAGCACCAAATATTTGCTCTTACCTCCAAATGCTCAAGATTTTCAAGTTCCTTCACCACATTCATTTGTTCCTCATCAACTGGGAGAATTCTGAGGACTTGTTGTCTATTTAATCAGAAAGCAAAGAAATAGCATCCCATGATTCATCTTAATTTGCAGGACAGTATATCCACAACATATTTATTTGTTGGAATGCTGTTAACCATAACAAACTACTAAAATTAATTTGAACTGTGTATAATCTACAACTAGATGCACATGTACTGTACATTTAGCAATTACTGTAGGATGTTCACAATTTTAACAGAAACATAAAGGGGAACTAAACCCATTTTAAGCCCCCTTGTTGCAGAGCACATTTATGTCCAGCATAAAAAAAAACTTTTTACAGTAATGTAGAGCACACCCACCCCCCAAACCCATTTTCGCAATATGTATAATTGCTAAAGATGCCTCTGAAGGGGCTTACCTGACCCGGCCCCTCTCTGCTCCTCTTTCACTTCTTCCTGTTTGCAGCTGTCAGTTAAGGCGAAACATGACGTCACACCCAATTACCTGACAGCCGTGACCAGGAAGTAGAGTGGCAGTCAGTGCAGAGTCTCACTGTTCCTGTTTTTGCTCAAAACAGGAGCAGTGGGCGGCGAGGGACCAGGTCAGGTAAATCCCCTCAGAGGCATCTTTGGCAATTATAAGTATTGCATAAAAATTGTGTTTGGGCGGGTGTTCTACATTACTGTAAAAAAATTTTTTTATGCTAGACATGCCCTTTAAATTTTCACAAACTCAGAGAGTTTAGGTAAGTATATCTACTAATCTATTAAAAATCCAGGGGTGGGACCTAGCATTGCACTGAAACAATGTCTCTAATAGACCATGAAACTCTTCCACGGGGAAAAATGTTTTGACTGCTTTTTCTTTATGTAGAGTTGACTTTTCCACCTTGAAATAAATGTCAGTTTCGTCAGTCAAAAAGATAATTAGGGGTTGTGGCTTTTTTTGCTGCTGGGGTGTAATTAAGTAATTTTCCCATAGCTATTAAACATTTATTATGACTAAAGGTATGTAATTGATTAGTTGTTTAGTTCCATTTCTCAGAATGTTTAACTATAAAGAAAAGTCATTTTTATACAAACATACAGTATTTGTCCTAACACGCATTTATTAGGCTGATAAACTGCAAATGTGCAAATGGCTACAATGAATTACGAGAATTAGATGGATATTGAAACAAATTAATTTTTTAATGGCACACAGTGCTATTCATTGGAACCAGCATTAATCGGTTGTCTTATTCTGCAAGTTCCAAGTAGTATCTATTCTGAATTACTGTTTAAGGACTTGACTGCTAGTATTCTATTTATTACACCTATAGGACAACAGTTCCAAAACTACAATGTAAAACATTCAGCTATCCAAAGTAAAAGAGTTTTTGCTGGAAGACAAGTTTAAGAACTATTACCTTAAGGATGATATGAAATAATAAGACTTCAGACACAAAAGCACTTACCCACTGAAATTCTCTCTGCTGGAGGCCACCACAACCAGAGTAAGAAATGCTAGCACGCCCTTCATCTTGCACAAGGTATCATACAAAGACCAAAAGCAAGATTTAAATACTGTAGCTTAATCCTATTCATCAACAACCCTGTGGAATGATTGGGTAATGACATAGCAACAGCTGTGCAATTTCCCACTTGATAAAGACACAGGAAACTAGCCACCTGGCTAAATAGGCTAAATTTATATAATTTTTTTTGTTTTGTTTTTAGCTGATAACTTGTATAGCTGTAATTCCACAATTTAAATGGCAGTGCATTTCTTTAAAGCAGTAGAATATCTACAATTATGCCAAAATACATTTTCATAGTTAGTACTTTATCAAATGTTGGTCTACAGTGTCTTGTTCCTTTAAATGTTGACATTTATGTAAAATATATTGTTTGCAGTCATTTATGCTATTTTCATAAGACAATACATTTAAAGATAAAAGTGGGAAACCATTATTAATAATTTTATAGCAGCTTATCTGTTAACTGGGTGCACAGAAAAAGGTAATGAAGGGTTTTTACACCTAGGCGGATGATCTGCATGAATTATATTAATGCCTCAGGGGCGTATCATCTGCCCTTGTGTCAGATTCCTTCATTTCCTTTTACTGCATACTGCTGGCTCTGTCTGATTGGTACAAAGCAGAGGGAGGGGACATTATTGCTCTTAAAGGGTAACTGTGGTCCAAAAATGACTTTAGGTAAATTGACAGGGATTGCTTTCCTGAGTGTTTTTGCAATTTACTTTAATTATTTCTTTCACATAGTTTTAAAGATATTTACATTTTTATGTGTGCTATGGTAGCAGCATCACCAGATCTCCTGTACTTCCTGTTCTAAAACCATGTGACAGTCCCTCCTCCCTGTGTCTTCTTCTCCTCATGGGCCCCCATGGCCGCTCCCCTTGCAGTCCCCTTAAAACCCGCTGTAGCCCCTCCTTCTTCAGTTACTGTAATGCAATCTCTTCCTGGTTTCTTCTGCTTTTTCCTGCACTGAACATGCAAATGTTTGCCTGTGATATTAATCTGCAGTAACCAATCAGATGTTATCTAACTGCGGTATCCCAGAAAAAATGGCTAACATGATTGGTTGCTGAAAACCAATAGAATGGACAAACTTTTGACCTCGTATTGCATCAGCCAATAGGATCTTTGTTAAAATATAAAAATACACTGAAAATCAACAGATATGCCATGGTCCATTGGCTTAAGAAATCTATAATTTCTCTGTAGAATATGAAGGGGAACTGCATTAAAAGCATTAAAAGGGTTTGAGGTTCTCTAAGCATTAATGCATTTGGACATTTTTCTCATTGGTATTCTACTGTTCTTCAACATTAATTTACAATGAAACCTTTTCCTGTTAGAAAATAAAAGAGTACAAATGGGTTAATAAACTTATCTTTCAGTAGCGTGATTCATGTTCCATTGTAACAAGGTCATTTTAAAATTACACACAAAACATGAAGTGAGTAAACTGCCTTCCCATCTAGTTTCTTTCCCACATTGAACTAGTCGTGAAAACAGGACATAAGAGCTCAAATGATTAGTAGAATATTTATTAATGGTCTGACAATTCTTTCCAAATCGATCATTGAATAAGGGCCAAATACAGTTCGTACTAATTAATAGATAAAACTAAATTGAAAGGCATTTTGTATAATTAAATGAAGAAACTGGAACTAAAGCGTGAATCCTGCGGACTAGGTCCCACTATTGCACAGCAACGCATTCAAGGTTTTTGCAACGAGCTGCTGTGTGTAATAAGCTATGTGCCTGCATATCCATCTATGTTATTGGGGCGCATGTGATACGCACAAAAATGTGCACACTTGCATTTCAGTAACAGATCAGAGCGCAGCGCAGATAGTGTTACCACTCTGATAGCATTGCATTGGCAATGCGAATCGGACACGCGATCGGAGCACAGTTTGTAAGTGAGACCCTTACACCATGTTTTCATTTAGGTAATGTTGATAATGTCTTGCTGAAAAAATATTTATTTTGCCCAACATTTTAAAGATTAAATTACACTGTTTCAAGAGCTGTAATCACATTGAAGGGTAGCAGCCCATGGTACATTGCCTTGATTGTGCATGTTCCACACTTGATTTTTTTAGGATTGTTTCATTATAAGCTCCCTCTAGGTGTCTGCTATTATCTTTTGCAATTGCGTTTACTTTCTGTTAACCTTTGTTAAAATCAGTACTGCTCTGACCTGACAAAGAGGCTAAAGCTTGTCAACTAAATATACTGTTAGTCCTTAGAAAAAGTATCACGTTTTTTACTGCTATTACCTTAACATAATTATTTGGTAAGACTCACATCTGTAGTTTGCTCAACTAAGGCGCTTTACCATTAGGTTTTGATGATGACTAGCTATATGAGTTAGTGGTTGTAGGTATGGGAATTTGACTGCTAGATAATCTGCTATTGTTTTTCTTTTACCTATATAAATCAACAAGTTGGCAAATTCTTTTACAGGTGCAATCGTTGCAGGGGGATCTAGATAGTTTGTCACATTGGGCTGCTAAGTGGCAGATTAAATTCAATGTTGATAAATGTAAGTTGATACATTTTGGACTTAAAAATCCTTGTGCTATTTATACTATAAATGGCTCTGTGGTAAGTGAATCCCTGTTCTGGATCTTGGAGTTTTGGTGGATAACAAACTTAAAGGTAGCAAGCAGTGCCAGGTGGCAACAGCCAGAGCCAGCTTGGTATTGTCTTGTATAAAGAGAAGTATGGATTCAAGGGAGGAAAATGTAATTCTCTCTCTTTACATAGCATTGGTAAGGCCTCATTTGGAATATGCAGAGCAATTTTGGTATCCTGTGTACAAAAAGGACATCTTTGAAATGGAAAGGGTTCAGAGAAGGGCAACTAAATTAATAAGGGGATTGGGGGAGCTTGAATATGAGAGAGACTGGAAAAGTTACAATTATGTATGCTAGGCGCTTGCGTGGGGATATGATTACTGTGTATAATACATTAACAGGCATACAAAAAACTATCTGGGCGTGTGTCACCAATAGAACATGTCAGAGGACACGAGAACATCCTTTAAAACTTGAAGAAAAAAGGTTTAGGCTTCAAGCTCGGTTTTCACGGTGAGAATGGTAAAGCTATGGAACTGTCTTCCAGTGGACGTTGTTATGGCAGGTTCATTGGTCAGTTTAAAAAAAAAGCTGGATAAGTTTCTGCAAACAAGGATGTTGCAAGTTACTGGTATTGATACATAAAGTTGATCCATGGAAACTTCCGATTGCCACTTGGAGTCAGGAAGGAATTTTTTCCCCCTTCATAAATTTGGTGGGGTTTTTTTTGCCTTCCTCTGGATCAACAGTTAGGCAGGAATATGGGGAAGGCTATGCCTCCATTGGGTTTTGGTTTCGCTAACGTTTTCATCTTGATTATTGCCTTTTGCCATTCCAAAAGTAGGTGGTTAATCATTCCATTTAGAGACCTAAAGAAATTTCTGGGATTATTATAGGTAACGTTCTAATTGTACAGACGTTTCGGTAGTAACATCATTGATTAGAGTTAATCTAGATAGCCACGGTAGGTATTGTATTGACCATTTTTGAAGTTTTTTTTCTTATTTCTTCTAGGTATGGTTGAAAGTGTTCTTTATACATATCTTCTGTATGTGCTGTTAGATGGATACCTAAGTATGTTATGGATTTTTTTTCCCATTTGAAATTGTATTTGGCACTCAAAAACATTTGTAAGACCATTGATACTTTCATTCCCAGGATGTATGATTTGTTTTTGTTGATTTTGTATTGGGATATTTCTCCGAATTGTTTAAGTGTCTGTTGAAGATGGATTAATGACGTTATGGGGTCAGATATTGCTAATATTATGTTGTCTGCGTATAATGACAATTTATGTTCTTGTTAACTCCTTTTATTAGTTGGTTTGTTCTTATGAGTTCTGCTAGGGGTTCCATTGTTAGATCAAAGAACATACACCTACTATTAACTTACCCAGCTTCTTGCTTTCTGTGTATAGTTCCACCTGTATTGATTCAGTCCTATTATTTATACCCATTTATTTGCTCTTGTTTAACAGAAATGTATTATTTTTATACATTTCTTATTTACTATTTGCACATGACTGCGGTAGTATTTTTGAAAATACTACCCTGGAGGTCCTTTTAACTAGGCTATTACTCTTAAGGAACACTCCTCCTACTGTAGCGTAGCTTTTTCATTGGCACCAACACCCAGCTCCACCCAATAATCTGTGTACACAATCCACCACATGTCGAAACTTGGATTTGGGGGGTGTGAACATTTCTATGAAATGGACATGTAGCACAAATTTTCTCAATAAAAGAAAGTAAATGTATATATTTTAGAACAAAAGTAAAAGGGATATCTGTATTGGCTAACTGACAATAATCAGAGCAAGTATAGAATGTATATTGTTATATGATCCATATATAATAGAATATATGTATATATTTGGTCATGAACTTCCTTCTGGGCTTGTTCGGTAGTAACTCATTCAGGAATGAATGAAAATCCTGCGCTTGCCCCTGACTAGCTGCTTTGGCTGAGGAAAGGACATATCAAACCAGAGCCATCATTTTTACTGTCTAATTGTAAATGAGTCTGTCTAAAGGACAGTGAACTTATTTCAAATCACAGACACAAATGTTAATTACCCAGTTTACCTCTTCTCATTTCCAAATACAAAACTAAGCCTAAGTTGTCTTTATATTTTAAAATTCCTTGCATTATCCCAGAATTGTGCAGCTCAGCCATTAAAGGGGAAGTTCAGTGCAAATACATGTACTTTTCAGAAAAAAGAGCATTTTTTTTGGAAACTGCAATCTCATGTAGTATGTTTTGCTAAAAGCAGAGCATTAAACCACTATTCCACCAGAGCTAATATGTAGACAGTCGGTACATTTAGAAACTTTATCTTTTTCCTAGGAACAAATGGAAGCAAAAAGGGCTAAGAGCTACCGTATATACTCGAGTATAAACCGACCCGAGTATAAACTGAGGTACCCAATTTCACCTAAAAATCTAATAAAAGTTGTTGACTCGAGTATAAACCGAGGGTAGAACTTGGCATTCAAGATGTTTTGGAAACTACAACTCCCAGCATGCTTTATTAGCTAGGAGTTGTAGTTTCCAAACATCCTTGATGCCACCCTCACTTGGCATTCAAGATGTTGGAAACTACAACTCCCAGCTAATAAAGCATGCTGGGAGTTGTAGTTTCCAAAAACATCTTGAATGCCACCCTCAAACCCAGTTAAGTTTGTACCTGTGGGCTCTTTCATCCAGGATCTGTGGCTCTCCTCCATCCAAGGGCTTCCTAGGACTGTGTGCTGGTAAGTTCCTCTCCAGTTCTCTCCGGCAGCGTCCTCTCCATTCCTGGCAGCAGCGTCCTCCCATTCCGGCAGCCGCCCGATCAGTCCATGTACTGGCGCCGCGGCTGACGTCACTAATTGGCGCCAAGCCGGCGCCAATTAGTGACGTCAGCCGGCGCGCCAGTACATGGACTGATCGTGCAGCAGCCGGAATGGAGACGACGCTGCTGCCGGAATGGAGAGGACGCTGATCTCTTCAAAGGTGAGTGACTCGAGTTTTCAGGCTGATTTTTCAGCCTGAAAAACTCGGTTTATACTCGCAGTATATACGGTAATACATAAACAATCAGTACATTTAGAAATGTTAATTTTTTTCCCTAGGAACAAAATGGGAGCAACAATTGCTGTAAAGTCAACTGACTACTCCTGATAGACTGTTTTTTGTGCTCATACTGGCTAGAAAAACTGCTTCCATATTGGTGTGGAGAAATCAATTTAGAAAACACTCTGTGCATGTAGACAGTGAATACTGCTACCAGGCTGATTGAAGACTACATGGACTGAGACATGTACTGGCACCAACATGAAAGCCTGGATGTACTGGGGAGAAAAACTTTTGCATTAAAGGTAAATAAAATAAATGTAGTTCTCTTTTGACCCGTGTTCACCAATTTCTATGGCTAGTAGAAGAAAGAATAGTATGTTCTCCTAGTCTACTACTTGGTGTAAAGTGCTTATGCCATTCTTCTGTTGATAATCACTTCCATCAATAATGAAAACAATTATCTTCATCCCACCCTTTCTTTCAGACCAAATCCTTTAAATACTGTACAAGTCATCTTGTGTTTTTAATCTATGTATTACAGTTTATTTTTCTAGCTATGCAAAATAAATATATACAATGAAATAATCATACTTATAATACCAATAAACATTTTTTATGATGAACATAAAAACATGGCAAATAATGACAATTAAAGATTTATTTTTGTAGGTTGTAACATTATGGTATCACACCAACATTGCTTTTAATAAGGGTTATCTCGAATGTGCTCCAGAATCTCCTTGAGACCCAGCCAGGTCTCCTGTGCAGTTGGAACAATCTGATTAGCTGGAAGAAGAAAACCATAGCGCCCAGTGTCTCTCAGTTCAAAAGCAAAAGAGTATTTAATTCCAATATCGTAGGTCCAGTCAATACTTCCTCCACTAGCCTGGTCTGTAGTAAAGAAAGGAGACATTTTGATAAAACCACCTGACAAATAATGTGAAACTGGGACATAAATAATTTGAGACTAAGATTGGTTTCAGGGGCGCCTCTCCCATGTGGCAGAGTAAGCCTTTCGGCTGAGGTAGCGCTCTTTCCATTAAGAAGATAGGTGGTGGCAGTATTTTAAAAAAAAACTGTAAAAAGGGTGATCACTGCTAAAGCCTTGCAGTGTCTGTGTGTGCCTAGCACAGTAAGATCAGACTTTTATATATACCAGTCACTGTGGGCAAACTTTTGTACCAGTCACTGTGGACACACTTATATGTACCAGTCATACTCACTGGTGGCAAACTTTTATGTAACAGTCACTATGGGCAAATGTATATGTACCAGTCAGTGGAGGCAAACTTTTATGTAACAGTCACTATGGGCAAATGTATATGTACCAGTCAGTGGAGGCAAACTTGTATGTACCACTAACTGTGAGCAAACTTGTTTGTACCAGTCACGGGGCAAACGGGTATGTACCAGTCAGTGTTGGCAAACTTGTATGTAACAGTCACTGTGGGCAAACTTATATGTTCCAGTCTTTGTTCAAGGGCCCTCTGGTACATATATTACCACCATTCATGTGCTTTTTGTATGTCAGCCCTCTAGTTTCCTAGCCACTGTTAGGTCAGCCCTCCAGTTCACCAGCCACAGTTAGGTCATCCTTCCAGTTCACCAGCCACTTCTAGGTCAGCTCTCCAGTGAACTGAAGGGCTTAACTAACAGTGTCAGGTGAACTGGATGACTGACCTAACAGTGTCTGCTGAACTGGAGGACTGACTTAACAGTGTCTGCTAAACTGGAGGGCTGAACTTACAGTGTCTGCTGCAACTGGAGGGCTGAACTCACAGTGTCTGCTAAACTGAAGGGTTGAACTAACAGTGTTAGTAACATAACAGTGCCTGGTGAACTGGAGGGCTGACAACAGTATCTGGTGAATTGGATGACTGACATAAACAATGCTGAACTGGAGGACTGACCTAACTGTTGTTGAACTGGAGGGCTGAAATTACAGTGTCTGCTAAACAGAAGGGCTGAACTAACAGTGTCTGCTTAACTGGAGGGATGGAGGGTTCAACAGCCACTGTTAGACCTGTCCTCCAGTTCATCAGCCTGTGTCAAGTCAGCGCTCCAGTTCACCAGGAAGTTATAGAGGTGAACTGGAGGTGGCTCAGGTGCCAAAAGGTCTTAACCCCCTAGGGTTTATAAAAGAAAGAGGTATACATGCTGTTTACAAATCTTAGAACAATAAAAGTAATGTACAAGGGATGAAATATACAAAGAAACGCGTAAATAGTCTGGTTTGGTTAATTGTGTATGAGAAATGTGTAGACTTATTGCATCAATACAGGACAGAAGACAATTTCTACCTCAACCATTTGTTGAGGAAAAGTTCTCTAAAGGTAAGTATGCACTTACAAATGGTAGAACAGATAGTCCCAACTTTGTACTTGGTGCCATAGAGGGAGCTCAGAGCACTGGCAGCTGCTTTACCCACATTGTTCTAGGAAAGATGAGGCATTAATGAGTATAGCTGTTGGTATATATATATATATATATATATATATTTTAAATAGATATATATTTTAGACATGGCATAATACAGTCTATGGCATAATGCAGCTCTTGCTTTCTGTGTTTGAAAATAATTTCCCAAAATTTAACAAAAGTAGTAACTTACTAGTTCTGTGAAGTGAGCTGGATTGGTGCATTTGTATCCATAAGGGAAGAGCAGGAGTTGGGAATAACTGTGGATACTTATAAAGCCCTTGAATTTACCATGTCCCCTAATGAAGTTAGCAATAGTTTTAACTTCCACTTCAGATTCAGCCGATGGCCCACGATATGAATCAGAGCAAGGATCAGTGCTAGCTCCAGGTCCTATAAAAAGTTAAACCTTCCACTAAATTAGAGAATCATAATTTATCATAACTTATTCAAGGTTTGGGGAATGGTTTCTATAAAAATACTGTACAGAACATTTCTCTTTTACATTTTACAAAATTCTCTTCAAACACTTTTCATTTAAATGTAAAACCTTTGGTGGCTCATTTACCCAGAGCTGCTAGGCAGTTTTATGTTATTCAATATTGTATTGGTTAGCGTGACTTTAACACCATCTTAGCACTGGATGCACAGGTTTTACAATAGACACCTGCACATCCAGCACTCGCAATTTAATAGCGCCTTTGTACTACATTTAGCTCTGTATTTTAATACTAGCTGATAGCTCACGCTGTGAGTAAATCCCAAAAGGGATTTGCTCACAGTTGCAAACGCGATACTGAATCGCATTTGGGAGATTTACCTAGAGCTGCTATCACTTCCCTATGGTGTTTCTTTGATGTTTAGCTTCTTATAGAGGTTCACATAGTAAAGTACACTATACCCAGCTACCATCAGAATAACATGCAAATTTCTAACAAGAAAACATTAGAGCATAGATTTATTCATCAAAATATCTAATATGTCATTTTGCTAAATCACTGTGATCATGCCCTGTATCACTGGTCTTTGACAGTTCAGTAAAGCATTACTTGCCGTGTTCTACTAATATAATACCAGACAGCTGAAATATTACCTCCAAATCCTGCATTCCAGTTCCGGTTTGGATCTACACCAACACATCGACTTCCAGGTACAATGGAGCGAGTCTTACGCCACATACGGTCCTGGTAGAATAGGAAAGCCTTTTAAGTTTAGAGTTATAATTTTCAAAGTGAAGAATAATTTCTATAGCAAGATTAATGAAGTACCTTTTTATTTAATAAAAAACTTTTTGTACATAGGTTTACTTCCTTTTTTTGCTATTTTTCATCTAACACCAGTTCTTCTAATAAGGGAATATTTTAATAAATCAGGAAATGTCAGAATTACAGCCTTACAGATGTTTGAAGTACAACTCTGGTAGTTGTAGTTTTTAAACATCTGCAAGGCACAAGTTTGACATCCCTGAAATAGCTGAATAATTGAAAATGCTACATAAAAAAATGATTCCTATATGGTTGAAAGTCTGCCTATGGAAGGGAGTGGGGCAGGACAGGAACAAGACTTTATAAGTAAATGTAATTGCTATTTGCTGTTCTTCTAAGGATGAGGACCCAGTGTTTAGTTCTGCGCCCTGGTTACAGCAACTAGAACTGTCTTAACTAAACAGTTATGGGGTTGTATTAACCCTTAAGTTCTCCTTTAATATTACTGAAACCAGACAATAATGTACATACTGTAATTTACTGTAATTAAAAGTGTTAGACAGTAGCTACTATGAAATATGCCACCTTAGGCTGATTACTATTATTAACAGTTGCACAATCTTCTGAAAGTTGTCCTTTAATATGGGATGACCTTTCCTTTTCAGCAGTTTATCTACCACATTGATGTATGCTTGTGAAGGTTCTCATTCATCCAGGTCATGGTATATCTGTTGTATTCAATTAGTCGGATGACTAGCGAAACGTCTTCAAGAACTACATTTCAAGTCCAGTTGATCTAATTGAATACAACAGATATACCACATTGATGCTTTTCTTTTTGTAAAAATAAGTTATTTATAATACCTAAAAGCATAAAGTCCAAGATAAATATACTCACCTTGGTGTGAGAGTAGGCATAACCATCTGGATTTGTGACAATCAGAAGATAGACATCATAGAGGTTTAACAGAGAGGTGACTGATGAATCCTTTCCATAGTCTGAGGCTAACTGAAAAATACATGTTTTACAGAATATAGCATAATATGTCTTGTACTGAATATGAATATACCAGTTTATACACATAAAACTAGTTTCTATTTCAAAAATAACTTGGATTCACTATAGACTTTAAGTGACTTCCATTCCAAAAATAATGCTACTGAATATAATACATCCAAAGGAAGTCAAAAATTGAGTGCAATAATGCTATAGATAAAAAGCACAACCACAACACACTTTAATATTTAATATAGATTGTCTGTTAAGAGAGGTTCACAGGAAATTACCTTTTAACTTAAAGTCTTTATTTAAATTCTAAAACTAAAGAGTTGCAGGACACCATGCTACATACAAAAGCAAAAAACACCAATTGCAAATTACCTTAGAATGAAAGTACCTGCATAATATGTTATGGACGATTTAAAAAAGAATTAACAATTTCAATTTCAACCCCAATTTCTATGGCAAACAAGACAAGGGAGGTCAGAATGTATTCTGCTAGTTTTAAAAAAGATTGATTTAGGGGGAGCGGGCTTGTTGGAAAGGAAATGACATAGCTCTTTTTAATGGCTATTAAGGGCACTTTTATGGAGACCACAGTTCCCTTTTAAAGGACAACTAAAGCCTCAGAACAACATTGATTTAGAAGGCAGATCTTGATATAAAAACAGAAATTGGTGTCTCATCTCTCATTTTACTATGGTTGTTGAGAAATGTAACTTTCTAACATGAGGTTTGCACCTTATTTTGCAGTGTTCCGGTATCACACAGTGTGGTCACTGACCATTATATTCTTTATAAAATGCCTAGTCCTAAGATACTGCAGGAACTTGCTGGTCACACCCACTGGTAGCCTCTAGCCAATACTTTTACAGGACAGATTATGCAAGGGAGCATGTGACTGAGATTAGGGGTGTGGCCAGTCACTGTACATACACAGTTATTTCATCCAGTTCTTCAAGTGGTAACATTTACTTTAATGCTTTTTACTGTATTGCTATTATACAGTTTATTGGTGTTTTTAGAGGGTATATGTTCAGATTCTGTAGTGTAAAAAATTGGGTTTAGTTCTCTTTTAAGTTGAAGGGCATGTCACCTTTTAAAACAAAACAAATGGTCATTTAATTGCCCTCAACCCAAGCAAAACTGTTTTGGAGAAAAGCAGCAAAAATATTTCTGGTGTGATATTTTGACATTTTATGAATAGCAACAACGATACTTTGCTACTTTATAAAAACTGTATATACTCGAGTATAAACCGACCCGAGTATAAACCGAGGTACCCAATTTCACCTAAAACTCCACATAAAAGTTGTTGACTCGAGTATAACCGAGGGTAGAAACTGGCATTCAAGATGTTTGGAAACTACAAACTCCCAGCATGCTTTATTAGCTGGGAGTTGTAGTTTCCAAACATCTTGCTGCCACCCTCACTTGGCATTCAAGTGTTTGGAAACTACAACTCCCAGCTAATAAACATGCTGGGAGTTGTAGTTTCCAAACATCTTGAATGCCACCCTCACCCTCCCACCCAGTTCAGTTTGTACCTGTGGGCTCTCCTCCATCCAAGGGCTTCCTGTTGGGACTGTGTGCCATTGAAGGTAAGCGTCCTCTCCATTCCGCCATCCGTGCGCTCATTCCTGTACTGGCGCGCCGGCTGACATCACTAATTGGCGCCGGGCAGTGACGTCAGGCCGGCGCGCCAGTACAGGGAATGATAGTGCAGCTGCCGAAGTGCTAAGGTAAGTAGTGACTCGAGTATAAACCGAGTCGAAGTTTTCAGGCTGATTTTACAGCCTGAAAAACTCGGTTTATACTCGAGTATATATGGTATGCCCCACTGATATTTATCTTATCTTAAAACCCACATGGCAGAGAAAGAAAATAAAAACAAGCAATCATTATATTACTTATTTTTATGACTTTTTTTTTTCAGTTGCCCATTACTTACAGCTTGTTTCTAATTGTGAATTATTTTCTACCCAGTTACCTCTGATTGTTAGGGTTGCCTGTGTTTTCATTTATCCTTGATTGGTTCTTGCTAATTAAAATTTCCTACTGGCTAACCTGAAAATCTTCATAGACATGTATCTTTCTGATTTCAGCACACATTTTCTGGGTCTATCAAAATATAGAATCCTACATGCATATGTGGTGGGATTTCTCATCTCTAGACAGAAACTTGACAGTTGCTTTTGTATTTCATGTCCATCTTCTTTTTGATTTCATTGCTTTTCTGATGGTCTGGATTTACCCATTGCAAATCTTTTTTGCTCCAAAACAGCATACATACTATTAATTTAGTAAAGGATTCATTTAGAACAATATAAAACACACCTTGTGTGCAGTCCAAAGAGCTGTAGCCTGTGTGACCCACTCACGGGAGTGAATGCCAGCATCAACCCAGATGGCTGGACGTCCTGCACCAGTGCTGAACTGTAAGAGAAAATGTTAAATAATTCTGGTCAATCAGATAATCAAAGGTCCATAAATGTGATTTAGTGGTTAAAATGATAGGTTCTTTCACTGAACTGAAATGCACTGACCCTGGGCAAGACTCTCTATTCCATACAGTGTGTTATATATGGAAATTAAAAAATGCAAATGTCTGGGAAAAAAGTAGACAAGCTACCAAGACCCTATTGACATCTTCATTGAACTGGACCTAGTGAATAGTGAATGTGTAAAGTGGGTTGTTATGTATTGTGCTAGCACCGTGCTGCCCATTTCCAAATTATATAATCCAAATTAAAACATTTTATATTTACCTTTAATACATTTATAGGCCGACCCTCGTAAGATGTTCCAATTTGCTGCTTGCTGACCAGAGACTTGTAATCCAGTACAATATTATCAATAGCTTGATACAACTAAATGGAGATAATACAGCAATGCCAATGAAATCCATGTTAATAAACTGGTAGCCAAACTGCAGTACATTACAAGTATAAATATGTAAGTACAATACAATAAGAGGTAAATAATCAGCACTACATCTCCAATAAAAGAATACAATGAAGTATTTGTGCACTAAGTACTGGAATTAAATAAAGGTTTATCTGTGACATATTTTTATTTGTGTTACTTTCCAGATAAATTATATAATATGTTTTTCAGAGAATCAGATATGAAACACAACTATTTATCACAGCCTTACTAACATTGTCCAAATTGTAATACGCCCCATAGTTAAATGAGCCAGAATTCCTATGTTTCTGTTCACTGATCTCCATCTCCTCCTTCTCTGTATTGATAACGTTCTGCAAAAACAAATAGATCCAAGCTGAATATTAGCTGTGACAATGCAGTATATATTGTTTTAGCAAACTGACATTTCATTTAGAAACTGACATCTGAGTAATCACTCAAGTTAGGGGTTGGATCGGCCCTAAAACAGAAATAGGATACATTGGGCCATATTTATCAAACAGCGTTATCGTTTTTTTACGATCGCTGTAAAGTAACGATCAATGTTCTACAATAACGCTCTTTATTTTACGATATCGATCGTAATTCTACGTAATCGCCATCGTAAACCTACAGTGCTGCTATCGTAAAATAACGATCGTTATCATAGAATAATGATCGATATCGTAGAATAACGATCGTTATTTTATGACGACCGCGTGGTTCCTTCACTTTTTAAAGGAGCCACGCGGTCGTCAGATATTGGCACCGTAGATTTACAATGGTGATATCATAGAATTACGATTGATATTGTAAAATAACGATCGGTATTGTAGAGCACAGATCGTTATTTTATGGCGATTGTAAAAAAAACTATAGCAATATTTGATAAATATGGCCCATGATACTTATAACTACTGTATTCAAGGGCCGATTCACACCTTAGGAGCCTGTAGGCACAAAAGGCCTAGCACCTTTAGCCCCGCCTCTTAACACAGACCACATTTATTTACTCTTTTTTTGGGAAGAAAATAGACTATTTAGGGGGTGTAGGGTGGCAGGAGTGTGAAAGCTGCCAATCCAACCACCGTAGGCATATGTCTACTGTGCCTGATGCTAAATCCGGGCCTGACTATTGCATAGCATCTACTAACATAAAAACATTGCTTTTCATACATTTCCAACATTTTTAACATATTTGATTTTACTTTTTACATGTTGTCACACAAATCAATCCCTTCCTAGCTTTAATAAAACAAATACATATTTTAAAAGTGAACATTCATAATGATGTTTTTCTAACATTTTACGCAATAACACTCAGTGGCAATATATAAAACATTTCTAGGGTACATAAAACTGCAATGTAGAATTGAATTTTCTGTACTTGTAATATAATGTTTTTCTAGTTATAGAAGGGGAAGCTCTCTGTGAATCAAAATATTTTTGCTATAGATGCAGGATAAATGTAGGATATGAATGGCCATTAAAATAAATAAAATGCCCCAAAATCGCACACTGCATGGCAAATTCACTAATGTACAATCCCTGGTGATTTAACACCCCCCAAATTTATAATTATACGTGATGAAGGAGCTAGTAAGAAAAAGATTAATGGGCATCTATACTGGAAAAAAAACCTTTATTTTAAGTTGCTTAATATTGGAAATTATAATTCTTCCCAACTACCATCCTGCATTTCAGCTGTCAATCAAGTGCCTTAATATCTTAAACTCTTCTATTGTGGACAGTTTTGCTGTAGCTGGAATGGTGACACGGTTTTGACAGTTGGTGTGCTGTGTGCTATGTACAGTTTTGACTGTTGGTATGTGGGGGGGAAAAGTAAAGTCAGATAGCTATGCCTTACCTTTCATCCTTCAATCAACTCCTGTGGAGCCAGGAACAAACATAGAAAAAATGTACCTTTCACACAATCCTTCGCTGTCACACTGAAATTTCCGACTGCGTCCTGGTTCTGTTCATCTATACCGCGTATTATCGTGCATGCGCGATATAGATGAACAGAACCAGGAAGCGGTCGGTACCTGTCAGTGTGGCCTTGGTGGATCGCACAAAAGGTAAGTTTCTTAAACCTTCTTTCATGGTTCCACAGGCATTGACTGAAGAACGGAAGGTAAGACATAGGCTATGTCACATAGCTCATTAACCTCCCGGTCTTCAATCAATGCATTAAAGGAATAGTTCACTTTAATCTAATTACTATTTAATGAAAGTCCTGATTATAAATGGAGTACTAAGTGCTGCATTATGTTTTCAGCGCTATATAAGATGTAATTTAAAAATTTAAAGAAATGTTAAAAAAAAACTGAACTTCATAAAATTTATTAGTTTAAGCAAGCCTGTAATATATAGAACAGTCTAATAAATACTGTCAGTGTTATTCAATAAAAGTTCTTATCGTTTAAAATGGTGCTAATTTTACCCCAACCAATCAGATCTTGTTTAACATTTGAAAGATAACATCTGATTGGTTGGGGCAAAATTAGCGCCATTTTTAACAATAAGAACTTTTATTGAATAACCCTGTGTGAATTTCCAGGTTTTGCTAAGCACAATGGACACATTTAATACTGCATTAGAATCATCTCTGGAACACAGGTGAATTTATGAATTATACTTTCTAATCACAAATACCTGCAGATCTTTTATCATAATGGAATACTCAATGTTGTTAGATTCCAAGTAAATTTTCACTGACTGAAGGCTTTCAAATGGAACACGGACATCAACAGGAATTTCAGCTTTGTTAGGCTCAGTCCAGAAATCAAGCTGTAAAAGAGCAAATCAATGATATTGCTGTAGCTTAAAGGATATGCCCACCCTTAAAACAAAAAACTGGTGACTTGTCAGTTATCTGCCTGCAACCCTAACTGCTATTTTTACCAGATTATTACATGCATTTGTAACCAGATATTTAATGATAAGTTATATTTCTTTCTGGCAAACGTATCTGCCTCCTCCTTCTGCTCTAAAGTTGCCCATACATCTATAAGATTTTACTTACCCGACCGAGCGCTCACGCGATGTTCCTTCGATCCTGCCGGAACCGCTTCTCCCGATCTTATATTGGACCAACATGCGATCGCAAAATGAATGGGATCTTGCGATCGCATGTCGGCCGAATGTAAGATCGGGAGAAGAGGTTCCGGCAGCATCGATGAACATCGCATGAGCGCTCGGTCGGGTAAGTAAAATCTTATAGATGTATGGGCACTTTAAGACCTTTTTATAAGATTGAACATGTGCAGAGGAGGTAACAGGACCCACAGCCTTGATTGATTGCGTGAAGGGAGGGACCATCTTACTCTACCAGAATGGGGACAATAATAATCCTTAAAAAATATCTGCTTAGTAATGCAGGTAATAAAGGGCAAAATATATTTGTTGGGGTTGAGGGCAGGTAACTGACAATTGACCATTTTTTTGGTTTTAAGGTTGAACATGCTTTAGATATAGAATGATAATTGCATTCTATATTCTCACATAACTAAACAAAATATTTTTCTTGTTTTTTTAAGTATTATAGTGACACCATGGGGTCCACAGATAGTCATACAGTGTGAAAGCAAGGGCAGCAAGCAACTTACCTGCAAATGATCCTAATTCTGAATTTAAGCTTCCTGTTTTTTTACACCACCACCCCCAGCCCTGGCTGTAAATTGGAACTAACCAAAAAGAGAGAGTGTATCTCAAGTCAGTTACTATGTATCTCAATCAACTAAAGGGAGGGGGAGTAAAAACTGAAAGTAAAGTGAATGGGGGATGTATGTAACAACATACATTTCGGAATACTATAGAAATGGATAATCAGGGAGATTCAATAAAAGTTCTTATTGTTTTTGCCCCAACCAATCAGATCTGCAAGCTAACATCTAATTGGTTGGGGCAAAATTAGCACCATTTTAAACAATAAGAACTTTTATTGAATCTCCCTGATTGTTTTTATCATCTTACCTGTAAGGCAGGTGAAACTGTCTTTAGGGCAGAGTTCTTTAAAGAATAAACAGCTAATTTACCTTGAGATGAGTCAAAGCTTCTAGAGCCACAATCTGATTTCTTTGATCATGATTAACTGGTTTGATCCGCAGCACCTGTTCCCTGATGAAGAAAAGATGTATAATCTAACAAAGTTATGATAATTTAATTCCATATGCCATTGATAATAGTAATAGTAGAATTGTACTACTGTCTTTGGTCACTTATTTCAGTGGTCTGAGGTAATTTTGCAATTAAATATACATCACTACATCATTTCTACTCACTGTTATCTTATTTGTGTATTCATTTCTTCTTTACTATTACTTTTTAATGCTACATTAACACTACGAAATCGGAAGCAGTAAAAGGTATACAAATTCAATGCACTTTGTATGCGTTTTTCTACATTCATAGACATTTCTTGACACAGTTACATGCAGCAGAGCATTTTCTGAAAGCATCGGATCGGCACACATTTGTGTGAATGTTAAAATTGATGACCATCGGAAAATAAATGTCTTTTTTTTCTTCTAAAACTGCATACAAATGCAAAGAAACAGGTGTGGTGTCAATGAACCCTTATTATAGGTTATTTTTCCGATGTCTGAGTTTGATGTACTGTAACATTGTACAAAGCAGCCTTCTCCCTTAAAGGACAACTATACTGTAAAAGTTAACTTTATAGAAATGAAGAGAAACTAGGGGAAGGGAGGTAGGATTGATTATTCCTACCTTCCAATATTGTTTTGTGGAGGTGCTACAGCCAATAAAGTTTTCATCTGCCAGTTTATGGCCCTGGACATTCCTATATTAAAGATAGCAATGAAACACTCAGGAAATCTGGCAAAAGCCTTTTCTTTGTGCTGCCGCTCCTCATGGATATTATATTAGGAAGTAAAGAGTGCCAATCCTACCTCCCTGCCCCAGGTACTTTTCATTATAACTGTTTTTGCATAAAGTTTATATCCACTATTGCTCTCCTTTAAATCCCACTATATAAATACAATACAAAAAGTACATACATAGAATCCAAGAAATAACGGGAAGTAGTAATGCTAGTAACTAGCTACACTACATGGTAGTCTATGGACTTTCAAACCAGTGAGTGTTTTAGTAAATACAGTAGACTATCATTACTTACAGATCATTTGATATGATTCAAAATATAAAAACGTATATAAAAACTATAGTTATACACTATATAATAATTGTTATTTTTATTTTGCATACTAAAGTATCCGGAACATGAAAGTAAATAATTGAGTGTTATGGTATTTTTAACAAATATAAACATGAATAAATCCACATTAAAATGATAAATAGAGATATGAGTGGGTGATTGCTTCTTATAATCATGACTGTTGCTGTAATTTTTAAAAAGTACACATTTTTTTGTCAAAGTTTAAAGATTATAATTATTGTCTTAATAAATGGATGCAGCTGTCAGTGAAAAGCAACATTTTTAAATATTATATGTTGAATATATACTCCCTTTTAAAAAATACAACAAACATTATAAGTTCCAACCACACAACTCATGTACAATGATCCCTCTAATGTGCCAAGTTTTGCGCACTACATTTTACCCGAATTTTTGTGAGCACTATTTTAATTCATGTGCACCCTATATTAACCTGTATGCACTATTTAACCTGTGTGCACAAGCACACGGTCACAGCTTAGAAAAAACACTGTTCATGGAACTCCTAAAGTCCTCTAATATTTGAAAGTGTCTGTACATTATTTCATGTAAGTTCAGTGAAATTGTAACTTTGATGACATAGCTAACCACCATTTATATAGATATAATAATTTATATAGGTTTAGGCTTCAAGTTCGTAAAGGGTTTTTCACTGTGAGAACTGTAAAGCTATGGAACTGTCTTCCAGTGGACGTTGTAATGGCAGGTTCATTAGCCAGTTTCAAAAAAAATCTGGATGAGTTTCTGCAAACAAGGAATGTTACAAGTTACTGGTATTGATACATAAAGTAGAGTTGATCCAGAGAAATTTCCAATTGCCACTTAGAGTCAGGAAGGAATTTTTTCCCCTTCATAAATTTGGTGGGGGAGTTTTTTTGCCTTCCTCTGGATCAACAGTTAGGCAGGAAATAAGGATATTGCTAGATGGGTTGGACTGGATGGACGTATGTCTTTATTCAACCTCAAATACTATACTATACTATACTAAATATATTGTGGATCTTGTGTTTAATTTATGATGTTGTTGTCACGTTTTGCATACAGATTCAAACATGCATTCTAATATTATTAACATGTAAAGACTTTATACATTTTACATTTTTAACATGTGATTTCATCCTGTCATATTGCTTTTCATAGAATGTTCCTTAACCTAAGAACTCACAATAATAATTTTTTACACCCCGCTTATTAATAATTCTAGGGCTTGTGCTGCAAATAGAAAGGGAACATTTTTGCCATAACGCAATGGCTGTAGGATGTAAATAAATAAAATTAAAATATATAAAATAAAAAAATGCTGGTTTTATTTTTTTAAACGCTGAATATTTAGTTATCCAAACAAGCAAAAATTTTTTTATCCATAAAAACTTTCCCTAATGTAGGTACCTGAAAATGTTGTAATGTTTAAATAAGATCAGAATTCTTACCCACTAAATGTTTTTTCAGCAAGGATAGCTGCCACTAGGGCAGACAGCAGCAGCAGAAACTTCATAGCAAAAGCAGGCTTTGCAGACAATAACTGCAAGGTATTTATAAGCATTGGGGTAAGACACACAGTACTGTTCAGTGGTGGGAAAGGAACAGATGGACATGTTTTGAAATGCAGTTTATCTCAAGGCAGCATACTGATAAGTTATTTTTATATACAAATAGATTTTTCTGATGTAATATAAATAAATAAACATATAACTGTACATAGCCAAATCCATCCAAGCTAAATATAAGGCATAGAGGCTAGACCCTGCTTTTATTCTATGGATAAGGGCAGTGGTGTAACTAGGAATAACTGGGCAACTCAGAAAAAATTTGATGGGGCTCCTCTCCCAGTGTTTTTCTAGGAGAAGGCTGTATCTGTCATAGGGAAAATAGGAAGTTGAGGCCCCTCTATTTTGCGTGCCCCCATTACATTGGAAAAGGGATTGAAATGGGATAGACTGTCTGTTGTGTATGCTAGCAGTAAAAAGGATGTCAGATAGAGACAAAGCATTTAAAGGGTATGTCCACCCATTAGATTTCTATGTGTAGGGCACCCCATCCTACCCCCAACCACTGATTAAGATGTAAAAAAAAAAAGCAGCACTCCTTTGTTCCCCGACTGTCTGCTCCCAGCTTGCAGGAAGCAGCAGAAAGGGGCAAGACTGTCAGTCTGTGAGAGTCTTCAAATGATAGGTATAGAAGCAGCCTGAAGGGATCCGGAGGAGGGATCCCCTGAGCATGCCAGAAACAGCAACAAGGGTAAGGAAGAAACAGCAACTACTCCTTACTTCAGGACTGTAACTGCAGGAGAACCATAAGGAGCAGAAATGTAAAGTAAGAATTTTTTTTTTACACTACACAGTGGGGCCAGTAGTGGGTTCAATTTTAGTAGCCCGAAATTTGTTAGACAGTTGTTTGCTGCAAGATGCACAATATTTGTAAATAAATAATAAAAACAATTTTATTCGGCATTGAGGAGTGGGGTTTCTTTGTTCAAGTATGCATAACCGGGTGTTTTTTTCTTTTTGGGTGTTTAAAACAAATATTTGAATGCACATACCCCAAACAGGTATTGTTTGTTCATTTAAATATGTTTACAATAAAACTACACTGAATTTTTTTTCTTTGTCAGGGTGCGGCAGGATCTCTGATTGGCTGTCGGCTTCTAGGTCGGAAAGGGTGCAGCTCCCTGTAAAGTGTTCAGCATTCAAATTGCTGGGTGCCACTCAGATAGGGTGTATAATGGGAGCTCACCTCAAGTATTCATTAATTTCATAAATACCCTAGTAGCCACAGCAAAGAGACAGGTAAGACACAACTTGTATCTGTGTAAATGTGCTCTGTCTATTGGGACAATGGTGTCTGGAGACTTTAGTTCCCCTGTAAATTATTCCATAATGAATAGGCTAAATCTGAGCTGGCTGAAGGACCAGCTGCTTTAGCCCACTAAAATCTAGTTAATCTAAGTAAATATTACCTCTATTGCTCTGAAGGCACTAGACCCTTTGGGACACTGGGATACAAAGGAAAGTAGCCTACAGCCAACTAGGAGTTAGCCAATTTATACAAAAATTATAGAGGAGTAGGTAATTAAGGCCACTAGTATTAAGCCAATGTATGCAAACATATGCTAAATCCAATGATATGTTGAGTAAAAGAAGTTAGTCATTAAGCCTGTTAGGATAAAGCCAATTTAAAAAATTAACTAAATGTGTTGTGAATGGACACCAAGACATAGTAGACTATTCATATAAGCATTATTGACACTAAATTACTTTATACATGCCTTCATTCATTGATACATACTGACATTTTTATTTTTTTTTCCCCATAAAATTTTTATTGTGAGAAATCAAATGAACAGTACAAAAGAGGCGAAACAGTGATACATGCTAGTAAAAAAAAAAAGGGGGGGGAGAAAAGTTCCCCTATGTAAGTAAAGCTTCTAATACAACATGTCTGTTCTGCCGCGTAAAATCTCACACATTTTTTAATAATTTAACAATATAAACTGTGCGTTAAAGATGCTCCAGGGTTCAAAGTACATATTCTTATACTGATAATTTCAAATAATAGTTTGGTAAGAGAGGAGGCTAAAAAGAAAGTAAAAAGAGGGAGAGAAAAATGTCGCCCGGTTACTGACATTTTTAGTGTAGTAATGACAGGTACCACCACATTTACTCCCAACCTATTAGAAGCCGATACAGTTCAAATTCTGAAGCCTGACAGAGATGTGCCAACTATAGACCTATATCTCTCATTAACTCTGACATCAAAATCAGGCAACAATAATGGCTATGTGAGTAAACCCAATATTGCCCTGTATTATCCATCAGGACCAAACAGGATTCATAAAGAACAGACATACCACAATAACTATTGGAGGAAACTGGCAGTGAGGTGGCCATGGAGGAGCTGGATGCTTGGTGGGTACCCTTAACTACCTGGAAGATTTGATACAACAATAACATATGCTGATTACTGGACCTACTCTACTGGGCAGCAACAATGGGTTTTACTTTAGTAATTTTCATCAATAGATGTGGAGAGGGCCTTTGATCATATACTGTAGGTTGGCCATACTTGTTCTCGGCTTGGAAAACTGCAACATCACTGGTCACTGGTCTTTAAAGTTAAAAAAAACCTTTATTTGTGCCCATCTGCTATTGTGGCTAATACTTCAAATACACAATGGCACGAGACAAGGCTGACCCCTTCCTCCTCTGCTTTTTGCCATCTGTATGGAGCCCTTAGCAGCAAGATTAGAGAACTCAAGCAATATCAAAGGTATCCAAATAGGAACAGAGCTTGCTGATGATGCACTACTTACCCTCATTCAACGACTAACATCCCTTTTTAATCTATTTTAATGTGCTAGAACAATTTAACTTATTTCTGGCTTCAAAGTTGAGCGACATGCTACGATTGCTTGCTGTTGTGGTTAAAGGAGGGACTTCAGTGTGTCCGTTGGATGTGGCGGTAGGTGGTCGCAGTCTGTCCTTTGAACATAACAATAAGTGATTGCCAAACCACAATGATTTACAAAACTACACTGCCCACAATTCTGAGCACACAGACTGAGCCCAAGGCAGTTCATACACCTTTAGATAGCCACACAATGGGGCAGGTGAACAATGTATTTCCTGATACCGACCAAACTGCACTACAAAGCCCCATCTATCCTTTCAAAACTATATCTATTCCAGTCTCATCCTGTAGCACCACAAAAAATACATATAGAAAACCTACAAAAAAATCTTAGCATTTGTATGGAACGGATAAACCCATAGAACAAATAAACGTACTATGGTATGTACCAATCAAGATATGAAGGGAGGTTAGTTTTCTCTTTACTATGGGTTGAATCATACAGGGTCCTACCTGCACCACATGGGTCTAACCCACCCATACATCAGATAGCATCCTATGGTCACAGAAACATACAAGCAGAATGTAACGAGCCTCTCAAAGTCACATGTCTCACACACTTTGGACATATGGAAAAAACAGGCAAAAAAGAAAAGATTTGTGAGGACTTCTAATGCTTCACAGTTATGTTCAACCCTGAATTCCCCCCAGGATTATCAGACAAATTTCATAAATTATGTAGTAGTTTGCCTCCGCACTCCCCTTTAAAGATCACTTCTTTTTGCTGGGTGCTACTATAAAGCCATAGCCAATGGCCAATCAGACATGTATGATAAAAAGATATTCAGTCTTAGAAAATCCAGTGTAATTTATTCACACATGTAACGTTTCGGTACCTGTGTGGTATCTCTATGTACCATTATGTTGTCTGAAGAAGGTACCACACAGGTACCGAAACATTACATGAGTGAATAAATACACTGGATTTTCTAAGACTGGAGTGCGCTATATCTTTTTATCATAAATTTCATAAATTACACCCAGGGATTGTCTGCAGTTCCAACAGATTACTGATTTTGCTAAAAAATATGAATCAGTGAGAATTAATTATTGAGGGGTCATATAAATGCTCATGGAATGTTGTGGTGAAAAAAAATTTGCTTAAAGGACAACTAAAGCTTCAGAACAAGTAAGTAGTGCAGGACTTTGTAAAGTACCCAGAGGTGAGGACTTAGCGTTTTAGGTCCTCACCCTAGGTACTTTGCAGGAGTAGGGGGAAAGGAACGAGGGGGAGGTGAGTATAATTGTCCTTTAAAGGGCATCTATAGTGGGAAAATATAATTATTTTTTCTTTCTTTCTATGTGTTCTATAATTTCCCCCAACCCCTAGAGTACCTTTATTTTCCTCTTCTGTCCTGAGATATATAAGTTAAAATAATTCAAGATTTTAATACACCACTCCTGCTTGTGCTGTCAGTCAAATATCCTAACAACCACGGCCAGCCAAAACCTCAGCGCTTAGCTGTTTTTAAACAGCTGATCTTGCTCATTAAGGAAACATAGGCACTATCATCAGTTTAAAAGACCGGAACCCTGAACTGGAAGTTTGGGTTTGGTCTTTTAAACAACTGATTGCAGGTTTACTTTATACGCGCGATCAGCTGTTTAAAAAAATCTGATTGTGGAACTTTGGGGAAGGGGGGTGGGTCATGGGCCCAGCCTCTGAATCTTGCAAAGGGGCCCAGGCCCCTGCAGTTACGTCAGTGCTGGCAACTGAAAGGATTAAAGTGTTAATGACTCTGGGAAAGTGCTGGTACTGAAATTAGTAATAGGAAAGTCTACTGGCACTGAAGGATTAAAGGTAATACTCTGCTGGGCCTGCACTACACTGATGATGGCTCAATAAAGCCGAAACTGGTCTGTAGTTGGCGCTCTGGTTTTGCATTTAGCTTGTGGAATGCTGTAAAAGTCTTTTTAAAGATATAGCTTTCCTAAGAGCTTCCATGGAAACATGGTCAATTCCCAGAAGTCTTTGTTCCTTATTTGCATATTGCTGAAAAGGGAGTATCAAAGCCTGAATTCTCTCCCTACCTTATTTAATGTATTAGTGGCACTGAAAGTGATAATGGAAATACTCTGGAAAAGTGATGGCATTGTTAATGCCAATACTTTTGGAGGGCTAGGCCACACTACTGCGCAATGAGATTGCATTCTGATCATGCTAGGGCACCAAGAGAGCTAGAAACGGCCCTGCATGTAAGAAACAGCTTCACAGTTAAGTGAAGTTTCAGCAGGAGAGATTTGTAAAAGAATAGAAACCACATGTTGCTAAATAGTCTGGAACATAGTGGCATATGCTGGAATAGTGAGAAAACAACACTGAGACACCACCAATAACATATACATACAAATTGTAGTCCTTGTTCAACTCATCAGGAGCCAAAGTCCCCAACCGATTCATCCACCATACTTTGCATTTGATGTTATGTTTTACCTTATTTAATGTTGTCCACTGGTACATGTTCTAATACCATGAGCTTAAATTGGTCAGCTGTATAACCCTTCGCCTACAAATGTCCAGCAACTGACAATTTACTATTTTTAGTATGGATAAAGGCTTAAAGGGGAAGTTCAGTGCAAATATATATACTTTTTTTTAAATTAAAATCCCTTTATTAATGCCAGTACAAAATTAGATTAACATCGTATCCCTGTCTGCTTTAAACCGAACAACACACTGAGGCAGCAATTGGTACATCCGAAAGACCCAATACCAAAACACAAGAAAAGCGACATCATATATGCAGTGCAGTGCAGTGAAGAATGCTCTGATTTGTATGTGGGGGAGACCAAACAGCAACTGCATCAACGTATGGCCCAGCACAGAAGAGCCAATTCCTCGGGTCAGGACTCAGCCGTGTATCTGCATCTTAAGGATAAAGGACATACCTTTGAAGATTGTAATGTTAACATACTGGCGAAGGAACGTGACTGGTTCAAGAGAGGTGTTAAGGAGGCCATTTATGTGAAAATAAAGAAACCAAGCCTAAATAGAGGTGGGGGGGTTCGACACCAACTGTCTGCCATGTACAATGCTGTTTTAACACCTTACTCTGGGCGTTCCTATAACACCTCTTAGCCACTATCTAATCACGCCCTTAACACCTGGCTGTGATATGCTAATTGGGATTTTCCAGGGTACATAATTGCCACAGATTCTTGTACAAGTCATTCTGAATTGAAAAAGCCAGTCGGATGACTAGCGAAACGTCTTCAAGAACTACATTTCAAGTCCAGTTGATCTAATTGAATACAACAGATACTGTAAATCAGTACTTTTCAAACTATCACTCTCACTGTATCCTTTATATATGTCTATATGTATACAATTGGGTAAGTAAAAGGCTACACACGATATGTAGACAACATATTTTATGTATGGGAAGGTGATTTAACATTAAAGGGCAACTATAGTGAAAAAAAAAACTTTGTCTGTATACAATGTATAGATCACTTAGTATAAGCTGCCTTACTTTCATGTTTCTGTGTGGCTTCGTTTCTTCACACTGGCAGAAGTTTGTACCAAGCTGTGTAGTCCCCCTCCCCTCTCTGTCTACTCCCCCTCAAGCAGTGACGGGCTGTATACAGAGTCCGAGCATTGTCAGTTGAAAGGACTTTAAATGAAGTGCTGACATCCTGTTGACCCCTCCCTTCCAGAGCTAGACTGCAAGCAATCAAAGTGTGGAATAAAGTAGCAATATGCTGAAGGGAGGGGCAGAGGGGGAGAGAGGACAAGTGGTGCTGAGATTCTTTACAAGTAAGTTACTGAACTCTCCCTGTTCTCTAACTTTGCTAATTGTTATTTATTTTTTACCTAAAGTTCATATCTCTCCCCTGCTTAGCTGAGATCATAATCACTGAAGAGAGAGTCAGTGTAACAGCAGCTTGTAATGAGAGACCTTCACAAACACAGTGACACTGCTTGTTGTCCTGTTATATTTCAGTTGCTTTAGTCTATATATTTCATACATTGCACTGTGTGTCTTGTTTGGTATATAGTCTGTATTACTGTATTATATATACTGTATTAGTGTTCCATTTGAGTCACTGGTTTTGTATGTATATAAGATATTTTTTGGGGGGGGAGGGGCTGTTTTATAGTGTGTTATGCTCATATTACTGGGTTAATGGTTTATTGATTGTGTTTAGCACTACAGCATTTGACTATATGTTGCACATGGTACATATAGTGTGGGTGAGAGAGTGTGTGACAGTACTGCATGGGAGCTTTGGATTGTGTGGGTGTGTGCCTTTGAGTGACAGATGAGGTGTAGCAGCTCCTACAAATCACAGCATATTCAAAGGCTTATATCTCAGGGACTATGAAGAATTTAAAGAAACTAAAGGTACCCTGGTGTTTGGGATGACTTATAGGATACATTAGAAGAAATTAAAAAAAAACAATTTTCTCACTATAATTGCCCTTTAACAAGTTTATGAATGATGCCAACCCTACACTTAACTTTACCCTAAACTTAATAAAATCAATTATTTAGATGTGATGATACTGAAAGGAAAAAACACATTGTTAACAGACTTATATGTAAAAGATACAGATCGTAATAACATTTTTAGAGCAGATAGGCCTCTATTGAAAAATAAACAGATGTTTTTGGGTACACCACAAGAAAGGAGATTTCCGTGTAGAAATTGTGATATCTGGAAGTCTATATTCAGTGGTAACTGTGCATCACACCAGCAAGGGCACCAAGATACCGATAAGAGACTTACAAAAGGGCTTGTATATCTCATTAAATGCCCCTGTGGCAAAGGATATGTAGGAAAAACCAGGAGAGATGTTAAAACAAGGATAAATGAACATAGGAGGAATATTGCTAAGTATGATGGAATTAATTCAAAGCATGAAACACCTGTGAGTAAACATTTTTTTCAACAGAAACACCAGGTTGCTCAGGTAAAATGGGAGGTGTTTGAAGTTGTAAATGAACATACCAGAGGAGGTGATTTTGACAAGATGCTCCTAAGGAAGGAAGCAATATGGATTGATAGGTTAAATATGCTCAGTCCATGGGGTCTGAATGAAGAATCAGGCCTCAACAGTTTCTTATAAGATAGGGGTATATGGTTTCTTTCATACATTGGGTAACTCATGTCACTGTGTTATATAAGGATATTGATCCTGTATTGAAGAAAGAATGCTTTTGATCATAAACTTTCCAGTGACTTAATGGATACAATTGAACATGGTATTATTGCATCAGATAAAGTGATGATGATGCCCTCTAGTGGACTGTTTCTGAATTAAAATGTTTAACATGCAATAAACTGTTACAATTGAATAAGAAAGAAACAATCAATCAGGGTTATTCAATAAAAGTTCTTATTGTTAAAAATGGTGCTAATTTTGCACCAACCAATCTGATGTTATCTTTCAAATGTTAAATAAGATCTGATTGGTTGGGGCACAATTAGCACCATTTTTAACAATAAGAACTTTTATTGAATCTCCCTGTACGTTTCAAAGTATCTTTTAATTGGTTACACTGTACATATGTACACTTTGTTTTATTTCAAAGCAATAGGTGGATTTATGCATTATGCCTCACTTTACAAAGACCACAGAAAATTTACACAAGATCCAAAGAGCAGTGCTACCAGTGATTTATTTCATGAGACATAGCACAACATGTTCAATTGTATCCATTAAGTCACCTCAGATGCAAATATAGAAAAGCCATACCAACACCCTTATATACACTATAATACATATGTAACCCTCAGCTCCATCTAGAGGCCAGAGGTCAGCAATACAAATCACATAATACATATACAGGGAGATTCAATAAAAGTTCTTATCGTATAAAATGGTGCTAATTTTCCCCAACCAATCAGAACTTATTTAACATTTGAAAGCTAACATCTGATTGGTTGGGGCAAAATTAGCACCATTTTAAACGATAAGAACTTTTATTGAATAACCCTGTTAATACATAATAGACACTACTATACATAGTATAGTCTGTCAAAAAGATCTCACATCAATGTGGGACTGTCAAGGAACCAAGTAGTAGATTCTGGCCCATCTACATATCTCATAAGTATAATATAATCCAAGATTCATTCTGTAACAGAAAAATACATAAAACCTTCAATCAGTTACAAAAAACATCTGAAACTAAATGCATCATTAAGACCATTAGGTTCCATGGTATCTAATCTATCGATCCATTTCAGTTCTGATTGTAGTAACAGCCTCTGTCTATTCCCCCCTCTTGGGGGTAATGTTACATGCTCCAGAACCTGCCAACGAAGACTCGCTGCATTATGTTTATTAATAAAGCAGTGCTCCCCTACAGGTGTATGTGTGTGTTTATTATTAGGATCATATGTTCTAATACAGCTCTTATGCTCACTGATACGAGTTTTTACTGCACATAACGTTTGCCCAACATATAGTTTGCCCCATGGGCATTTGAGGGCATAAATTACGGATTCAGTGTTGAATGTAAAGAAGCCTGAGATCAGTATCTTTGTCCATTTAAAGGGATGGGTCACGACATATACCATAGGTTTGGGCCTAGGCACTCCTTGTTGGCAATGTGCCACAAAAGTTGAAGGTGCAGCTCCCGTTCGTCCTCTACCTGAAGGACTCCCAGCTATAGCACAAGCAATTTAAATGGAAGGGCACACTTATCCTCAGATTAAAGTGTTTATTTTTTCACACAAACAAACGTTGTTTCGGACAGCACTATGTCTCCTTCATCAGATACCTGATAAGGGAGACATAGTGCTCTCCGAAACATTGTTTGTTTGTGTGAAAAAATAAACACTTTAATCTGAGGATAAGTGTGCGCTTCCATTTCAATTGCTTGTGCTATAGATGGGTCACGACATCACCTTTAGTTACAGAATTACAACATGAGCAGTTTAGGCATGGGAAGGTTCCCATTTTAGGTCCTCCTATACTCCTACCTCTTTTGTATGAGAATATGGGTTTTCTCTGAGAAACTAACACTGGAGACAGTGACACATAAAAGTAACTTACTAAAGAAAAAAAGGAACTTTACACCTGATATAAAATGTGATTCTCTGCATGTTTTTGAAACTATGATATTACATGAAATTACAAAACTATCGGAAGTACATGACAATAAGTGGCGAAAGAAAAATCTTACTAAAGCAGAAAGAATAGCCCTTAATACATTACAGGCGAGCACTCAAGTTGTGATAAAGAAAGCTGATAAGGGAGGGGCTATAGTGATTCAAGACAAGTGTGATTATGTAGCTGAGGCAGATAGGCAACTATGTATTACTAAACATTACAAGGAATTACACAATGATCCTACATGGTCTGATAAAGAAAGAGATTGATAATACAGTGACATATGCATTTGATTATGGTTTGATAGCCAAACATACTAAGGACTTCTTGTGCACAGAGCACCCCAGAATACCAGTACTGTATTTACTACCTAAAGTTCATAAAAGGATGAACGAACCTCCTGGTAGACCTATTGTATCTGGAGTAGACTCTGTGTTACAACCAGTGTCACAATTTGTAGACACTTATTTACAGCCCATTGTGCAGAGTCTGCCTGTTTGCTTGAAGGATACGACTGAATTCTTACAAAAACTCAGGAGATCTTAACAAAATAGATGCTTCTGATATTCTTTGTAGTATACACGTACAGTCTTTATACACATCCATTCCTCATGAAGACACAATATACCCACAGCTATGGTTTATTTTTTGATTGGATAACTTTCGCTTGTACTTAAGAAAAATTACTTTAAATTCAATGGAAGGTTCTACCTTCAACAAGGGACGGCGATGGGCAGTAATCTTGCTCCATCATACACAAATATCTTTATGGCCACCATAGAAAAAAAGATTGGTTTTGGAGGATAATAGATGGAATCAACATATCAAGTGCTCCCTTAAATATGTAGATGACATATTTCTTATCTGGAGCTCTACTGAAGAGAAATTATTTGAGATGATTGCACATGTTAATGAACAGCATGAAACCATTAAATTTACAGCTGAACATAGCAAATCCTCCATTAATTTCTTAGATGTAAAAGTGGTCAAACAAGGTAATAGTTTATGTACAAAACTGTACAGCAAACCGGCTGACAGTTTTCATACCCCTGGTACGATTAAAGGTATTCCCAAAGGGCAAATGTTAAGAGTAAGACGAATTGCTTCGACTGATGAAAACTATCTTGAAGCGAGCAATAAACTTATTTAAAAATTTGTTGACAGTTATCATAAGGAGAACCTTATACAGACTCAAAAAGAAGTCCTTCAGATTGAGAGAAAACAACTATTAGGGGATAAAATGGTACATACACCAAAAGAAAGGATCCCCTTTATTAGTACTTTTGGTCCAAATAGTCAAAATGTGATGGATGTGATACTGAGGAATTGGTCGCTATTGCAAAAAGAACCTAAGTATGGAAAGCTGTTTATTGACCCCCCATATTCCCATACAAAAGAGGTAGGAGTATAGGGGACCGGCTGGTGCGTCCTGACTTGGGAGAAACTAACACTAGTACCACAAGGTTTCTAAGCACCCCTAAAATGGGAACCTTCCCTTGCCTAAACTGCTCATGTTGTAATTCTGTAACTAAAGGTGATGTTGTGACCCATCCCCTTAAAGGGACAAAGATACCGACCTCAGGCTTTTTTACATGCAACACTGAATCAGTAATTTATGCCCTCAAATGCCCATGCGGCAAACTATATGTTGGGCAAACAGAAGATATGATCCTAATAATAAAAACACACATATACCTGTAGGGGAGCACTACTTTATTAATAAACATAATGCAACGAGTCTGCGTTGGAAGGTTCTGGAGCATGTAACATTACCCCCAAAGGGGGAGGATAGACAGAGGCTGTTGCTACAATCAGAACTAAAATGGATCGATAGATTAGATACCATGGAACCTAATGGTCTTAATGATGCATTTAGTTTCAGATGTTTTTTGTAACTGATTGAAAGTTTTATGTATTTTTCTGTTACAGAATGAATCTTGGATTATATTATACATATGAGATATGCAGATGGGCCAGAATCTACTACTTCGTTCCTTGACAGTCCCACAATGATGTGAGATCATTTTGACAGACTGTACTATGTATAGTAGTGTCTATTATGTATTTTATGCATTATAGTATTGTATAGTATTTGAGCTTGAATAAAGACATATGTCCATCCAGTCCAACCCATCTAGCAATATCCTCATTTCCTGCCTAACTGTTGATCCAGAGTAAGGCAAAAAAAACCCACCAAATTTCTGACCTGTGGCCACTAGATGGAGCTGAGGGTTACATATGTATTATAGTGTATTTAAGGGTGTTGGTATGGCTTTTCTGTAATTGCACCTGAGGAAAGACCACACTGGTCTAAAACATGTCATGCTATGTCTCCTGAAATAAATCACTGGTAAGCACTGCTCTTTGGCTCGTGTGAATTTTCTGCGGTCTTTGGAAGCTTAGAGGGATTGGTGACCCCTTAACACAATTGAACCTACTCAAGGACCTGCTGCCTGGGTAATCGTGTTTGTTCACTTTACAAAGAACCTTTTCCAAAGAAAAGACATTAATCTATCACAATTTTTTGAAATAAACATAATGGACAATGTTTCTTATGGGAACTTGAAAAAATGAGGATGAAATAAAGACTTTTGAACTTCACTATAGTGTGCACTATTGTTTCACGAACCACTCCTCTTGAGATGGGGGGAGTGGCTTTTTGATCACTTGGCTTATATAAAGTGAAGAGGGCTTTGTGTGGGTTACACCTGATGAAAGGGACATAGCAATCAAACGTTGTTTTTTTGATTTAAATAAACAGAGTATTCTGAGGAAGTAGTGTTTTACCTTTTGCTTCTCCCCCAATATTGTTTTCTAATCTCTACAATCCATTTCTCTTTATGTACATTGTGTATTATTTATCCCCATGTCTCTCTGTAACAATACCATTCACTAATTTGACCTTCCTGCACCTTCTTTTAATACTAGTGCATCAGGTCACCCATTTGCCTCCTCTTCAGTCCACACTTTTCAGCTGCACACAATGTCTCGCTCTTTAACAATCAGGATATTAAATCTCCTCTCTGCCGCACATCTACATGGCTACCCATTAAACAACTAATTTTCTACAAAATCCTTCTCTTAACATTTAAATCCCTTCACTCTTCAGCTCTTTCTTATATTTATTCTCTAGTGTCCCCATATGTCCCTGCCCATACCATCCGCTCATCACAGAACCATCTTATATATAGACCCTCCACTCAAAATGCCTCCTCTCGCCTTAAACCTTTTTCTATTTTAGCTCCCGTCCTCTGGAATTCTATTTCCCTCTCTCTACGTCAAGAAACCTCAATAAACAAGTTTAAATCTAACCTGTCAAGCTATCTCTCCGAGCACAGCACAACATAGGACTGTTGGCACTGCACCAGTTATTACTTTAGCACTTCCATACTTTCCTATGTATCTGTAGGTTACCCACCAATCAAGTAGATAGTAAGCTCTAAGGGACAGGGACCTCTTCCTCATGTTATATGTTTTAAGCACTTGTATATTTAGTGATGCTCATACTTATTTATATATTTATGTATTTATTTACTGTCCCCATTGTATGACTTTTTGTATTCTATATTGTACAGCGCTGTACCCTGCTGTAATGATACCAGTGACCCATCACCCCACCCGGGAACCCTGCTGTAACGATACCATGAACCATCACCCCACCCGGGAACCCTGCTGTAACGATACCAGTGACCCATCACCCCACCCGGGAACCCTGCTGTAACGATACCAGTGACCCATCACCCCACCCGGGAACCCTGCTGTAACGATACCAGTGACCCATCACCCTACCCGTTATCCTGCTGTAACGATACCAGTGACCCATCACCCCACCCGGTACCCTGCTGTAACGCTACCAGTAACCCATCACCCCACCCGGCACCCTTCTGTAACCATACCAGTGACCCATCACTCCGCCCGGTACCCTGTTGTAATGATACTAGTGACCCTCCCTAACCCCCATATCCCCAACCATTACCGTATTAGCGCTCCCCGTACAACTCATACGCTCTTCTTGTAACCATGAGTCCCTTTGCTACCCCCGTCACACATGCCCTCCCTCTCCCTGTACCCTCACATCCCCCTTTAATAATCCCAGTGCACCCTGTCCCTGCCACTAACTCAATGTCTTCCTGTACTGTGCCCACAGCAAGGGAACCAACTGTGAAGGGGGCGCGTTACGATGACGTCACCCACCAAGTCAGAGCGAGGTTTGTAACGCACTGTGTATTGTGAGTTACATAGAAATGGAGATGAGGGTGAATCTGGTGCGGGCGGGAACAGGAGGAAACCAAGTTACCAAATTGGTTGGTGGAATCTAGAACCCGGCGAGTGAAATTATCAGAAGGCCGTGTGCAGCTACAGAGAGTTCGGGTTGTTTGTATGGAAACTGCAGTAATCCCCAGACACGTGTTGGGTTTCTCTAGTCCATATCCAGGTTTATGTCTATGGGGTTGGGCAGGTAAGTGACTGGGGAGGTTGGTAACATGTAGCAGTCACCTATAGATACACCTGGGAATGGCTATGGCAGGCCCTACAGATGTTAGGAAAACTACAACTCTCTGGGAATGCTAGTTTTCAAAACAGTGTGAATGCTGTAAGTTGTAGTTTTCCCAACAGGACTTCAAGTTTAACATCACTGGTATATAGGGAACGGGCATTTAAAATTATCACACTTGATTTAACTAGTTAATTTTCTACTTCTCAACTAGTAAAATGATAACTAGTGAATATTATGGGCTTGGCCTTTATGCAGACAGTGTGTCATTTAAGGTGATACAGTCCTTTTTACATACCGGTCTGGGAGGATTCATATCTATTTGAAACTAGGTTAAGTTACATAAGAAGGCAAAGATTTTACACAGGGACGTAACTACCAGAGAGCAACCACAGGGGGGACCCATCTTCTTATTTTCCCTATGACAGATATAGCCTCCTCCCAGAAAACCATTGTGAATGAAGCACGGATAGGGGCCCCATCATAGTTTTGCTGGGGGCCCCAGTGATTGCTAGTTACGCCACTGATTTTACACATTGAATGAAAACAAGTTTTAAAAGGGTTGCATGCTTCAAAGTGTTGGTCTACGCTGACTTTGTGGATGTCTGGCTTCTACTGCTCATACTTTGTGTTTTTATTTCAAACTGTGAATTACTGTATCTTACCTTTTTTTAAATTTTTTTTTAGCTTTCTGGAGATGAAAACAGATGAACAGAGGACAGCAATGTCATTTATTGACACAACAATGAAGATGAGAAAGGAAGCAAGTGCTAAGAAAGTAGTCTTGGCCTGGGGCCTTCTGAATGTGTCCCTGGCGGGAATGATTTACACAGAAATGTAAGTTTGACTATTGTCAACTGGTTAATTTCAGTGTTTTAATGTGTGACATAACTGAATTTTGCACTTCCATACATTAAAATGTTAACCAGTCTTTCTTTTGTGTGTTTTTTTTTTCTCTTTGCAGGACTGGTAAAATGATTAGTACGTACTATAACATTACGTACTGGCCCTTGTGGTACATTGGTAAGTTTATTTTGCGTGTATATGGTTTGTGACTGTTTTGAATGATCTGTTGAAAGCCTATATACAGGTCTACTGCTTTAGATTGGGCCTGGACAAATCATCCAAAATGTTAGGAGCCTGCAGCTATATTATTTCGAGTGCCCCTTAATTCAAAGATGTCCTCCCCCATTAACACACATACTCTTTCATTAACCCACCTACACATTCAAACATAGCATACTCTCTCTATTGTAACACAAAACTTAATTTGGGATTGTATGTGGACCATAACGCAGCGCAATGTCTTACCTTTCTGTTATCCCGCAATGCAATACTGGATATATTGGTGTATTGCATCGTTGGATCCTGTAAAGTTAAGAGAGGCAACTCAGTGATATTGTCTTCATACTAGCTTCTGTCTCCATCTTTCTCTTTAGCTTTTGTTTTCCTTTCCTTTAATTTAAAGTTTAGTTTCTTGGAGGAGATGTTTTAAAACACCCTGCATCATTAACAGATTTATGTATAAACTTTAATTGAATATATGTTATTCTTTTTTATTAGGCTTATTTGTAGCACACAGTGATATATGAATTACATTTTTATTCCTAAATGACATTTCTATATCTGATCATTTTGTTTTGAGTTGTTTCATTGCAGTTTCTGTCCTACATGGCTAGTGTGTAGCCTATATCTATGGCTAGTGTTTAGATATATTTAGAGAGATGTTTTTCTTTGGTAAATAAATGCATTGTAATAAAACTGGTTATAGCTATGTGCAATTAGCACACAGGTAGGCATTAAGTACAACGTGTTGGCAAATAAGCTACAGATGAGCTAATATGTTTGTTTTTTTTCCCCTCCCGAATCCTAGAGTTTGCTCTAGCATCCCTATTCACTTTGAACGCATTATTTGATTTTTGGAGATATTTTAAATACACAATGGCTTCTCCTAACATTACTTTAAGCCCATCTCAACAAAAACTTCTAGGAGTTCCTTATTCAGGTAATTAAGTTTTAGTACTAGTTTTATTTGTATTGCATTTTTTAAATCTCACATGGTAATTTGGCATAGTATAAATTATCACTATTTATAATGTATGTGTATGTGCACTTAAAGTAGGACATACTCTTAGGGTTTGTTGCAAAATATAAATTATTTATACTCAACATGTTTTGGTCGGCACAGTGGCCGTCATCAGGATAAAATGAGAAATCCCCTAAGGTTTAAAATAGTTATCTGTAAACATGCCTCATAAAACACATACAATCCAAACACATCACCCCTTAAAACTTTGTGTGTCAGATTTGTCTAAGAGATTACTTCTGCAGCTTCATTATATAAATATTACATTATATTACTTGTACCTAATAGTAAATCCTGCTGATTTGCAAAATGTACTAATTTACATCGGTACAATCAGCGTGGTAAGCAATCCCTACCACATATTAAAAGGCTTTAATGCTAGGGGGAGGGAGACCAAAACGGGAGGGAGAGGGAGGGCTGCTCAGAGCATGCCACAAACCTCTCAGAGGCGGAAACAATTTCTGGAGGGACATTACAGGAGAACCATTTGGATCTGGCATGTAAGGATTTTTCTACACTACACTGTGGGGCCAGTAGTGGGTTAAATTATAATTTTGAGGGTGGACATGCCCTTTAAGCATGATAATCTCTACTAATTAAGTTTTGTGGAGACTGCGAAATCAGAACCCAGTCACAGCTGTTAAAGAAATGATTGTGCTCAACTGTAGAAAATTATTTTTATAAAATTAGGCTTAAGCTTCGTACACACGTCCGATAACTTTAGGTACTATTTGCCCAACGAACAACCAATCACGTGACATTTGTGCAAAAATGAAGTTTCAAGGATCAAAGATCCACGACTATTCTTGGCTTTCTCCGACGATCAGCTTGGCAGATTAGTTCTGCCGATTGTTTTTACATAGTCGGCAGATTATCAGTAGACTGTAATATACAAGATTGAATGAAATGCACTTGTGCAACATTTCGAGATCAAGCGATATTACGAACGTCATGTAATACGAACGTCGCTTAGAGACACTATACTGAAAAAATTACTTTGCCTCATCTGAATCTATAATTGAATACATGTAAGTAGCACTTACTCTGATTTGTAGATGTTGCTGCATGCCTTCAATCCAGCACACATTTTGTTTAGGAGCAGTATCCCCCCTCCCTCTTTTAACCATTCCCACTTCCATCTGACCTGACTTTTTTACCACAAACCAACTGTCAAGCCTGCACACAGCATACAGCATTCCAACTGTCAAACCTCTGTCACCATTCCAGCTAAGTAAAACTAATCTCAGAAGAATAGTTTTTGAGAGCAAGAAACTTGATTGACATCTGAAATATTAGAAGTTTTAGATTGGATATCTAAAGAAATAGGGGGCAGATCAACAAAAAAAATCATAGTGGTGGTTGGGTCAATTTAAAATAACTTTTTTTCGGTATAGATGCCCTTTAACACCTCCACCAACGAACACTGACGTGTACCAACCTTAGAACTTAAGCCTCATGCACACATGCGATCACGGGGGCTGACCCATGACACACTGTGTATCCACAGCAGTTTCAGCTGTGTATGGGCACTTTGTCATCTGAAACAGCCTTTTGGTCGGGGTTCGTTGATGATTCGCCTGGCAGATCGGGCAAAGAACCCTCAGCGAAAGATTATCGGCCTGAACAGCCGTGCATACACATTGTGCGGCGCAGGTCAGCCCCCGAGATTGCATGTGTGTATGCACTTTTAATGTAGGAGTAATGCAAATAATCTCAGATAAAATGGGGTTTGTTTAGTTTATTCAGTTTTACTTTCTGCAGAGCTTTTTATTCCTTTCATGTCTATGAATGACTCTAGGCATGGAGAAAATATGTCCCTGCACAGTATAGTGCAGGATAAAACTGTGTACACACAGTATATTTTGAAATAATTGCATGGGTTTGTGGCTGCGACCAGTCAATTATAAAGTTTAGCTATTAATGTTAATTACACACACACAACCCCACCCCAAACCTAGCTTTCGCATTTTAAATATGTTCCAAAGATGCCCCTGAAGTCTCTTTCCTGGCTCCACTTCCTGGTTGCAGCTGTCAGTAAAGGCGCGATGTGATGCCACGCCCAATCACCTGACAGCCGCAACCAGGAAGTTGAGTGTCTGCAAGCGCAGAAGCCATCTGCTCCTGTTTATGCTAGCAACAAACTTGTAACAGGAGCGAGATGAGGCACCTAGGCGGCGAGGGACTGGGTCAGGTAAGAGACTTCAGAGGCATCTTTGGAACATAGTAGTAATGCAAAAGCTAGGTTTGAGGGGGGGAATGCTATTAACATTTATACCTAAACTTTATTTTTGACTGGATTTGATTAAATACCAGAAGATTCCCTCCTTGGTCTGTTTTAAAAGTTCGTACACTTTCCTTTCCCTAAATCTATAATTCTTCTTAAGAGTCAGGAGCAAGTTATTAGCTTTAGATGTTTAATCAGTAAGTATTTGCAGCTTTCTGTCACCCTGGTTGAGTTGAAAGAAATATTTGGGGCATACATTGTATTACTTTCACCACCATTTTTACCAGAATTAGACTTAGTGCAATTTACAAAGCGTTGATAATCGGCTGCGAAAACCCATTCCAATTCTGCTGTTTCACAGCATGAATTACCATTTCCCTGCCCGACTCTTGACACTTTACAGTATTTCTAAAAATGTTTTTCTTTGAAATCTAAAGCTAATTACAATGACAGTAGAGTGAGAGGTAGTAATACTTGCACTTGACTCTTACAGAATTATAGATTTTTAGCAAGGAAAGTTGTTGAAAGTGTAGTGACCCTATAAAGGAAAACTATAGTGTGTATAAAATTTAAAAAAAACAAACCGTTAAAACGAAAAGAACCTGATGCACTGAGGTAGGTAGGAAGCACCAACACTATTTTTAATACAGAAAAAGTTCAGGACTAACTTGGCAGATAAAAACTTTGTGCTGTAGCTTCTCAAAATATGAGGAGGTAGGAATAATCAATAGAGCATGGTTGTCCTTTAAGTTAAAGTACTGTAAAAAGTGTGTTGCAAAAGTTGTCAGGATGTTCATTGTAGGTGAATCCAAATGCTAAATACAAGTTTCCTGCATATTGACATCCCAACTTATTTGTTGCTTTTATTTCTGTCAAAGGAACCCTCAAAGCGCAGGACATTCTCATAGAGTAATATTGCTTCAATGTTTATTTGTTTTTTTTTGTTTTTCTTTTGCTCACAATTTCTGTGTTTGCTTTGGTGCTCTTTTTTCATATTTGTGTTTATATATTTCAGTGGTACAGTCATCTCCACCCCAGGAGCTTGTTGCAAATAAAGTTCTAACCTCTACTCCATCCCCCAGTATGCAAGGGCAGAATGTGCTGAGCTACAGCCCTTCTCGGTCTCCTAACTCCTGTCCAAAATTTTCTGCCAGTTGTATTGGTGGATACAGCCCCCAAATTCAAGCTATGTTACCAACAGGTAGCAGTCCCTTTACTGCAGCTGTGACATTTTCAAACAGCTATACCAAGGTGAGTTTTGAGCATTGCCATTTTTGCAGATTATTTTTGTTAAATGAGAACCAAACTTTTTTTAATCCTATCCTAGTGTGAAAGCTTTTCTCCCCAAAAAAAACTAGTAAGTTGCATTCAGTTCTTGTAAGTGATAGATTCTGTAAATAAGAATTACATTTTGTTGCCAGTACAACTCACAACCCATGTAGTCATTAAAGAGCTACCCTGACCCCAGTTTTCACTCTCCCTATGCACAGAGTGTATATTGAGTGTTTTCTATACAGATATCTCCACACCAATGTCGAAGTCCCTGATACGACTTTGAAATCTGCTTGTTACAGTGTATAGTTTATTTACCAGTTAGTGGTAATTACGTACAGCTTTCCTGGAACAACACTAAATACTAAATGTTCCTGGATTCTTTGCATCTTCAGTGGTAGCTCACGTGCTAAAACACATGTTATAGAAACAAACGGTCCAAAAGATCACAAGTTTTAATAGCCGTTAGCAAGTTAGAGTACATAAGGTTGCAGGTTCAATTCCCCAAACTTATTTGAAATGTTAATATTTTGTTTCTTACATCCGTGGTAGCTAAGAAATATACTGCAAGGATTTTTTTTGTATGAAAAATCCTTTAAAATATAAAGGATTATATAATTGTTAGCAGCATTGAATGTGTTTGAAAAAACTGAAACTCGAGAGAGATACCTGGGCTGTTACCCAGTTAAAGGGTATGTATACTGTAGAAACAACTGTAGCTTATTGGTTAGCAGTGGTTTTAAATATAAAGGTGTATGATTTTTTGTTCTACTCCCCTCCCATAGACTACCTTTACCTCTTGAATGTTGCCGATTTCCTCCTCCTCTGAAATGGCATTTTTAGCTCCGTGGCCACAAGAATGTGCAAATATCCAACATCTTTTTGTGTCTGGAAAGTTTTCAGCCATTTGTATTGTGCGCGCATGACATCAGTGCGTGAGGTGCAGTGACGTTGCCGCGCGCGTGATGTCTTCATGCCGTCACCACGATGCGCTGCCATGACATCACACGCTTGCTGTAACATCGTGCTGCGCACACTGCAAACTTTCCATATTACACAGGTTCCTTATGCACACAAACCTAGGTGGGTGCTGACCTCCTGAAAACTCCCCACTTCCAAGGGAGGTAAATGCAAGCAGTTCTGGATTATTGGAGTTGCACACCTTCGGTGAATTTAAAGTGTTTTATTGAAAACCAAACATCAAAGTACAACGTTTCGGGGGAACGTGTCCCCTTCAGAAGGGGGCACGTTCCCCCGAAATGTTGTACTTTGATGTTCCCCTTTAAGTGTTCATTTAATAGAATAAGAATAATTTCATACTGTTTAAATATATTTATAGATTAAATTAATGTTTATTTCTGATAGATGACAAGTTACAGCCCTACACCAAACTCTCCACAACACCCCAACAATCTTGGCCCTGTGGAAAGTAGTGGTCTAAGATCTCGCTACCGTTCTTCCCCACATGCTTACAGCTCCCCAGCAGACAAGGAAGATTACATAAATGATCTTAAGTTACTGGACACTTTTCTCCGAGGTGAAGAGGAAAAACAACATCGAACTCAGCTTGGTAAAACATTGCATGTGAAGAAAATATATTTTTTTTTAAAAAGGATGTAATATCCTAAAAGCTTGCAATGACTTTCCCATCATAACATCACCTTATATTATGTTTCATCTCAAAGTGGGTTGATATTTGAACTGGGATCTCTAGCAATAAAAATAACTTACCTTTTTTACATTTAATTGAGCAACGGGAGGTAAAGGAGCTTTGTCTTACCCTCCAATTCTTCAATTATTTAGATAGGTGCAGGCTTACCCTTAATCTTCTTCTGACAGGTCCCAACGTGCCTTTACAATGTTTGTGGATAAAATATATTAACATTGGTAAATATCTTTCTTTAATTTAAAATGTAGCTTTTTATTTCTGGTCTAGATTTTTTTCAATCTATTTTCAATTTCCAATGATACTATATACTTATGGGGAGCATTTATATGATCAAAACTCTCATCTCACAAGAATATACTAACTAAATCTTGATAGGTATGTTAGGTAAAATTGTACAGATTTTATTTCCCCCCCCCAGAAAGTCGTTGTCGTTGGAAAATTAAATCACAGGTGAATATTTTGAACTAAACGACGATTTACTCATATGTCTGATTCTAAAAATGATCACTTAAATGAACAACATCCAATCCGAACAAATTCTTGCTACCTGGCTACATTACAATGAGCACGTCTGAGGTCAAAAAGGAGACAATAACTGCAGTCATTTGTGTACTGAAAGATTTAGTTAGAAATGATTTATAAAGACCTACATCACTTTATTTAGAAGTTTCTAGTCTATATGGCAGGTTGACTGGGATGGTGTTTAATGCCTCTTCTGTTTTAAACAGTATTTCCAGTCACAAAATAAGCATTTATACCATATACAGGTAGTCCAGATTCCAGCTCCCCTTCAAACAGTTCAACCTTTTGGAATTACAGCCGTTCAGTGGGGGATTATGCACACACCCTCCGAAAGTTTCAGTATCAGCTGGCTTGTCGTTCACAGGCTCCTTCCACACATAAAGATGAAGCTGATCTTAGCTCCAAACATGCTGCTGAAGAGGTACAATATGACCAATAATCTAAACCAAACCTGTTTTAATGGCATGTTCTGTATATATCTTTCATTAATGTAAAAGCATATTTGTTCCTGCTCCTAAAATATGAACAAATAAAAGCTATATCTTGATTTCTGGTGATTACCCATTTTATGTGTACAAAAAATATTTTATTTATAATTTGTAAAAGGCAAAAACATTCTTTAAAATCAGTATAATCATTAAAGGGCATGTCCACCCCCAAAATTATAATTTAACCCACTACTGGCCCCAGTGTTTAGTGTTAAAACATCCTTACCTTACAGCTCTGCTCCACATGGCTCCTCTGCAGTGCCTGTTCAGCAAAGTGAATAGTAGAAGCCTGTCTTCCTTCCTGTAAAGATTTCTGCCTCTCCTGTAGCCTTTGGGAGAAAAGTGACATGCGCTGTGGAGCCGATTTCCCCTCCTCCCTCCCACCATCTAGATCCATCGGGCTGCTGTTTTAGTGTACCGTTAAAACCTTTTTCTGTAATGTAGCTTCCCCCCTCCCAACCCGAACCGCACAGAACATTACTTACCAGCCCGGGATTCTGCGGCTAACTCAATAGCCGTCAGCCACCTGTGTGATTGGCTGACTCTCAGCCAATCACCGGCACGTGGCTGCTGGCCAAGCCCCCAATGCAACTCCGTTCCTGGAAGTTGCATTGGAGGCTGAGGCCGTAGGGTCCCTGGCTGGTAAGTAATGTTCTCAGGGTTTTTTTTTTTTTAAAAAACTGACAGTGCGTTTAGAGTTGGGAAGGGGGAAGCTACATTACAGAAAAAAATAATTTTCATGGTGGACATGCCCTTTAATACAACCTCTGTACCTGTTTCTATGGTTCCTTTGAGGCTGGTAATTTCAACCCTATTTGTGTTTATAGTATTGTGTCAATGGAAAATTGGGATTGCAAACATCAAAAGAGCTTGAGTAGAAGATAAGCAGTACCACCCACAATCATATCAATTTATATGCACAGTTCAAATTCTAATTACACCTTGAATTCCCATTAAATTAGACTTTAATATCAGTGGTCTTCAAAATGTAAAAAAACTAAAGAAAAGGTGGACTAGAAAAGGGCTTAAAGTAAATTGTACAAAATAGGTTCTCCCTCATTGTACAATCCCCAAAAGCCCTAAGGTTTAAATCACATGTACACTCACCTTTATATTTTCCTACTACCTTCAAAGCCTTGTTTTGCCTTGCTCTTTTTTTTCCTGTCATTTGTAAATTGTAGATATAATCAGGGTTATTCAAACACTAGGAGCGCTGCTGTCTGTTACACTGCGATCACCATTTTTTTGCAGATCGCATGCGCTCTGATATCGCAACATTGCACAGATGTCTAGTAGACTGGCAGAATAAAACAATCGTGTGGATCTTGTGACAGATTAAGCTTCAACACATTAAATCTACATACAAAAAGGTTGTGTAACAGTTCATTATAAATGAAGCATCATGCTGCTAATGAAAATACCTACTAGCCTTTCTGCATGTACATTTTATCTGTTTATTTCTTTACAGGACAGGTGACATTAGCAGGGCTGCACTGATTGCAAAGTGACTGCAATTAAACACCATTAATTCTAATTCAGCCATGATGCACATGTTTTCATAGGTGTCTCTACATATTTAACTGATGAAGCAAGCCTAGTGACAACCCTACTGCAGTATGTGTAGTCCCTCTATATAATCTATCTATGCATTCTATCTACCATATCGGTAAAACATGTAAGGGCATGATTTAAAAAAAACAAAAACGCAGCATCAGGTGGCTGAGGGAAGGAGACAGACACTTGCCACCAGGGTTAAGTGGGAGAACAGAGCTGATATCTCTGAGATTCTAAAAAACATCCTTACACTAAGTGTACCCTTACTTGAAAAACAGAATCACTTTGACAAGTGAGAACCAAAGTGTGGATTTTCTACATTCTTTAAAGGGGATCTCCACCCCCAATTTTTTTTTGTAGTGTAGGGTACCCCCCAAACACCAGGGTTTAAAGTATAAAAAGTGTACAGAAATCGACTTGGTAACCTTTGTTCCCTCAGGTTCTGCCTTTAATGCTCTTCCATTCACGACTATTGAGAGAGCCTAGGGAGCAAGGTTCAGCAAGTATATTTCTGTGCATTTTTTAAAGTTGAAACACTGTCGTTATAGGAAGGTGGGTCCCCTACTCTAAAGAAAAGTTTTACTTAAGAACCCATGCAGCATGGAAGGATCGGGAGGGAGGGGAGAGAGCTTCCCTGCGCATGGCAGGGCACCAGATGACAGACAGCTCCTACTCTTCACTTTTTTGGACTTTTTTGATCAGGCACTGCAGGAGAATGATAAGGAGCGGAGAAGGTATGTTAAATATGTACACCATAACATTTAGATACTTTTAAGGCCTTAAACCCATATCATTTTTAACACAGGTTTGGGCAAGAGTCACAATGAATCGACAGCTGTTAGACCATATGGATACGTGGACTGCAAAAATCCGAAATGTATGTGAGAAACTATTCTGTCAAATATATTTTTCTGTCCTCTTGTATAAAGCATATTTTAGGGCTGGGAAAATCACCTTAAGGCTTTTATACCTGCTAATTAACATATCTAAATATTTAATGTCCTTGCCTCAACCAGTTTATAGTAATGGGATAACCACTTAAGTTAATTGTTAGATAATATCAATAATGTCAAACTCTTTTACTACATGAGATAAATTTTGCCTGTTATTGTAACACTCAAATGCCGATAGCAAATAGGTCTTCACATCCTTATTTTAAAATATTAGTTCTTGTATGTCATATGCTAAATATTTGGCTTAGGGATCGAGTGACAGAGATGTCCCTGTCCTACTACCCAAAATCATTATCTAGTGAATTAGTGCTTTTGTAAGCATAATAACAGTAACAATAAATAAATCACTAATAAAACAAAGCTATAAACTAATATATACAGGGTTATTCAATAAATGTTCTTATCATTTTAAAAGGTGCTAATTTTGCCCAACCAATCAGATGTTAGCTTTCAAATATTAAATAATATATGATTGGTTGGGGCAAAATTAGCACCATTTTAAAGGGCATGTCCACCCTGAAATTTAACTTTTGATATGTGGTAGGGCATGCTCCCCCAGCCCCAACCGCATTAATATAATTGTTAGAAGGTCCCCCGATTCTTACTTACCTGCCCTCTCTCCTCCGCTGCAGTGTTCAGGCCCTCTGCTTGCATGGAATTGAAAGCAGGGGGCGGGACCGGCAGCCACGTCCGTGATTGGCTGAGAGGCAGGGAGGGCTGCACTGAGCATGCCTCAACCTTGATGAGGTTGAGGAAGTCTCAGGCACAGCATGAGTCACACACTGCTCCTACACAGCAGATTCCTGGACTTTGGAGGGGCACAGCAGGGGAACTATTTTGAGCAGGAATGTAAGGTAAGGATTGTTTTAAACTACTTGATGTGGCCAGTAAGCGGTTAAATTTTAGTTTTGGGGGTGGACATGCCCTTTAACTATAAGAAGTTTTATTGAATCTCCCTGATAGTATCTGAAATGCATTCAATCAACATCTTTGAACATATTTAATATTTAAACTGCAGTTGAAGCAAATAGCTTTAAACACTTTCAAACAAATATTACTATTGGGTTTTTTTGCACAGAATTTGAGGAATAGTACATTTTTAGCAATACTGTTTACTTTTTTATCAATATCTAACCATATTTTTACATTATCCTGTTACCACAAATAAGCAAAAAGAAGCAGAGAAAATTCAGTTTTTATGTTTAAAAGATTCAAGGAAAACCCCCATATGAATGCCTACGAATAAAAGGTGCAAATGCTTGCCGTGCTATTTATCTGCAACAAACTATTAGATATAAGCTTTTAACTGGGTTACTGCAATTAGAAAACATCTGACTGTTTGCTGCAAATTGATAGACAATCTTTGCACCTCTTATTGCATCAGCCCCTTAAAGGAGAATTAAACTCATGCAGTAACTGCTTTCTGGCACTAACTAATGTGGCCTATTGACAAACCAAACCCAATCCATTGGCCCGATAATGGAAAAAAAATTGTACCACAATCCTATAATCCGCTATACACAATCCCGATATCGCATGAACAGGATTGGTGCGTGTATAGGGGCCATAACCGTTTTCTAGCACCTCCAACCCTCAGAGGTGGGAGAATTGTCAGTGATACTGGCTGAGGGGGAGCCAGAAAGAAATTGGTTGTTGCATGAGCATAATTCTCCTTTAGTGCAGAGAACACGGTTTTCCAAAGTAAGTAACTCAACAATTTATTTTTCCATAAATGTATTTGAAGGTGAAATTACCATCAAACAATGTACTTGAATACTGTTCCTTAAATAGAACATCCAACTTCACATTGTAGTTACTTTGATAAAGGGCATGTCCACCCCCAAACTAAAATTTAACCCACTATTGGCCCCACTTTGTACTTTAAAAAAAAATAAAGCTTTAAAGCGCAAAAACTTTTGATATTATGTAGGTTACACCTGCCCACCCCCAGCCGGTGTATTAGTTTGTTAAAAAAAAAGATTTAGAACTCTACTTAAATGCCTTTGTTCCCATGGCACTCTCCATTGATGGCAGCTGCGTCTGTGATTGGCTGCCTCTCAGCCAATCACAGGTGCAGCTGCTGGTCCGGCAAGCAGGGAGCCAGATCAGAGCGCCGTGGGAACGAAGGCATGTAAGTAGATTTCTAAATCCTTTTTTTTTTTTTTTTTAACAAACTAATACAGAGGTTGGGAGTGGGCAGGGGTAAGCTGCTTACTATTTTTTTTTTTTTTTTTTTTAATAAAGGCTGGAGATGTCCTTTTACAGGTCTAAGCAATCAAATGTGCCCGAGTGTTCAGATCTTTAAACAATCCATTTATTAATCCCTGCAATACAATATGTTTCTTCAGTTTTATTCAACATTGCAACTTGCTTCTAAATTCATTGTAATTGCTGAGTTAACAATCTGTTGGTTAACTGTAAGTTGTATTTTTTTCTAGTGGGTTAGTGAAACGATCTTGGTACCTTTGGTTAATGAAATGAATTCTGTGAATGCACAAATGAGAAGACTCGGCTGTCCTGAATTACAAATAGGAGGTAAATAGTATCACTGAACTTTGCAATAAATAAATATTTTAGTTTTCACTTTTAATTTGTTTGTGTAATAACATTGTTTCAGAATCAAGCATCAGCAGTCTAAAGCAAGCAGCTCTTGTAAAAGCCCCACTTATTCCAACATTACATCCAATTGTTCAATATTTGGACATCACACCCAATCAGGAGTACTTGTTTGAGCGAATTAAAGGTAATGATTTTTATTTAAAAATACACTAAAACGTGAGACTGTATATGTTTTTTGCACAATAAATTGGGAAACACCCAAGTAGTGTGCTCCTATTGGCCTGTGTTGGTCCTTAGGTAGAGGGCTCTGGAAGATAGCACCTACATATTACTGGCGATTCTCGCATCTGGAGTGCTAAAGTAATTGTAAATTAAATTTACATTTTTAAAACTATGTTTGTGTATAAGTTCCTCAAAAATTAAGCTACCCATAAAAGCTTGGATATTGATAGGTAATTGGTATTGGTCATTTGGTAATAGACCGGAGTGCCCAACACGGGCCCGCATGCGGCTTTATGAAATAATTTTGTTAACCGTGGGAATGGGTAGAGTTGGGGTGGATCAGCATTAGGGTTGGGACAGATTGTTGTGGGGTTACCCAAAGTAGCCCAGCAACTTATTAAAGTGCCACTAGTGCAGCCCTTGTTATCTTGATGGTCAGCACCCCTGCCATAGACACACACACTTATGTTACATGAAAATCCGTGGTTTGGTAGATTAGATTTGTTTGAAATTTTCATTGTGCTTATAAGCTGCCAACAGTTTTTTTCAATTGATAGGCAGAAGAGAGATCTTTCTCATAGATCAGTCGGGTGAGGGATTGTGTTTTGCTAATTGTCCTCATGTTTCTAATGGATTAGGTGTTTTAATTTAATGATAGGTGTTGGGGAAATGAGCATGCAATTTTTTAACCCGACAAAAAGTAGTCATTCAGATGTACCAGTGTGTTATTGAAAATCACAGAAATTTTAAATTTCTTAGTTAATGAAGACACATTGCATACTAATTTTCAGGCACCTCCATATTAGTGAGAATTGGGTGCAATTGTTTAGTGTAAAAATCTTAGCAGCCTTTGAAAAACTTTTTGGAGGGCTGAAACAAAGTCTAATTTTAATCTTGATCCGAGTATAGGAATAAGAAGATCTGTGTGTTATATTACATTGATAAAGTAATCTATAAAAAAACATTAAGGTTTAAAAAATGTTTTGTTCAACATTAATATAATTAATATTTTAAATATATTTTACTTGAGAGGGTGACATGGCCAGGTGCTCACTGCATCCAATGACTTGGTGTTGGTCACATGACCTGTTAGACCATGATGTCTAAAGAGACATCTTTGTGTTATTAGTAAAATCTTTCACTAAAGCAAGACACACAGTTTTTCAGCTTTACGATCACTCCTCCCCTTAGCCAGGGGTGTTTCCTGGGGCTGATTCTATGAAGCTTGCTCTACAGTGGGGGTGTAGCCCAGAGGCGTAACTAGGAATTACCGAGGCCCCCAGCAAAATTATGATTGGGCAACTATCTGTGCTTCATTTACAACCTTTTTCTGGGAGAAGGCTAAATCTGTCATAGAAAAAAATAAGATGGGGCTGCTTCCCTGGTAGTTCAGCTCCTACCCAGTGATGTACTATTTTAATCATCAGTTTCTGAAGTATAGATATGGAAAATGTTTTTTGCTAAACGTTTCCTTTAATGTTATTCATTTATAAATTAGAACTATGGGTTTGTCATAGTTTTTTTTTTTTTATGTTTAATATACAAATGTCTTATCACCTAGAGGGATACAAATCATATCTCTTGATATTAGCTTTTATAAATGAGAAGTTGCATTTGAAACAGTGAGTTCATTTGTTTTTCAGTAACCCTGAAGAAAGATTCCCCCCCCCCCCCCTGGATATTTTCTTTCAAACGTAGCTGGGTGAAATTCTGATCATCCGTGTATACCTAGCAAATGCCATACGTAGTGCAGCACCCCCTGCTGTATTTCCTAACCGCTGCATATCTATGAATGGACCTTGTAGATAATCTCTAAAAAACTTATGGGGTGAGAACTTTCTCTGCATCGCGAATGGGTTCAACCTTATCTGAATCTTTAACTCCAGCTATTTGCTGGCATTAAAGATTTTGGCCTAAAAAGGCGCTATCTGCTTGGTGCATTGGTTGCCCGACCCTGTTTTTGCACACTGCTGCAACTGCCATTAACTTGCTCTTAAAACCGTGTTAACCCATGGCACATCAGTTAGCGTGGCTTTAAGATTCTAATCTTTAGTGGCACTCAATAAATTGCCCCGTTAGACTCTTAAAAGTATAAAGCAGGTAATCCAGTTGGCTTCAATCACTCTGATTAATAGAAAGTCCATCAAATGTCACTAGGAGTACATTTTATTTGCACAAGATTCCTTTTGCTTTATTCATGTTTTCAAATATTTCCTATTCTCCACTGCACATATTAGTATATTAAAGGTAATCTCCACGGAAAAACTTTAATTAAAAATGTGAGGTTAAGGAGCCACAGGTTCTTCAATTAATCCAACAGAAACCATCACGGAACCCTTTAAACTTACCCGTGATTGCACTCCTCCACTTCTTCCTTTGACAGGTCCCAACTACATCCATGCTCCCTTGTACTATTCACGCATGGGCGTACAATACAAGCGTGAGTGGATGTACTAAGTTTAAAGGGTTCCCTGCTGGCTACTATTGGATTAATTGAAGAATGGGAGGTAAGACATAGCTTCTTCAATTAAAGTGAACTAGTTTTTCAGTAGGAATACCCTTTAATCTTACAGTTTTGTTTGCTAATCTAATCTAATAATAATAAATAAATAATTGTAACAGTAGCATTATCTTTTTTAGAAACTTTTTAGCTTAAAGGGCAAGATGTCCTGTTTCCCCTGGTTCTTCCAGTTAGTAACTGTTAGCTATAGATTTGACAGTTGACATCACAGCCAATGACTGAATTTTAATCCCCTGTCTGCCTCTTCTGAGCATGCCCATGCTCAGTACAGGTTACTAAATTGCTCAGTTTCCATGAGGCATCCAGAAGCATAGCAGGCATACGGTAATGAATTCATAGGGCAAAGTAGGATATATCAACATATTTTAAAGAGGCCATTCTTTCTAAAAGATGTTCTTATGAGGGTGGAGTTTCCCTTTAAAGGAATTCTAATGTTTTGAAAGTTAATTAAGGTAAACATAATGGGTATTAATTTAGGTCCTTTCTTACATGGGTATCACCTTTACTTGTTTATTGTATATATTACTGTATCTGGCATTACAGTGCATGCAACTAAGATTAAGTGCAGAAAAAAATCCTGCATTTTTCATTCTCAGAGTTGTCCCATGGTGGATGTATGAGCTCCTTCCGATGGAACGCAGGAGGAGATTTTAAAGGTCGTAAATGGGATACAGATCTTCCCACTGACGCTGCAGTATGTTGAAATTAAAATATTTAGAAATATCCTTTGCATGCAAACGGCATATTCTTTTCTTTTTTTTTTACTTTTACTAAAGGTGCATGTCACTATATTATAAAGCAGATGTATATGGTTTAATAAATGTTTTACTGTTTTCCAAGTGCAGGCAATCAAAACGTAATTTAAAGGTTAACATTTCTTGCTTTCAGTAGCATAAGTGACATCACCAGTACTCTCCCAGACCCACTGCTGGGAAAAAGTAGTAGTCCTGCTGGATTGATGGCATACCATACTAATAATGGAATTATCAAGGGAATGGGCACCGATATGAGCAATAACATTAAATCTTTAAAGGGTAACTGTGGTTATCCATACAAGTGCCCTTTATTAAAAAGAGCACATTTCTACCTTTAAAATGACCCCAGGATCATGGTTCTAGCTGCAATCAATGCAAATTTATAGCAGTATAATGGGTGGTATTTCCAACTAGCACTGTGATTTGTCACATCACCAGCACCATTGCTCTAACCCCATTGCCACGGGCACCAAGCATGCCCAGTTGTATCCTACTGCTGTAACTGTCTTTAAAGAGCTTTAGAAAAAATCATTTGGGGGGGGGGCATCTTACACAGCACATCATGTGACTGTTACACACTTCCTTCTTCATCCTGTCTGAGTGTAGCTTTAAATGCCTATAACTTAAAACCAGAGAAGCATTTACCCTTTAAGCACCTTATCTTGTGACAGACTGCACTGCCAAACTTTGGGGGTTTATATTATTCTGACTTGTTTGGAGACAACAGTTCTTAATTAAGTCACAATGCCTACAGCATCTGCATCTGTTATTTAAACATATTATTTAGGAACAGGGAAAACTGGTTTCTAACATCCTTACATTTTGTATAAACAGCAGCCACTGCAGGTCAGCTCATATTTAAAGTACCTTTTACTCTCTGCTTTACTTAAACCATTAAACATAAAAAGTTAATAATATTCACAATATGAAGTACAGTAAGTACCTCTTTTAAAGATTAAATTCAAACTTGTTAGTCTTTAATGTAAGCAAACAGCTTGCATTTTGGGTAAGTTTAGTACATATTTAATATAATTCAGGGAAAAATATAAAATTAATATTTCCTATGAATAAAGGCTGCAATCTTGAAAATAATTTTGAAAACTGTTTTTTTTTTCTTTTTTTTTTAAGATCATCATGCATATATTTTGCACATATCTGGATGCTCGTCTGCCTCCCCACCCCAAATATCCAGATGGAAAAACATTCACGTCTCAGCACTTTGTTCTAACACCAGATAAACCAGGTATTTGGTTGTTTTTAGGTTTTTTTTCTTGGAGGGGTTATGAACAAATTTGTCCATCTGTGCATGAATACATACATAAATGTATACTAGCATTTTATCTCTCTTTATTCAACAGATACCTCAAATGAGAATGTGTTTTGTATACATCAGAGCAGCATCAATCCTCCCTACTATGAATTAGTCTATCAGAAGCATATCTACAACCTGCCAAAGGTAGTGTCACAGTCTCATAAAGTATGACAATTTTATAATTAAATGCATTTTTGAAACAAGTCTAAATGTCTATTATTTTTCTCGCTAAAACCATTAGCATTTTTACAATTCTTCCAACTATATTGATGCAGATAGCTACTTAGGACTATAGTAGAAAATTAACGTTTGTAAGTTGTAATGTTTTTGCATCAGAATTACTGACTAGAAAAAACTAGTCAATCCTTGGTCACTTGCTGTAGAACAAGTTATAAAATTATGGTAAATATTACAGTAAACAAGTACTAGATTTGTATTCTACACGTGACCATACCTTTTATTGCATTGTTTTTGCTATTAACTACGGTAACTCTGTTAACTGAATGTATTGTTAATGTATGCTTAATCTTTGTCTTTCATTTTCAGGGGAGAAATAATTTGTTTCATACATTGCTAATGTTCCTGTATATAATAAAAAGCAAAGAATCTGGAATGTTAGGGTAAGAGAACTGTTCTGTGCATTTAATGCCAATCTGTTTAAGATTTAAATGCTAGAAGGGTCTTTTAAGAAGTTTTAAAAGAACTTACCGTATGTAACAATTCACACATTTGTTGCATATTCTTTCATTTGATCTTTTAAACCTCCTGTTGTCAAACCTTTTCTAAAACACATAGTTTGCGCCTATGGTGGTCTATTTAAAAATCTCCTGAAGGCATGGAAGATCAGCTACATAAATATGCAGGATGCCAGTTATGCTAAACATTAAGGCCTTTTTTAGGTAACTACTATTTTATTGGGGAATACAATTAATTTAGGCTTGTACAAAGTGGGTTGTAAGGCCTTTAAAAATAGGTTACTTTTTTAACTTGTTTTCTTTGGAACCAATTTATAAATGAATCACTGCAATGTAAAGTTTAAAAAAAAAAGAATCTAAAAGTTTAGATTCTTAAGTGATAATATAAATGCATTTGGATAAATAGAAGTATGCAACTTATTCTAACTAAAAGCAAACATGTATGTAATGTATGCAGCAATGAAATTATATAGTGTGCACTTAGTGGGCTTAAGGCACTGAGAACAAAAGATTTCTAACAACACGAAAAAAACATTTCAACCTAAAAGTAGAATATAGCAGATGACTGATAACTTTTAAACTTGGATGTATACATATTTAGGTGATTTTCACCTTCTGTGGGCTGCTTATAGGCAGTTCTCATAACTGCCGTGTGGAAGTGATGTAAGGCATGTTTTCCACATTTTTGTAAGAAAAAGCCTTCATATACTATCAGTCTTATAAATATAGCTAACATTGCACTCCTATAGTATGATGCTTTTGCAGGGTGGTAAAACAGAATTTATTTTAACGTGTGGATTTTATTATTGTTCATATTACAGATTTGTTTTATTTTTTATGCCTGTGTAAAAAGTACTTCAGTGCTTCCTTCAGTGCTGAGAGCTAGACTACACTGCCACGTTTTAATACTCGATCTGTTGCGTGTTGTGGCCACAGTAGGTGCGCTGGTATGCTGGATGCTAATTAGAGCGCATGCGATCTGCATTTCTTCTTCACCCAGGACATGCAGGTGTTAAGTGAGCCACCTCCAGAAGTGGACACTTACAGGGAGATTCAATAAAAGTTCTTATCGTTTAAAATGGTGCTAATTTTGCCCCAACCAATCAGATCTTATTTAACATTTGAAAGCTAACATCTGATTTGTTGGGGCAAACTTAGCACTATTTTTAACAATAAGAACTTTTATTGAATAACTCTGTTAGAGTGTCCGCTTCAGGAGTTGGACTCTCCCTGGATGTCCGATGTTGTAATTGGTTTTGCAGCCCGCAACACTTATTATTTGGCACAAAAGCGAGATCTCCTTACTTGTGACCACTGGAGGGGGTCCATAACAGCTAAGTTACCTGAAGCTCCCGCCTCCGTTTTTAGGAACCCAGACACTCTAGTCTGGCTTTCCTCGCTGCAGAGGCCGTTCTGGGTGCTCATTGGCTGGCGGGATTTCCTCCTTCCTTCTCAAAGTGTTTTGGCTGCCATTTTCTTCTGCTCCTCTTGCTGATGGGGTTTTTCCTCCCTCCTTCTGGTCAGATTATATCTTGCCTGGGCCTCTCCTTTTCAGATAAGATACATTAGCCCTTCTCTAACCTGTGTGTAAACTGTCTGGCAATCTATTGGTTTTTATTTCCTATTTAACCTCTGGGAAACTGTCCTTCTATCTCTGTTGGCAATTGTTCCCAGCCTGCTGGAATCCTCTACTGAGGGTCTGTTTTTTTATTTTTGGGGTGTCTTCTAAGAAGGTGCTCCCACCCTGCTCCTAGTCCCCTAAAGGACCTTCAGTCAATGTTTATAAATTCAATGCTTGTCAGCACATGTTGCCAGCCGGTCACTCTACTCAACTGTGTGACTCATGCAGCACATCCCACCAACCCCTCTCAGAGCCATAAACTATTTCTATGCAGGAACCCAATTGGGCCAAAAACCTTAAGAAATCTTTGACTCCCTTAGAAATCCGGCTATGTAGTCTGTGGTGCTTTCAGCTCCTCAGGGACCCCTGTGGAGTCTGAACCAGCCTGGGCAAAATCACTGGCATCCTCAATGTCGGCCTCTCTCTGCCAAGTCCTGCAGTCGAAGTCCGGCTAGGCTGACTGGATATTCTGCAGAGGCCACTATTTTCCAACCAACTTTGGCAACTCTTTATGGACAGAACGAGGCGTGGGAAGAAGGTGAACTGAAATCAGAGGTTGTGTAAATGGAATCGGTAGATTTCCTGATTAAGGAAGTATTACATGCCCTCAACATCAAGGATCCTGAGGCTTCTGCAGAAGCATCAAAGCCCTTGTTTGGGCGTCCCAAGAGGAAAACTTCTTGCTTTCCCTCTTATGACCTGCTGGAACATAATTCTTCAGGAGTGATCAGCTCAGGAAAGGCATTTTCCAATAAACCTTTATTTCCAGAATATATTTTCTTTCCCTAAGGTGGACATAGATTGCTGGTCGACACCTCTTGGGGTGGTCCCCCTGTAGCTCGGCTGTCCAGAGCTACCACCATACCTCTGAGGCCATTACATTCAGGGACACAATGGATCGTTGAATGGAGGTTCTATTAAAGACCTTGTTTTCAGCGGCAGGAGAAGCTTTGCACCCCACCCATGCTGCGGTCTGGGTAAATCAACTTTACCAGGAATGTCAGGAAGACCGCAATAGGGTAGCCTTTCTGGATATCATTCAGCAACTGTTGGATGCGGTCATCTACTTGGGAGACACCGCTCTGGAATCGGGAATGTTGATAGCTCGCTCATCAGCGGCAACTCTTGGGGCGAGGCGTATACTCTGCCTAAAATCATGGGCGGCTGGCCCAGCCTCCAAAAATGCCCTTATAAACCTCCCCCTTTTGGAAAGTTTGCTGTTTGGTCCAGAACTAGATAAAATAACTTGGCTCCCACAAAACTGCCCTCATAGAGGATCGCCTTTTAGACGGCAGTCCTCCTTTCATTCTTTTCATGCCTCCCCTCTGACCCAAAATCTAGACCAACCTGCCTATCCCCCACCATCCACATGGGAGGCATCTGGGTTTTTTCCATAAACAGTGGGTCCCGTTTTCCACAAACCGTTGGTTGCCCCTTCCATGGATTCTTGGACCCTAAATCTGATTTCTCAGTGTACAAGATAGATTTTCTTTCCCATCTTCCATCTCGCTTCTCCCTTCAGGGTGCCCAAGGCGCCAGAGTGTCGGACAGCCAGGTGATTTTCCGAGTTCTGCTGGACAGGAGGTTTGCAGGTTTTTTTACCCCAACCTATTCCTAGTCCCAAAGAAGGAAGGCTCATGACGTCAAGTATTGAACTTGAAGGCTCTCAAAGTTTATGTAACAACGCAGCACTTCAAAATGGAATCCCTTCGATCAGTTATCATGGCTATAGAGTAGGGAGATTATGTAGCTTCCCTAGATATCCAGGACACATATCTGCACATTCCGATATGGCCAAAACCTCTGATTTGCTCAGGGCCAAGGCCAATTTACAACTCTTCCATTCGGGCTAGCTACTGCCCCTTAGGTGTTTACCAAGGTCATTGTATGTCAGGCGGCCTTTCTTCGCCTACAATTTTCTTTCTGCCGTGCCAAGACGACACACTTCTCAAGGTGTCGTCTTTCGAAGTGGCTCAAGTGGCTATGACTTTTCGGGTGGCTCCTCAATCTGTTGTCTCCCATCCCCAGTCGCCGCATGCCATTTCTAGGCATGATTTTCAACACACCCTACAAAAGATCTTCCTTTCTTAGAAAAAAGCACAATCCCTGAGGACATTTGCTCTCCAAGAGATAAGGGTCCCCAGCATATCTGTTCAACAAGCGATGAGACTGGTGGGCAAGATGCTCTCATCTGCAGATCCCATCTTCATCCCCTTCAGATACACTTTTTGATTTTGTGGGACAAGACTTAGGAATCATTAGACAAGATGGTTCCTCAGCCACTGCACATTCGAGGTTTCTCTCTTGGTGGACTCTGAATGCTAACCTGAGGGCAGAGTGACTACTCTGCCTTCCTCCCTGGAGTGTCATATCCACGGACACGACTCTACAGGTTTGGGGTGCAATGTTTGAGTACAATCATGCCCAGGGTCTGTGGTCCCCAAAAGAGTCCAGCCTTCCCATCAATGTGCTGGAGCTAAGAGCAATTTTCAGGGCTCTTTCCCTCTGCAAACCGCTGTGGCGTATCTGAACCACCAAGAGGGCACTTGAAGCAAGATGGCCATGGAGAAGGTTAATTCGATCCTTTCCTTGGCAGAGCAATATTTGACAGCCCTCTCAGCAATCTATATTCCCGTGACTCCCGAACAACAAGGCCGACTTTCCCAGTTAACACTATCTGGATCCAGGGGATTGGACCCTACTCCAGGAAGTCTTTAAAGGAACTGGCTTTTTGGTAGGGATGGTTCGTCATAGACATTATGGCCTGTTGGCAGAATTGCAAGGTTCGAACCTTCTGTGCCAAGACTCGGGACCCAGAGGCACTACTAATAGATGCCTTGGTGGAACTGTGGTCTTTTCACCTGGTCTATGCTTTCCCCCCCAATATCCATGATTCCACAAATGCTGAAGAAGGTAAAGATGGAGGGTGTTCTGCTTATCTTTGTAGCTCCCCAGTGACAGTGTGTCCTAGGACCTGCTCAGCTTAGCGGTGGAACCATCCTTTCTGCTTCCTTCTGTCACAATAGCCGCTTCATCATCCATAGCTCCGGCGTTTCAATTTAGCAGAGTCCACGCTCTTGAGGAGGAGAGGGTGTTGCCTCAACAATGCTGGCGGCCAGGAAATCATCTTCGGCTAGAACATACCACATAATCTGGCAGCGCTACAAAGCCTGGTGTGATTCCAAGGGCTTCAAAATGCTGCCCAGAATGTTTTATTTCTCAGGAGGACAGTGCAATTCTCTCTACGCATCCTTCTTTCCTACACAAGGTGGTCTGTTCTTTTTGCCTTAATCAGGACATTGTGGCTCCGGCTTTGTTTCCTTACCCGTCCTCTTCTAAAGAACGCAGACTTCAATGTCTGAATGTAGTTTGAGCTCTCAAGATCAACGTAGTTCAGGTGAAGGTTTTCTGTTCCTCTCAGTCACTGTTTGTGCTCCTGGCGGAGCCCCACTGAGGGACTATAGCTTTGCAGAAGACCGTGACATGGACAAGTTCTGTAATTCCCCAATGCTATGAGACTGGGTGCTTTGTGGGCAGCTCGCAGGAGCTTCAGTGGACCAGATTTGTCGGGCGGCAACCTGGTCTTACATCAAGTTTTACAGACTCCATGTTGTGACATCTTCAGAGGCTGTTCTAGGGAAATCTGTCTTTCAGGCAGCTGAGGTGTAGAGTTAGTTACTGTCCTCCATTATTAATAAGTGGACTTTGGGACATCCCCTGCATTTCCTGTGTCCCCCTGACTGGCTGAAGAAGGAAAAGGAATTTTGTACTCACTGTAAAATACCTTTATCCAAAGCCATCAGGGGGACCCAGGCTTGACCCTCCTAGTTTGGCTATTTGCCTTTTGTTTGTTCATGTGTTTGTTACTGTTACTTATTTTCCAACTCTTTCGCTTTGGAACAAAACTTAGGGAGGCTTCCGGTTCACTGGTATATAAGGAAGGATAGAGGAGCACCGGAACCTCCTTTTTTTTTTTTTTTAACCTCTAAGTGTCTGCTCCTGGAGGTGGCTCACTTAACCCCTGTGTGTCCTGGGTCCCCCTGGTAGCTTTGTAGAAAGGTATTTATGGGGAGTACAAAATTCCCCCCTTTTTTGCGCAATCACATCACACAGCAACGAGCATGAGCGCACCAGAAAGACGGTTTGCGTTATAGTGCTGTCTCAGCCTTTGCATTATAGTGTGTCTTGGCTATAGTGGCTTTGGACAAATGGAGGGCAAATCATTGGCTGGATTAGCCTGAATTTGTAGAGATGCAGCTGTTTAACAATTACTAAAAGGATAGGGATCATGTTTTTGAAAAATCATTAAAATGAAAAGTAGTTGGGACAGGGATATTGGATTTTTTATTCCTACCTCCCAATATTGTTTCTGTGAGGAGCACCAGCACCCCCCCCCCCAAAAAAATGGTTCTGCGGCTGCCAGTCCTTCTCCTGGATTCAGCACTATCTTTAAAACAGGACTAACCTGGAAAATGAAAACTGCACATGCCGTAGCTCCTCAATAAAACAATATTGTGAGGTAATAATAATCAATCTTACCTACCTGCCCCAAGTACTTTCAATTTTTAAAAAGTACATTTTTAGAGTATAGTTATCCTTTAAAAAGGCAAGTGGTGGTTTTGAACAGCAGTTTCTGGGCAGGAAAATTAATTTAGTCTGAATTTTTTAAATATATTATATATATATCTTTTCGCCCCAAAATGGATCAGATTTATTTTTCGACCACATGATCACATTATTACCAGGCCAATACTGAATAATCACCCAACATAATTTTACATTCCATGCAGGGTTTTAATAACTTGTGTTTTTTGTTTCCAGGAGAGTCAACCTTGGTTTATCTGGAGTGAATATCTTATGGATTTTTGGAGACCTTTGATGTTTAATCTTGTTTAAATGTAAAAAGTGTAATAAAGGAAAACTGGGTTTAGGTTTTTTGCAAATACTTTTATAATCTGATCTGTTAGGCTGGATACATACCACCATTTTTCAGGCCGATATTACCGCGTGCTGGTTGGTTACCCCCCCAAAAAAATTGTTTTTGCCCGCGGCAACTGCCCAGATTAGAATGAACGGAAGATCGGGTATTAAAGAATCCTATCCGATCATGAGGTCCTCTATGGACCGACCGTGATACGGCACTACTGCTACTTATGAAAGGTCAGCCAGGACAAAATTTTGATAGTGTGTACCTAGCCTTAGTTTACCAAATGCTAAATTTCGTCAAGGAGTGGCATTAAAACATATTTAGAAGGACTATACACTTAAAATGCTCAGAATTGTCACATTGTTAAAGGTTGGCTAAGCTGTGCTTAATCATTTTTTTTGGGATTGAATGTCACATCGGCTTCAGAACAAAAATAGTTCCACTGGCTTTGCCTGTTACTTTATCATTTAAGAAGTTCTTTATGTATGTTTAATTAAAGTCTGTTCATGAAAACTCCTAAATGAGATTTTTGTATAATGTAATGCTTAAACCAACTAGGAAAATCTTTTTACATTTAGCATTGCTTTTTTTTTTTTTATATCCATTAGCAACTGTTCTCTTTAAGTTTTCATCTTATTTTTTTAAAGGATAACTAAAGTTAAAATTCTAAATGAACTCATCTAAATGTTGAAATCCGCAGCTTTGTTGAAAAAAAAAAAAAATCTATACATTTATTAGACAGAGATCACAGCTGTGAGGAGGAAGGGAAGAAGAGTGTAAGAGGATGTACAACCATATATTTTGGCTGTAACCTGTTCTGGGGGGGAAACCAGAACAATTTAAGCATTGTTTTCTCTGCAATGCTGCTCATTTGAGTGAAGATATTCTGTTATAGAGTGTATTTAGGTTAATTTATTTTTTAGCTTTGGTTTTCCTTTTAACTGGTTTAATTTTATGTACAATATTTTAGTGTCAAGACTGGAATGATTGCTTTATTTTCTAAAACATAAAGATTGAGAGCTGTTTAATCTGCTAATACACACAATGCGCTGGTTACTAGAGATATTAACATTAAGGAAAAATCTTAAAGCCTTTTCATAAACTTAACATATTTAAAACTGCTGGTTTTATCACTACACTAATCCTAACCAAAGATATATCTATTATAAAGTCAGTCAAATCTATTCTTCCTTGATCTACCTCCACCCTTTCCTAATGTAACAGGCATGTTTTGTTTTAATTTACTGCTCTGTGCTTGTCAGGGAGTTAAACTGAAATGAAACATTCTACCTGTATCACACAGGTATGTCTTTGGCTAGGAATTACATACAAGTGATGTTTTAATTATTAGTTTCTGGGATATAAATCAGGAAATGTTTAAGTTTTCCTTTAACTGTACCTCACATGTATTAGCTGTGAAACCAAATTGTCACATTGCTGTAAATATAAAAATGTAACTTTGACCATTTGTAAAGATTTAGAAAATAAACTTTTCAGTTTTTGCATTTTTGTATGTATATTTGATTATTCTGAATGATGTCACTGCAGACTTAACATAAAATATTATGCCTGAATGTTAAAAATGAATCAATTCTGCAGTTTGGTGCATTAAACTGGCCAAAAGGACAAAAGTTTTACGTTTTAATATACGCCCTCCAAAGAATGACATAAAAAGGTCTTACTAAGCTTGCAATATAAGTAGAATTTAAGTGCCCTTCCACACATACTAACAGGCTATCTTATGGGTTGGGAGAAAAAAAACAAAACACTTGGAGGAAACCCACACAGACACATACTAGCAATTTTAGCCTAGGGTGTAAAATAAACCCTCTGTGCTAAAAATACATTCAGGGAGATTCAATAAAAGTTCTTATCGTGAAAAATGGTGCTAATTTTGCCCCAACCAATCAGATATTATATAACATCTGAAGGCTAACACATGATTAGCACCATTTTTAACTATAAGAATTTTTATTGAATAACCGTGCTTGTGTATAAAGTTAAATGGTATTAATACAGGAGTTCACCCTGAAACACATGTTTTAACGACTGAGTGGCAGATGAGATTGAATATTGATAAATATAAGGTGAATGGTGACATATTTAAAGCAATACAATATGGTTGCACAAAGCCCAATTATTGTGTGCATCTCAATGTGCTGTGAGTTTTAACACTTCCATATATGCAGCTGCAGAGGAAGCATAACGGTTTGCAGCAGTAAGACAAAGGCTGTGACTGACTGCTTTCACCATGAAGAAACCAGCATCAGAATATGATGTTGGCTTTACCATGGCAGAGACAAGCAGGTAAAAGCTTCAGGTAGGGATGGAAATGCCCTTTTAAAATTGCCCCTGTAAGATTTATATCTCTATATTTATTAGATATTAGATTTTTTTCCCCCAGGCCTGTGTATGTAACATAGTAATTGAGGTTGAATTAAGACATGCGTCCATCAAGTCCAACCTTTTAAAAAAAGCTGTGTACACAGGGAGTTGGCCACTGCTGGCGGGAAAGTACAGTCCTGAGACTGTGTAAAGCTGTGTACACACCAGGGGCATCTGCGTGTGCATAGATGTGCGTGCAGCGGGGAAAAATTAGGTCACACCCCCTTCGCCAGCCCAATTAAGCCACATCCGCAAAGTACTTAATAGCACAAGATGGACAAACATGGACAAACCAGGAGAAAGATACACAGCCAGGAAGTTATAAGGTGTAGACAGAGATACACAAATTAATGACACAGAAGCAAGTATTCCATTATACTGGTAGCAAACAAGTAATTTTAGTATATACTGCTAGCAAACTCTCATTTTCATTGTATACTGATATCAAACTGGCAATTTCAGTATAATCTCGAAGCAAGCTGGCATTTTAATTGCATATTGGTAGAAAACTGGCAATTTCATTATATACTGGTAGCCATGGGATTTTCATTACATACTGGCAGCAACCTGGCAATTTCATCATATTGTTAGCCATGGAGATTTCATTACATAGTGGTAGCCATGGGGATTTCCTTACATACTGGTAGACATGAGGTTTTCCTTACATACTGGTAGCTATGGAAATGTCATTACATACTGGTAGCTGTGGGAATTTCATTACATACTGGCAGCAAACTGGCAATTTCATCACATGCTGGTATCAATGGGAATTTCATTACATACTGGTATCCATGGGATTTTCATTACTTACTGGTAGCCCTGGGAATTTCATTACATAGTATAGTATTTGTGGTTGAAAAAAGACATATGTCCATCCCATCTAGCAATACCCTCATTTTCTGGCTAACTGATTCAGAGTAATGCAAAAAAAAACCCCGCCAAATTTTATGAAGGGAAAAAAATTCCTTACTGGTAGCCCTGGAAATTTCATCAATGAGAGCAATCTGACAATTTCATCATATACTGTTACCCATGGGGATTTCATTACATACTGGTAGCCTAGGGATTTTCATTACAGACTGACAGCAAACTGTCAATTTCTTCACATACTGGTAGCCCTAGGATTTTCATTACATACTGGTTGCCAAGAGCATTTCATTACATTTTGGGTGCCACAAATGTTTTAATATAGCGACACCACTGGTACACACCATGCAATTTCTTGGGCTGATCATCCAATAGTTTCGGTCAATCTACCGGAAATAATCACATGAGTTTTCGGCCCTGACTGACCATTCGTACAAATGGATAATCGGACACATATAAATGCATGGCCGATTGTGCGTTCCTCTATGCCCATGACTGACAGTCCATCCTCCTGGCCAACCGGTCAGAAGTGCCTTATTAAATGAAGCCATCACTCGTTTCCTCCATGTTATGCTGTTTCTTGGAACAATTGTTGGATTTAAAGGGCGTTTCCACCCCCAAAATTAAATTTAAAGGGAATGTCGACCCCTGTATCTTCTACAAACCCCACCCCCCAAAAAAAGCTGGACTTTGTTTTGTTTCATTTCAGTTATTCAGCTCCCAGAGAGAGATTTAATACTTACAAGCTCCTCTTTGATCCGCGGCTCTGCACTTCGGGGTAAGGCAGCGTTGGCCGTGACTGTGACGTCGCAACCAATCACTGACTGCCATTCCGGGAGCAGTCTCCACTACGGTTGCTCGGGAACAGGAAAAGAAAACAGTAGCCACACTGGAGACAGAGTGAGGAGACCGGAAGCCATAGTGGATCGAGGAGCTTGTAAGTATAAAATCTCTGGGAGCTGAATTACTGATTTTAAACAAAACTATGTCTAGGTTTTGGGGGGTTTTGTGCAATATACAGATTTTTGTCCAGAGGAGTGGACAGTCCCTTTAACCCACTACTGACCCCTCTGTATAGTTTTAAAAAATCATTAACTTACATTCCTGCTCCTTATGGTTCTCCTGCAGTCCATGTCCAAAGTCCAGGAAACTGACGAGTAGTGGCTATCTTCCTTTCCAAACGTCTGCCTCCTGTCTTTCCTCTGGGAGGCATGCTGACATGCGCAGGGGAGCCCTTCCCCCCCCTCCCCTCCCCTCCACACTAATGGAACGGTAACGTGTATGAAAAATGTGAGCGCAATGCAGCACATTTGCCGTGTACTACCGTCCGGAATGGATCATAGTCTCTTGCACGGGTTTCACCACCTGTCTCAGGTCCTGATGCGATTACAATCACGCTTGGGATCTGTTGGCATGTGAGAATCGAAGAGTAGCGCATGTCAATGTGGGTTGACACAGTGCATGTGCTGTAATTTTTTCACAAATACATGTGAAAAATAGCCTAATCAAATTGTGCTTTCTGTATGTTTTAGAACAACCCACACTGCCATGTTGTAACATCCGATCGCCTGTTAAAAAGCGCACATTCGTGTTGGCCAGTTGTTGTGTCCACACTAGGTGAGCTGCAATCCTCTAATCTGAGCTCATGCGATCTGCATTTTTTGCGCAATCACGCACCATTTTCATACCATCTTACTACTATGGTGGAATATTATTCTTTATCTACTATATAAAGCAGAAATCTTGTATGTATGCGCTCACCTCGCAACCACACCCCTGAACGACTCAACATAACGGCGACACCGTGAAGTCCAGTTTGACCAAAAAAAAACCTGCACGTCACTTGCAGAGATTGATTCCACAATTCAGTAACTCAGATGAAGGGCCTGGGCTCTGTGTGCTGCCCGACTTCAACAACACAGACACAGTCCACTTCAGTGACACAACAACAGTGTAATGTACGGCTACACAACTCAGAGAGCTGCATACACAGAACAACAGGTTCTATAACAGAGGGAACAAGACATTTCCCTTAAGGTCTGTAAGACATTATAATTTGCTCCAGTAAAGGTTTCAAATATAAACCCTGGAAAGACTGTTACTATTGGCGATATGAATGACATTTATATACAAATATAAACCCTGGAAAGACTATGTTGCTATTAATGATATGACATTTATATACAAATATAAACCCTGGAAAGACTATGTTGCTATTGATGATATGACATTTATATACAAATATAAACCCTTGAAAGACTATGTTGATATTGGTGATATGAATCACGTTTATATACAAATATAAACCCTGGAAAGACCATGTTACTATTGGTGATATGAATCACATTTATATACAAATACTAGCAAAAGTGTGCCCGTTGGTGCACAATGGAAATTGTGTGTGTATGTTTTTCTATGTGTGGATATAGTGGATATAGAATCTTAACACGGTATATTTTTCAGACATTCACCAGCTTCCAGAGGAACCAAATAGGATAATCCTGCAGGTCTGAGAGTAGACCCAGGCAATCCTGTCACACTGTGTGGTTGAAACTAAACATGCTAGGTTAATACTTATTAATATTCATCACGGCAAATGGTGATGGTACCTCTTATATTCTAACAGAAGGTACCTCACAGCATCATGTTATTATAATAGCATTGCCCTAATAATCTAACGTATAACAAACATTTCTCATTCCCAGTTTACCTAAAGAAATGGATTTATCCTTTAAATACTCTTTTATACAGATCTAATTAAAAAAAATGCTTCAGAGCAATTTTAATAACTAATAACTGATAACTACTTTTTATTTCAGTATTACAGTAAATCCATGGTATACCTGCCTGGCTTTACCACTAAGCAAAAGGCTAAGGACTTGCAAGTGAGCACCTTCATCCCAACCATTAATAGTGGCTGCCAATTCAGATTGTTCTAGCTAATGAGTCCACTCCCTAGTTACCCTATCAAATGGATAAGGTTTAAAAATAGGTTTGGCAATTGGGCCTGGTAGAGCTACGGAGTCTAATTGGGGAATTTCATCTGCAGGTACAAGGACAGGAAGATTTAAATCAATACTATCAGTAGCAGTCACCATAGCTTAATACAGAGAACAAACATACAAAGTAAAGGGAGAATAAATGGTATTACCAGCACTGCTGCCACCAATTTGTACTAGATAACTACTTTATGGAAGGATTATGGGTAGCATGGCACACACTGTCTTGACACAAACCAGACAGTGCACATAAACAGGTGTTTATGTCTATGGTGCACCACTTTGAATATTGACCACGCCTGTATATTGTGTGTCCTTGTAAGTTAGTGTACACGTATCTGTTGCCTCAGAGTTTGTATCCAGTAATGTAAATTTTCTGTCCAATAATCTGTCCTCCCAACAGGTGGTTACAGGATCTTATACACAGGATCTTGTGTTGCAGTGAGTCAATATCTCTCCAAAGCACACACCACAATCTACATTCACTTTCTCTCCTCCTAGTCATAGAGAGCAGGGATGTCTTGTCTTTTATTACTCACTGACACCACCTGCAGGCTGGAGGTGGTATATAAGAAGCCTTGGTGTATATGTCCATTACAATACACGTCACATCCCGTGTAGCAGACAGAACCTTTTTTTGGATTACACTTCCTTTCACATGGAGCAGACACAGGGGTGTGGTTTAACCTCCCATTTCTACTGTCCCATATTAAAATAGGGATCTCAGCTCTATAAGTAAGTTTATGTATTTTGTATATTTTGTGTTGTACCTAATATAAGTCAGTGCTATTCTTTATATACATTTACTAATGAACATTTAAATGCTAATAGTGAGATAGTATACAACTCAATGCAATCTCCTATGAAGATATAAATTGTCACGAACGCCACCAGTTCGCTGGTCACGTGATCTGACCAATCAATCGGTACTCGCTGCCACCACTTTAAGTTACGGCCTTAAAGACGCCCCAAAAACACTCTTGACTCTCACTGGCTATGCACACCCCTGTCCTGGCAGCTAAATGGTTAACACTACACCATTCACTCCAGCAACTAACTGGTTAATAAGCATCAGTCCTTCACAAGCAGTCACAGAGTTAATTAGCATTTACACTGCCAAACACTCAATCCACATATAAACTTATCAGAGGCTAACTGGCTTCTTTTAGAGCATCAAAGACAAAACGTATTAAATTTTAGATTTAATATTCCAAAAGGTGGACAGTGCATATAATACAAAAATAGAAGAAAATGATGTTATAATAAAATGACATACAATAGGTACAACAGTTATATAAAATAAAAAAGGATAAAAATATTCACAGACTCTACTCACTAGAAGAAGTCCTGTATCCCGGGGCGGGAAGAAACATTGGGTCCATACACACGGTTTTAGCATGTCCCCTCAGTATGAACAAAGTTATAGGGGCTACAAGGATTTTTAAACCAATTCATGAACCAACCCCCTCCCCATAAGGTGGGAGTGTCTAGGAATGTCCAGATTTACGACTAGCCAAAAGCATTCATTCCCCCTCTGTTAGGCAGATTCCATATAAATGTAGATATGTACATTGTATTGTAATATTGACCACATATTCCTCTCCTGTATTAATTATCAATTCCTCCAATACCAAACATGACCTGTGTGTAATCCATATTTCCCAAGATATTAATAACTCGCCTTGGCAAGGGAATAAGGGCTCCACGTTGGGTATCATTTTTAAGGGCCTACTTTCCCATTCACAAATATAATATTGGTTTCTGTCTTACATATTCCAATACCGAAATACATTTATTTTCTATGTATGGTTGTCCTTAAAATGACCTCTTAAAGTACCCATCAGACCCCTAGCTGAAGAGAATTCCAGATACACGGTTCGGCCCCACATTGTCTGGAAAAGAAGATCTGGTTCCATGCTTAACTAATCGTAATATAAACAATAGGACTGTTCCAGGGTGGAATGGTATTTTTATTGGTCCTTTGCAAGAACTAATACCAATAGTTAACCCATTCTTGCCAAGTCACTACACACTTTCCTGACAAATATATTTATATAATATAAAGGGATAAATCCTGGAAAGACTATGTTACTATTGGTGATATGAATGACATTTATATACAAATATAAACCCTGGAAAGACTATGTTACTATTGGTGATATAAATGACATTTATATACAAATATAAACCCTGGAAAGACTATGTTACTATTGGTGATATGAAAGACATTTATATACAAATGTAAACCCTGGAAAGACTATATTATTATTGGAGATATGAATCACGTTTATATACAAATATAAACCCTTTAAAGGGTATGCCCACCCTTCTTACAAACTTTTAATATACTGTAGAGCTTCGTACTCCCCAACTGCTATATTTTTATTTTCAGAAACATTCCCAAACATTACTTACCCTCCCTCTTTCCTCCGCCGCACTGCCCGGCCCTCTGCTTGCGCGAAACTGCAAGCAGGGGGGCGGGAACGTCAACCGCGTCTGTGATTGGCTGAGAGGCAGCCAATCACGGACGCGGCTGCCGATAGTTCTGAAAGGTGGAGGAAAGAGGGAAGGTAAGTAATGTTTGGGGAAGTTTCTGGAAATAATATACCGGTTGGGGCTGGGCGACAAGCTCTACAGTATATTATAGGGATTTTGAGCTAGGGGGAGGGAGTCCAAAACGGGAAGGAGAGGATGGGGGAGGATGGTTGCAGTGTGCATGCCAAACTTCTCCCAGAGGGGAGACAGGATACAGAGTCCTATATGGACTCTGCAGTACTCCTGCTGGGCAGTTTTTGGGACTTTGGGGGGGGGGGGGGGTTCAGGGGAAACCTATGGGGCGGGGGTGGGGGGGAAGGATTTTTATTTACTACAGAGTGGGGCCAGTAGTGGGGGGAATTATAGTTTTGGGGGTGGACATGCCTTTTAAATACTATTTTACTATTGGTGATATGAATCACATTTATATACAAATATAAACCCAGGAAAGACTATGTTACTATTGGTGATATGAACCACATTTGCGGTTATTTGTGTTTATTGCCATGCTAAGAAAGTTAAAGCAGAGCCTCCAGGAATGTGACCACACCCCCAGATATTGCTGTCACGGCTACACCACCAAAATCACGGTCATGCTTATACCCCTACCATCAAGGCCACACCCCTAAAGATAACTGCCATGCCTCCAAACATTGCAACTGTGCCCCCAAATGTTGTGAACACGTTACCAGATATTGTAGACACCCCCCCAAAAAACCCAAACCATTACGATCCGCCCCCATACATCATGGCCATGCCCCCAAACATCACAGGTACATCTGAAAATCACATCCCACATCCACAAACATCCAGTCCAAGCCCCCAAACATCACAGACACACTTCCACACACCCCAACTTGACACCCATTCCCCAAAACATCACACCCACGCCCCTAAATGGCATGGCCACGCCCACACATTGAAACAGCGTGGCGAGGCCCCCAAATATTGCGAACACCAAATGTCACATCCAAGCCTCCTGGACACCACAACATCACAGACACACGCCTAGACAGTCCACACCCTAGAATGCCGTGCCCCCACCCACCGCAACATCGCAGACATGCCCCATCCACCTACTCAAACCAGGACAGTTGGGGGGTATGGACTACATGGGAATTACCTGTATTACCTGGACTTAAGCACCGGACACACACTGCCCACATGTCACACACTTCACAGACAGTTACAACTAAAAGAACAGAGACATCATGGCACTTTAAATTTGGAACAGAAAATAACTATTGATTTGGATCTAATAGTCAATATAAAGTGGTCCTTGAGCAAGTATAACGTGTTAAAGTGCAAACAAAGTGACATACTGCTAACTAATGTGCAAAAAAAAGAGCATGCTTAATAAAAACAGATAGAGCTCAGACAGCACAACAGAATGAAGCCCGACTTTAACAACACAAAGAGCCCGCACATCACATGCTTCAGAGACACTGACGCCCATCAGTCACTCAAGTGCTGCGATATTCAGTTGCAATCAACATGATTTTCCCACAGCAAATTCCATGTAGCATGTTCACCACAACATTTGTATATTTACGCTCCAAGTGGAAAAACTGATAATGTTGTATATAAAGTTTTGCAATAAACATATGTGCTATACCTCCCTCAAGCAATGTCACCTCCTCAACTCATAACTATTAAATACAGGACGTACATTACCAACTGTGCACTCCCCCCCCCCCCCCCGCCCGTCTCTTCCATCTAAGCCAAACACACCTGCACATAAATACTATACCCACATGTGTACACAGGCAACACCGGTTACAACTGCTAGTTCTATTTAAAGAATAGTCAGTTGCCCCCATAAGCTTCATACACACATGTGATTGTGGGGACCGACCTGCACACACAGACACTGGTAAAATGCTTAGCAAGCCATAACAATCAAATGGATGGCAGCAGACCCCCCCAAACTGAGACAATGGAGGGCTCTGCTAAACGGTGACTTATATGTACCATTTAAAAATGGTACATATAAGCGGAGGCTGCCTTACAAAATTCCACAAAATTTGGTCCAGATAAATTGTACATAACCAAAATAGAGAAGAAACAAAGGCCGGATAAATGGCACTAGATCTATACTCTAAAATGTGACCTATATTAAAGGGACACTAAACTCCCCATAATCCATAAATATAACTATTTGCCATTAGTTTCTATTATTCACAGGGAGGTGAAAACGCTTATTCTCACCTCCCTGTGAATAATAGGACACTCGGGGGACCTGGAACTTACCTTACTGCGCTCCACTCGCAAGCCGCTCCTTCACTGACAGCCGCTCTGTCCCGGCCGCTTGCCCTATCTTAAGCGCATGTGCGCCAATACAAAAAATTGGGCGCGCGATCGGGACAGAACAGCTGTTCTGTACAGGCTGTAAGGTAGGTTCCAGGTCCCCCGAGCGTCCTATTACTCACAGGGAGGTGGGAATAAGCATTCTCACCTTACTGTGAATAATAGAAACGGATGCCAAATAGTAATATTTATGGATTTAGTGTTCATTTAGGTTCCTTTAATGTGAATATGTAACTCCTACTTTAATACTCTAATGTGTAACCAATGTGAAACCACCACTATTAATAAGGTACAGTGTTCCGCACTACTAATCGCTAATCCACTCAAACCGCAACTATGTGAACCTTTCTAACTAATCCATTTCTCCCTCCCTACCCAATCCCACTTGTTATTCCCTCCCCAACCAAAAAACACAGGTATACGAAACAAAAGTAACAGTCTTTTAGGGCTATGTACCGAGAGCCGCTATCGCAAATTGTGTCTTAAATTTCCGTTAATGTCTTAACAGGGATTTATCAACACTTAACGTGACTTTTAGACGTAAGTTCCGATGCGTGCGTTATTCTCGTTAACTTGGCGTCTAGACAACGCAAGTAATGTACCAAATTTTAACACCATTAATGCGTGACTTTAACGTGATATTTTAGAACGTTTGTAACGCCACCACAATAATGGTCTTAATCAGACTTTAACTGGAAAAGTCCTATGTACAGAGAGGCGGTATATGTGGGCATTGCTATCATGTGATTTCACCCTTACGATTGGCCCATTTTGTAATGTGTAATTGGTCGACGCAGATCAATCCCAAATCACGCATGCATGTGTGTAGCAAGCAAGCTTTTCTTGATGTTATTTTATATATGCAACGCAAATAATTGTTGCTTCGTTTATATTTATGAATGTATGTTCATTGTGAGCTATCGTGTGTGTTGCTAAGCCAATTAGTTAACTACTTAGCTAGCCACTACTTACTACCATAAACCGACCATAACAAATAACAGGAGCAGATTTTGTTAAAGGGGAAATATGAGTGAACTTCTTTCTCTGTAATTTAAATCAACATATAATAAGTGGCCTATGGATGTTTCTTGTTAGTGAGAGTACGTGCATTGCTTATGTACCACAATTTACGCAATTCCACTAGTAAAACACACGCTAAGCTCTTAACGTGACTTTACCGCTATGTATCACGACTTACGCAACTTAAGTACTAAAACACAGGTTAAGCTCTTAACGTGACTTTCTCACGCAAAAGCTTATGTACTATTAATCGCAAACGGTTTATTGAATACAAGTAACGCTTGTTAACTTTACACCATGTTTGCGATAGTGGCTCTCAGTACATAGCCCTATTTATTTGTAAAATACACATACACTAAAATCAGTCCCTTCTGAGTCCAAAAGGCAGAACAGACACAGTCTCTGCACAGGAGAGGCTCTATAACATCAGGGAGAGCTTGGGGCAGGTGTAGGCGGAGCTCTGTACTCCGATTGGCTGGGACATTTCAGAAGCTGTGGCAGCTTCCCATGGAGCACATACTTTTTTTTTTTTTAAGACACCGATTGCTGTAGCCAATTCCCAGAATGTCCGAGTGGAAACCCTCCAGCCTCCAATCCAAGGAAGTTCCCTATGTGCAGTGATAGCACCTCAGCATCTTCCATAGTAATAACCTGGCTGGTTCCAGGCACGTGACATGAGCCTCAGCTGCCTGCAGCAATGTAATCCAGTACAGAACGGGTTAACAATATGGGGCGAATCAAATGAAATCAGCTTCAGCTGCAGCCGTGAGAGTGTGTGGCTCAGTCAGTGTGTGTTGATCACATTGAGTGTGGCTCAGTCAGTGTGTGAGGATCACATTGAGAGTCGGACAGGATGTCACTGGAATACGGGCGGCGCAGGAGGAACACACATGATACTTTCGGTATGAATTTTATTCCATGTACTGAGTGGGTTATTGGTAACGTGTGGGTTGTAATAGGTAATAAATGGGGTGCGTGTGGCACGTTCTGTATTCTACAGCCGACGCACCTTGCAGTCAGACTGTTCCATTTTACCACAATGGAGGGTGTCTGGTCCATTATGTTAAATTGTAATAATATTCCAGTGATGTACTTAAGTACTTGTGTCCTGTAAGGTAATGTACACGATAGACTAAACATGGAGAATCTATAATGTCGCTGTCCTTGTGGAAAGGAGTTGTCTTTGTGACTGACTAGCTGAGAATGTAATAATAATAAGGGATTCCATGTAACCCAGTTCCTGTGTGTTCCCTGAGGGGCTGTGAATGTACCTGGAAGTGTTAAGTTGTCTGAAGGTACCACACAGGTACCGAAACATGTCTGAATAAATACACTGGATTTTCTAAGTCTGGAGTGCGCTATAACTTATCATACATGTCTGATTGGCCATTGGCTATGGCTTTATAGTAGCACCCAGCAAAAAGAAGTGATCTTTAAAGGGGAGTGTGGAGGCAAACTACTACGTTATCTGTACCTGGAAGTGAACACGTGTTTGCAGTGTGAAGTGCAGGATTTTCATGGGGGGTCCCTAATGGTTTCACTGAACAAGCAGCGGTGAACACTGTCGGTCACCTTTGCCCGGATCAGATGAACGGGCAATTTAATATGCTGGAAAATCATTGCCAATCATGTGGTTCATAGAAGATATTTGCCATGGCCAACCACTCTATAACCGCGAAAAGACGGGCCAGAAAATTTGTCCATGACCGTGTGTACCCAGCCTAATGTTCTCTTTTACTGAGAAATCCACATTTGCACTACATCACCATTAGTGTCTTTTAAGGTCAAAGCTGTGACACTGACGGCGGATCTGACAGAATTTGCTACATTTTGTTGGTATTGGGACCTATTGGGCAAGACAGAAAATTTCCATTACCGGTTCCCTTCACTATAGTAGAAGGAGACAATAACATCAGACCATGTATGGGCACATTAAAGATAATTTTTAATAAAGAACACGTGGAACAATCACTCCTGTGTATATAGATATATAATGTTGGCAGTCAGCTATACAACCACCATCAGGATTTCTTAATGTCCCTATTCCTGCTCACTAAGCTCCATCACAGTGTAGTAGGTACAGTAAGTACTGTATGTAAACCCAGTCTTAGCAATCACCTCAGCTTCAGGGTTAATGATATAGTTCTGTATCAATTATGCTGTCAATCACAGGGCAGACTGGGATACCTTTTTGAATCCTACAAATGCTGCTTCAAACTCACAGCTCAATTGACAATATAACAATCTATATAACAATCTATGGGCACCAGGAGATGTGGAACAGTAGACTGCACTGAGCAGGCAGAAAGGGGGGGATTCCACTTCAGGCACAAGAAATCTCCCCCCCCCCCCCAACACATTCCTGGTTTACCAATGCTGTTGATCTACAGCAACCAATTAGATGTTAGGTTTCCAGATTAATAGCACAGGGTAAACCATTACGTGTCAATACCCTGAGTGTATAATTTACCAATATCATAACACTGTGAGGTGGTTGTATTTGGCAATACTGTCCCATAATATGTCTACAGTTTTATCATATGGCAGTGACCATCTGTCCTTGGTCTATCAATGTACAGGAAACATGCGGCCAATCTAGCTTCATTGGTCATCAGATTGTTTAGACAATTGTATTTTTTTATATTCCATATCTCACCGAATTGGTAAGTTCCTTTAAAGGGACAGTTCGTGGAACTATCAATATTTTGTTAAAGGGCATGTCCACCCCCAAAACTATAATCCCCCCAACTACTGGCCCCATCATGTAGTGTAGTTTAATCCTTACCTCACATCCCAGCTCCATAGGGTTCTCCTGAGTCCCCCCCCAAAGTCCCAAAAACTGCCCACCAGGAGGCTAGCAGTCCATATAGGACACTGCCTGCTACCTGGCCTCCTGGAGATCACTGCCATGCGTACTGCAGCCCTTCTCCCCCCCCCTCTCCCTCCCGTTCTGCTATCCCTCCCCCTAACATAAAACCCCTTCATGTCAGCCTTCCCCCAGTCCCCCAGCCCAACCGCATAATTTTATTTTTAGAAACTCCCCAATCTTTTACTTACCTCTCCGTTTTCTACACCGGAAGTGACTGCCGGCAGCCACGTCCGTGATTGGCTGCCGCTCAGCCAATCACAGACCGGCTGCCGGTCCCGCCCTCTGCTTGCATTTCCTCGCAAGCAGAGGGCCGGGAGCGCGCGCAGGAAGAGGGGAGGTAGTAGAGTTTGGGGGCTTTCTAAAAAAAATAATGCGGTTGGGGCTGGGAGCCCAGGAGGAAGAACATATTAAAAATTTTATTTCAGGGTGGACATACTCTTTAAATTGTTAGTTTGTGTAACTTATTCTACATATTCTCTCCCATTTTAAAAAAATCAGTTGATGTTCCCTGAATGTTGACATTAGTGAGCTGACATTTCAGGTTCTAACGTTCCTTCTTCTTCCCAGGATGCACCACATCCTTGGAATGTTCCTAACAGTAATTTCTACTGGTTTGCTGTTGGATGGGCATAGATGCTCAGATCTCTACTGAGCCAACTTAATCAACCCAGGCGCTGGGTCAAGGCAAGACCATAACGGTCTCTACTAGGGGTCCTGCAAACAGGAGTCAGTATTTCGGTTGCATTATTTATCACAGACAAAATGCTGAATTGGCAGATTGGTCATTGGGATGAAAAATACTGCTCTTTTTTTTTTTTTTTTTTTTTGAAAAGCATATGTATTTCCACTGAACTTCCCCTTTAACAGCAATGATGCTTTTATTGCAATAAAAACATATCTAGTGGTTGCTTGCTTAGTTCAGCCCAAATCTACATTACAAATTATGCTTCTTACCATGCTTCTTACCATGGATTATGTATGGTAAATTGATTTACTTGCTTGACTGACATGTGAGCTGATGCATGATTACGGTAATTTCTGATCAACTGTGACTGTGTGGTTCCGGGCCTATTTGTTTTGTTATATTATATATATATATATATATATATTATATAATATATATATATATATATATATATATATATATATATATTATATACCCCGAGCATCTGTAAATAAGACTTCTGTATAACACTACTTAGCTGTCCGTATAGCAGGGTCAACAAAGTCATGTACATATTAGGACCCAAGTGGGATGGCCAGGAGGTAGGATACAGAGCCGTTTGATGTGTTAGGCTTCCTCAGTTTTAAATGTTTTTTTTTTTTACATCATCATTATTCTGCTGGCAGATTACTGTTTTTTCACGGTGAAAAACCTTTTCTTGAAGATGCTTGTGAAGGTTCTCATTCATCCAGGTCATGGTATATCTGTTGTATTCAATTAGATCAACTGGACTTGAAATGTAGTTCTTGAAGACGTTTCGCTGTCATCCGCCTGGCTTTCTCAATTCAGAATGACTTGTACAAGAATCTGTGGCAATTTGTACCCTGGAAAATCCCAATTACCTATCACAGACAGGTGTTAAGGGGTGATTAATAGCAAGCCACTATCTAATCACACCCTTAACACCTGGCTGTGATATGCTAATTGGGATTTTCCAGGGTACATAATTGCCACAGATTCTTGTACAAGTCATTCTGAATTGAGAAAGCCAGTCGTGTGACTAGCGAAACGTCTTCAAGAACTACATTTCAAGTCCAGTTGATCTAATTGAATACAACAGATATTTTCTTGAAGATCAAACTTCTTCTAATTTTAAAGCATGTCTGTATATCCCTTAGTGTTTATTGGTGACACTGCACCAGAGAGTTTATTGAAAAGCCCATTAATGTATTTACCAATATTTTGGAAGAAGATTGATTATTGGTATTAACATCACAAGGTTTTGTAAAGGAATAGTTTACTTAAAGGGCAATTATAGTGAGTAAATTGTTTTTTTTTAATTACTCTAATGTATCCTATAAGTCCTCTAACCCCAGGTACCTTAGTTTCTTTAAATTCTTCATAGTCCCAGAGATATAAGCCTTTGAATATGCTGTGATTTGTAGGAGCTGCTACACCTCATCTGTCACTCAAAGGCACCACCCCACACAATCCAAAGCTCCCCTGCAGTACTGTCACATACCCTCCCCACACTGTACACCATGTGCAACACAAGTCAAATGCTAAACACAATCAATAAACCATTACCCGCATCAATATAAGCATAACGCACTATAAAACAGCCCCTCCCCCCCAAAAGTATATATAATACAGTAATACACACTATATACCAACAAGACATACAGTGCAATCTATGAAATATATAGACTAAACCAAATGAAATGTATCAGGATAACAGCAGTTTCACGGTGTGTTGTGAAGGTCTCCCCATGGCTGCTGCTACACTGACTCTTTCTTCTTGATTATAGTCTCAGCTAAGCAGGGAGAGCTATGATCTTTAGGTGCAAATAAATAACAATTAGCAAACTTAGAGACAGGCAGAGTTCAGTAACTTACTTGTAAAGAATCTTAGCACCACTTGTCCTCCTCTCTCCCCCTCCCTTCAGCATATTGCTACTTTCTCCCACACTTTGTTTGCTTGCAGTCTAGCTCTGGAAGGTAGGGGTCAACAGGATGTCAGCACTTCATTTAAAGTCCTTTCAACTGACCATGCTCGGACTCTGTATACAGCCCTTTACTGCTTGAGGGGGATTAGACAGAGATGGCAGGGGGACTACACAGCTTGGTACAAACTTCTGCCAGTGTGAAGAAACAAAGCCACACAGCAACATGAAAGTAAGGCAGCTTATACTAAGTGATCTATACATTGTATACAGACAAATTTTTTTAATCACTATAGTTGCCCTTTAAATAAAACCCTTGCTTGGAATAGTAATGGAAACAGGAGCACTTGTTCCTGTCTCCTGTTTTGGTCCCTAAGCCTTAATATCACTACTTGCCAAACTGCGATCCTGTGGCGATGCAGTACCAGTTCATCCCCCTACCCGTGTGCAGTAGCGCGACTTTGCTTGCACGCATAGGCCCAGGTGGAATGCGTGGGACCTGACAGGAGAGACACTGCAGGATCGCGGTTCAGTAACTAGTGATATCTGGGCTTAGAGGCAGAGACAGGAGCAAGTGCTCCTGAAGCTCCTTTGAAGCTCAAATGCATCTAGACAAGTTGTCAAAATGGGAGGCAATTGCACAAATGTAGTTTTGATTTCCCTAAAAAGCTTTGTGGCATCAGAAAACCTAGACCTTTTTCTCCATAACAAATTTCTTAATCATTTTATTAGCAGCTTTATAGAGTGTCTGCTGAAAATGACTTTGGGCTATTCAGTTTTGTGGTTTACAAAGTGTGTTGGGACTTCATTTAAAGTGATTTAATTTGATTGTGGATAGTTCGCCTGTTCTTGTTGGTTTATTTCTCTTGATCTCATACTTTAAAAACAATGGTGTAAAAATAACTTTTAAAACATTGTATAATTTTCACCACTAAAAGGTATTAATCAGGACTGGGATGCAAAAAAGCATTCGAGGAGAATTATACTCATGCAGTAACTGACTTCTTTCTGGCTCCTCCCACAGTCATTGTCAATGACGATTCTCCCATCTTTGACATTGGAGAGCACATGTTAATGAAGTGGGAGGAGTTTGAAAAGTTATTTTGTGAAAAATATATATGGCTAAACAGTGAATGTACTAAGATCAAAACATCCCTCCTTGATTGATTAGGAGACAAGAGGCCTGCATTAAAGAGGAACTGTGGTCCTAAAATGACTTTAGGTAAATTCATAGGAATTGCTCTCCTGAGTTTTTGCAATATATTTCCATTGTTTATTTTACATAGTTTTGAAGATATTTACATTTTTGTGTGTGATATGGCAGCAGCATCACCAGGTCCCCTGCACTTCCTGCTCTGAAACCTGTCAGTCAATCTGCCCTGTCTCCTCCCCTTTGCAGCCCCTCATGTCCCTCCAACTCATGGACCCCATGGTCCCTCCAGTTGCAGGCCCCCCTTGGCCAATTCCCTTACAGCCCCATGTGGCCCCGCCCACTCGTGGGTGCTGTGGCCCCACCTGCTCACAGGTGCTGTGGGCCACTCTGACACCCCCCCTACCAACACCCCCCACCCCGAAAACTCTGTGGAACAGCCTTTTCAGGCAGAGTGAGAACTCTGCCTAAAAAGGCTGTTTTCACATAATCAGAGAGAAGGGCTGTAGATTCCCTTACCTTCTCTGCAGCTGCAGGTCCTTCACACAGCAGAGAGGAGGGAGGGACTTCCTGTCTCCCTCACACACTGAGGGAGTCTGAGGCTGTGCTCACCGGCGGCACTGTGCAGGAGAAGCCTTAGGAATGTCACATGTCCGCCTCCCACCCATTAACTTTCTGGTCAGTCATTTCTTTATATCTTGGGCTGTGGAGCACGTAGAGAGGTGGTTGATGGCTCGTTTTAAAGGTAGGAAACTGGCCTTTCATTTAAACTCAACTTGTTTGGAGACCACAGTTCCCCTTTAACATTAAATAAACTGCAGGTTTTCTTGGCTGTTTATGCCATATATGTGACAACTACCTGGCATATTCTTCATATATCTGGATTATGAAGTAGGGTAACAAGACAAAAATCCTTTACTGTGGGTTGATCCGTTTTAATGTAGCAAACGTACCCTTGCAATGCATATCTTTAGTTTTTTTTTTTTTATTCTTATCTGCCTCTGTTTTGTCTTTTATGGCCATTTTGTTAATGGGATGTTTATCCTTATTTTATCCTACTACTAGTTGGTATTACAGGATATTTTTTATGGGGTTCTAATCCTTTTTGCTTTTGTTTCAGATTTTCCTAGAGAATTTGAGCACAGGGTTGATGCACACCACAGAAGGGGATCCTTGTGTGATAAACACTGTGGGATAAATATCCCCACAGACTTAGTTGACACACATTCCGGTTCACATCAACATAGTCTTCTGACTCCCAGATTGTTACCAGGTAAGACTTCCTGTGGAAATTTCTAACCGAAAATGAATATGGTAGAAGGTGGTTTATACAGTTAATGACTTAAGGGCCACTAAATCCCAAAATAAACTTTCACCCCCTGAATCTAGAATTGCAAAGTAGGTACTGTATGGGCAAGTAATCCTACCTCCCATTTGCTACCATTGAAAGGTTAAACGGACACTAAAGTGACTATTTTCAATAGCTGCCAGTTAGACCTATAATTCACAGGGAGAAAGAATAGCTTATTTCTACCTCCCAGGGCCCAAGAAAACGTACCCAATGCACTTACCTACAGACGCTCCACTTGCTGACTCTTAACAGCTGAGAAACGTGCTGTCCTGAGGTGCTTCCTATTTTTCCCTTAAGCTGTGTACACACAGTAATGATAAAGCTCCGATACCTTCGGATCCGATGGTATCAGGGCTTTATCGCCGGTGTGCAGCTCATTTTCCTGAGAGCGCAGCCGCTGACCGTTCCAGGTGGCCTCAGGGGTGGCCTGTTTGGAAAAGGCCTAAAAATTTATCTCAGACGGGGTAGGCTCCCTGTAGGGGAGTCAGCCGCAGTCGTGGGAAACATGTAGTCCCGAAAGGTCTCCCTATGCTGTGTATTTAGGGTTTTGTTCTCCTTTAAAACACAAATGTTTAGGTTTTACTTCACAAATTGCTTTACAATATCCAATATTGGGTGCAGCATCAATCCTTTTGCATTATTATATGTATGTAGCAAAAGGAACATATTTTGACACATAAACACTATTAGACTAAACCTTTGACATTCCCCTAACAACTTGGGCCAATTGTCCAGTATTACGGACTGGTGAGAGTTGGCCAACTGAAATGCAGGCAGGCAGAGTATTTGATTGTCAATGTTTGTCTAATATTGAGCCCGCGTATGGCAAGCAGAACATGGTTGTTAAGGTTGAATAAAGACATACATCCACTAGGTGTTTGAGAGAGAGAATGTGTAAGAGTACTTTCTATTTTTAAGAGTGTGTGTTCGTAAGGTTAAATAATCAATAATAATGGAATATTACCATTTTTTTTTTAAAGTTGGGGGTGCGTAGGTGTGGGCCGTAGCTGGGGTATTTGAATAGTGAATGACACGAAGGTTAAAAGGGACACTATACTGAAAAAATGACTTTGCCTCATCTTAATCTATTATTGAATAAATGTAAGTAGCACTTACTATGATTTGGTGTGTTGCTGCATGCCTTCAATCCACCACACATTTTGTTTAGGAGCAGTATCCCCCATCCCTCCCTCCTTTAACCACTCTCCCTTCCATCTGACCTGCCTTTTTTTTCCCACAAACCAACTGTCAAGCCTGTACACAGCATACAGAATTTCAACTGTCAAAACTCACAATTCCAGCTACACTAAAACTGTAATTTCCAGTTATGGTCAATTTAAAATAACCTATTTTTCGGTATAGATGCCCTTTAAGGCACTTTCTGAAATTTTCTTATCCATTGATTCGCCAAGAAACCAATTCTGTTGGGCTTTGTCCTTTTTATTTTTCCTGGCAATAGTTAATTATGTCTCTTAAAGGGCATGTCCACCCCCAAAACTATAAACCCACCATACATAGACCAATTCCCCCAGCCTTATATATGATCAGCCAATGAGATTCAGGCAAAAAAATCAGACCAATCAGATGGCTGCAATCACTGCTCTGCAGTTTGGTGGACAGTGTGCAGAACAGCAGCAAAAGCTATCCAACAGGTCTGAAAACTTTGAAATAATAAACTGTTCTAAATGCATTATCTGATGTGTGATAATGATATACATAAGTCCTCTTTTCTGAAAATGCATGAAAACTGTGGATTAGTGAGATAGAGATTTGTGTGTGTGTCTGTGCGATATATTCTGTGTGTGTGTCTGTGAGATAGAGATTCTAAATTGACATCCACTCCTGCGTATTCACTTCCGCATCACGTGACGTCGGAAGCTAGTCTTTGCATATTCCAAATGAAGAGCCACTCTTCTTGCATGAGACTTGGGAGTCTCGCCTCGCATGCGTAATAGTGTTTGACAGGTGCAGAGGAGACGGGCTGCAAATGTACTGCAAAAGAAGCGGGCTAAATTGGCACTTTTTGACAAAACAAAAACGTCAGTTCGGGAGGGTGAGTACAAAGGGAATCAATAGTGAAAAGTGTTTTTTGGGGGTGGACATGCCCTTTAAGTACATCCTGTTGCCACAATTGTAAAATATGCCCCCCCCCATTTGTAGATCTTCAGGTAAGAATACACAAAAGAAAAATATATACCCACTTGTACATACCTTTTGAAAATCTCTCTACTAGGTAATGTTTATACTCTCAGACTGGCATTTTTGTATGATGATTATAAAGATGGTTACAATTGTTTGCCTGTTGACAATCTAGCAATGTAATTTGTTTTTTTTAAATTTTACATTAAATATTTCTGTAATAGTAACATAGTAGGAATGATATGTTTTTGGTGTTTTTCTTTTTCTTTTTTTGTTTAAGGATCATCTTCAACACCCATCTGTTGTCCTCATAATTCGGAAGAGGTTCAGCAATGTAATGTCTGTATGATAAAAACCACAATCACAGCAGAAAATGAGGTAGAGGCTCTAAAGCTATCAAATAACTATAAGGTAAGCTATACATTTTTGTATTTTATGGTTAATATCAATACCAATCGATGTTGGATTTTAACTGTTAAATAAGATCTGATTGGTTGGGACAAAATTGCCACCATTTTTAACGATAAGAACTTTTATTGAATTTTCCTGTGGTGAACAATGTCTGATTAAACCATATAAAACAATGTTTGTACATCCAGTTTTTCTTTTGATAGATTTCTAGTGTGTTATCTTGTGGCCTGGAGGCTTATCTTAGACTGCTGCCTTCTAATAAAAACATATGGGAAAACGTTCAGTCAACACTAGGAAATGAGTAGAATTGTAGCAATTGAAAATGCTATTTCATGAACTTGAATGTCATGTTCTAGGAACTCGAAGTTTATTTTTTTTATCTACATGTTTATTCCAGCTATTTTTATTTAATCTTACAGACACATTCCACCATTACTAAACATTTAAATTCAGTTTGAAAGGCTTTCAGTTTTTTATTCTCCATCATAGATTTTGTGTGCATATTTTGGAAAAGTTCTCCTACCTGTCTTTGGTAAGGAAGCCTGGAAAATAATAGTTTGTTTCTCATTAGCTTCCTTGACCCATACAGACAAATCTATAAATGTTTGTTTAGTTATTTCTATTCAGTTACTTTTACTATATGTACCCCTCGCAGTGCTCAGCAGAAAAAAGTTATATTTGCAATGACGTAGGGTTCTAGGAGTTTTAAATAACCTAGTCGTTTTTAGCTGAACTCTCTTAACATAAATAACTCCGTAACTTAGCTTGGGGCATCAGATTTCTGTTTTAATACTTAGATTAGGGATATCATTACAAAATCAGACTTTTTTTTTTAATGCATCAATAACCACTTATCTGGTTATTGGTGCAAATGCTTAAAGGAACCCAGAAAGGTGGTAAAACTTCCTTTTCTCCAGTCCCAGCAAGTTACAACCATTAAATGCCCTTTAGTAAAGCTCAAATTGATAGAGCCATCTGACGTACAAGGAGTGAAAAGGGTAGAGGTATTTTTTCTCCTAACCTAACACATAAGAATACCAAGGTATGCCTTGAAAACTTACCCATTGTTTTTAGAAAAAGAAAACAACCTATTACCCAATGATGACCTATTTAGTACAAATTTTCTGTCAGTCTTAAATTCCTCTATTTCATCACAGAATGTGCTCCCAACTTCTTTTGGTGGAACTAATCATACAATGCAAATTTCAAAACTGTAAAGGATAAATGCTGCATTTTCTTAGTGCATTACCGGTGTTGCCTAAATCAAACTATGTATCACTTGTCTTAAAGGAAAACTAAACCCAATTTTCTATACTCCAGAATCTGAAAATAACCCCCCTAAGAACATCAATAAGCTATAAAATACCATTTCAGTAAATCGTATTATAGTAAATGTAAGCCTGTTAAGAACTGGATGAAGTATCTGTGTGTTTGTGCAGTGCCAGACCACACCTCCTTACCTCAGTCACATGCTTTCTTGCTTTATCTGTCCTGTAAAAGTATTGGCTAGAGATTATTAATGGGTGTGACCAACTGTAACAATTTCTGCCATAGCTAAGGACTGAGCATGGGCAGAACATAATGGTCGTTGACCAGACTGTGTGACATTAGAATGCTGTGATGTTAAGCAAAAACCATATATTATTTAGGTAAATTTCCCAGCACTCATATCAAAATGAGAGGTAAGACACTGATTACTGGCTTTATATCAAGGTGTTCTGCCTTCTGGTTCAGTCTTGTTCTGAGGCTTTAGTTGTCCTTTAATATTCCACCTGTTGCTTGAGATGCTATCAAAGTTGGGGAAAATCTAAAATCACTGTAGTTCTCTGAAAAATCAGAGAGGTCATCAAACGTCCTTCTGTTACAGTAATAATCTGTCAACACATTCCTGGCCCAATCTGCCTATACTGTATATAGGGGCAATCATATGGGTGGCCACACAGGCAGCATTTACTATTGCCTCTCTATACTAAAGTATAGGAAGCGTATAGCAACCTTTAGAAATGTTCAGGTCAAAGCGACTGGCCATACAGCCAATAGCAATAGTTTGTTGTCTGATAATTGCCAAATACGGTTCAATGTAATTTCTCTTATTGGCCATGTGTGTGAAATTATATGTTAAAGGGCCGGTCGCAACCCCCAAAACTATAATCCCCCCCAACTACTGGCCCCACCATGTAGTGTAGTTTAATCCTTACCTCACATCCCAACTCCATCTGGTTCTCCTGTAGTCCCCCCCCAAAGTCCAAAAACTGCCCACCAGGAGGCTAGCAGGTCCATATAGCACTGCCTGCTACCTGGCCTCCCGGAGATTCCGCCATGCGTGCTGCAGCCCTTCTCCGCCCTCCCTCTCCCTCCCATTCACTATCCCTCCCCCTAGCATTAAACCCCCTTAATATAGCTCCCCCATGTCCCCCAGCCCCAACCGCATGTTTTTTTTTTTTTTAAAAGCTCCCCAAACTCTTACTTACCTCTCCGCTTTCCTCCGCTGCACTGAATGACCGGCAGCCGCGTCCGTGATTGGCTGCCGCTCAGCCAATCACAGACCGACTGCCGGTCCCGCCCCTCTGCTTGCATTCTCGCAAGCAGAGGGCCGGCAGTGCGGCGGAGGATCGAGGGGAGGTAAGTAAGAGTTTGGGGGGCTTTTTGAAAAAACAAATCATGCGGTTGGGGCTGGGGGACATGGGGGAGCATAATATTAAAATTCTATTTTAGGGGTGGACATAGCCTTTAAGGTAGAAGCAAGTATTCATAATTTCTAGTTTGCTTTAATTTAAAAGAAATGTACTTTTAATGTTTGCCATTCTGTCTGTCAACCAGACTTCCAATATATTTTTAAAACTATTGGGGAAGGATTTTTATCTTGCCTGCCTGCCTGCCATCAATATTGCTTCTAAAGCTAATTATTTTTAATTTGAATTACCTGCTTTTACCTACTAATGAATTTTAGATTTATGCTTTGTACACACATGGGATGTGTGTCGGTAAGTGTATGTATGGGTGCTCAGTCAGGCATTACTACAGGCAAAATACTATTTTTAGAGTTTTATTTTGTTTTGTTTTTAATAGAGTGCATTTTTGTTTTCTACCAGTTTGGATTTAAAAAGTGGAAAGGTCATGTTACAGAGAGGCCTTGGGAGGATCGATCTGAAATTGTGAAGGAACTCTATTCTGATTTGAATATTGTGAAGACCTATGCCGGTACAGAAATTTTATGCCACAATATACCATGAATGCTGGGGACCTCTTAAAAGAAGTCTCTTCAGGCTAAAACAATCCCTTCCTTCCTGCACACTCATGACAATGAAAATGTGTTAAAATATCTTGTAATATAGTAGTTGAGGTTGAATAAAGACATGCGTTCGTCTAGTCCAAACTTTTATACCCTCCTCTTTCACCCTACCTAACAGTTGATACAGAGGAAGGCAAAAATAAAAAACAGCTAAAAAAGGAGCAGGAAATCCTTCCGGACTCCAATCAGAAAGTATTCTTGGATCAACCAGAACTGCAGTATATGCAATTTATACCAGTAATTCTCAATATTTTTTTAGTTTTAGAAACTTATCCAGCCCACCTTTTAAGGTATTCAATGAACTTGCCATTACCACATCTGCTGGAAGAATGATTCACAGTTTCAGCGTTATCACTGTAAAGAAACCTTTCCTAACCTGAAGATGAAACTTACTTTCTACTAATCTTAAAGGATGTCCACGAGTCCTCTTCCAATTATTGTTTTGGTTTTCCTTCTCTGAACTCTTTCCATTTCTTTTTGTATATGGGATTCCAAAACTGCACCAAATGAGGCCTTACCAGTGCTTTGTAAAGAGGGAGAATATTATAGTTTATTAGTTAGGTTAACAGGCCCCTAAATAATTACCACTAACCCCCAACCCCAGCAATTAAATAAAGACTCCAAGCATGTCTGATATAAGGGATAATACGCTACCTACAGTGTAATATAAGGAGATTACGCCACAGAGGAGCTCCCCGTATAAAAGCACGAGGCAGTAGGCCAAGGTCAGTCATTTCTGTGTATCTTGGGCTGTGGAGCACGTAGAGAGGTGGTTGATGGCTCGTTTTAAAGGTGGGAAACTGGCCTTTCATTTAAACTCAACTTGTTTGGAGACCACAGTTCACCTTTAAAGAACTAGATATTAAGCCTGTTACAATAACGGGCACTAGAAGAAGCCCAGAGTGCCCCCTTAGTGTCCAAAGGCTATAGCCCCCCTACTCCTCTGTCCCAAATTCAGAGTCCCCCCCTCTGTCCCAAATCCAGGGTCCCTCTATATCCCAAATCCAGGGTGCCCCCCCTCTGTCCCAAATACAGTGTCACCCCCTCTGTCCCAAATACAGTGTCACCCCCCCTCTGTCCCAAGCTCTGTGCGTGTTTCTCCCTCTAGTGGTGAGTCAATAGGAACTGCAGAAACAATCTTACCATCTCCCTCTAGTGGTGGGTCCATAGGAACTGAAGTCACACACACACGGACCATAGTACGGACGCAGCAGTTAGGCTTTTATTATATAGGATATTTGAAAACTTACAAAAAAAAATAGTTTAAAGGGCATGTCCACCCCCAAAACTATAATCCCCCCCAGTAATGGCCCCACCATGTAGTGTAGTGTAATCCTTACCTCACATCCCAGCTCCATAGGGTTCTTCTGTAGACCCCCCCCTAAAGTCCCAAAAACTGTCCACCAGGAGGCTAGCAGGACTCTGCCTGCTACCTTGCCTCCGGTAGATATTTGTCATGCGTACTGCAGCCCTTCTCCCCCCTCCCTCCCGTTCTACTATCCCTCCCCCTAGCGTAAAACCCTTTTAATATGCTGCTCCCCCATGTCTGGCAGCCCCAACCGCATGGTTAGTATTTTGCAAAAGCTCCCCAAACTCTTACTTACCTCTCCTCTTTCCTCCGCTGCACTGAGTGACCAGCAGCCGCGTCCGTGATTGGCTGCCGCTCAGCCAATCACAGACGCAACTGCCGGTCCCACCCCTCTGCTTGCATTCTCGCAAGCAGAGGGCCGGCAGTGCAGCAGAGGAACGAGGGGAGGTAAGTAAGAGTTTGGGGAGCTTTTGGAAAATACTAACCATGCGGTTGGGGCTACCAGACATGGGGGAGCAGCAAGCATATCAAAAAAATTTTTAAGGGTAGACATGCCCTTTAATTACTAGGGAAGCAGAAGTAATTGCTCCTCCCTCCCATTTGTTACACCAAAAAAAGCAGCTTTTGACCACCCCTCTCTCTGACTGAACTGTGTCATGTGACATATCTCCCTATCTTATGTAAGACCCTTTGTAAAGTTTAATAGACCTGTGGTTTTACTGAAACTGTTCTGTGTTTTTTTTTTTTTATAGAATCTCTTTTAAGCTTTGGAAATATTCTTTATGTTGTACTGTTTGGATGGTGGATCGCTATTGTGTATTTTTTGGTGTCGATTTTGATGTTTCTGTCCATACTGGGAATTCCATATGGTAAGAGCAGGATATGCTACTTGCTAACTTTTTTTAAACTTAGAGTGCAATGTCATGTATATGAAAGAACATTTGCAATATTTTAATTGCGTCCTTGTTTTGCTGTTCAGAAACGTTGTGTGAATCTATAAAGGCTTGTTATATAGCATATACATTGTATTAGAGACTGTAGGCATCCTATTCGTAGTCATTCATTCTTTTATTTTATTTGGCGTTTTGTGTTTCTCCTAATAAGAAGGCGCTATATAAATCCATATTATAATACATAAATCGCTATAATAATGTTGAGACTATCTCTACCTATATTCTTGGCTATTGCCTCTGCCAATTACTCTTTCAGAGCCCTGTGAATTATCCATACTACATCTCCACTGTATGTGGTTTTAAGAGTTATCTAGGAACTCCCAATTTTCTAAACCCTTGTATTAGTAGCTATTCGTAGATTCACTAGCCATATTGTAAGCTGGGTTAAGCTACATCAATAGTTCAATTTTAAATCCCTTGCAAGTTGAGTTTGTATGGCACTCTTTAAGTTCCCTGTGTTTGATAAAAACTTCATTTGTATCAATAATATTGATGCTTAATAGACTAATCTAAAGTGACCTATGCAGAATGTTCGCAGTTTTTTGTTACAGAAGTGTAACGATGAATAAAGTTTCCTGTTTTTGTTACAGGGAAGCTCTGCTTGAGGCTTGCAAAATATTTTATTTGGCCATTTGGAAAAGTTATCTTAAAGGTATGAATATATGCATGTACAGAAGAAAAAGGTTTATTTATTTGGTACCACTGTATAATGCCTACAAGTATCATTAGCATATCCTTTTCTGATGATGATTGTGAAGGTTCCCATTCATCTAGGTCATTGTATATCTGTTATTCAGTTACATCAACTGGACTTAAAGTTTAGTTCTTTTCTGATGGTAATGCTGCATTGTGGTAATCTGAGACGAGTAAGATAAAATGATGTACTATAATCTATATTATTCTTTTTTTTTTTTTTTTTTTTTTTTTTGAAGAGTGGCACAGGGCATACTAGAAAATGTTGTGTAAGATTTACAAAGTGTGAAGCTATTCCAGAGGTAGATGAGATGGAAAAAACACCTCTTCTTGAAAAATGTGAAAGCCCACATACAGATTTGCAGCATCCTGACGTAAACTTCTGGGTGAGTCCCCTTTCTTCCTTTCTGCTATGGCTTTTATTACTATATCCATTCTACATAGAATTTCAGTAACTGAATTGTATCTGCCTCCGATGTGATTTCGGGCTAAGTAGGGTTCTTTTTTTTTGGTAGACGATATAAGCACTTTATGAGAAAATATCTATCTTTCTTGGCTAGCACTGTTGCCAGATAAACATGTCCCATTTTTTTTTTTTTTAGAAAAAACATATATTTATAATGTCAATATATTAAAGTGTATGTCCACCTAAGAAAACTAATTTTGGGGTTTCAGTTTTATTGAAGAATTTGAGTCAAAGTAGCTATGTCTTCCCGTTCTTCAATAAAACCTGCAGGAGCCAGGAGCGAAGGTAATAAACTTAACCGGTATCACGCTCCTCCGCTGATCTTCTGACAGGTCCCGACAGACTTTGTACACTATGCGCGTATAGTCCAAACTCCATTGGGACCTGTCAAAGGAAGCGGCAGAGGAGCAAGAGACTGGGTGAGTTTCTTACCTTCGCTCCTGGCTCCTGCAGGTTTTATTGAAGTATGGTAAATAAGTCATAGCTCCTTTATCTCCTGTTCTTCAATAAAACTGAAACCCTAAAAGTAGTTTTCTTAGGTGAACATAACTTTTAAAGAAAAATCCTTGTTTTGTACTTCCTAATCTATAGGCACAAACTACACCTAAATTGCTAACTAAAACTCCTATAGTGTGTATATGAAGAAAAAACTTAATTTCAACTTATCTGTTGTATTCAATTAGATCAACTGGACTTGAAATGTAGTTCTTGAAGACGTTTCGCTAGTCATCGACTGGCTTTCTCAATTCAGAATGACTTGTACAGAATCTGTGGCAATTATGTACCCTGGAAAATCCCAATTTGAATCACAGCCAGGTGTTAAGGGTGTGATTAGATAGTGGCTAAGAGGTGTTATAGGAACGCCCAGAGTAAGGTGTTTTAAACAGCATTGTACATGGCAGACAGTTGGTGTCGACACCCCCCCACCTCTATTTAGGCTTGGTTTCTTTATTTTCACATAAATGGCCTCCTTAACACCTCTCTTGAACCAGTCACGTTCCTTCGCCAGTATATTAACTTACAATCTTCAAAGGTATGTCCTTTATCCTTAAGATGCAGATACACGGCTGAGTCCTGACACCGAGGAATTGGCTCTTCGCTGCTGGGCCATACGTTGATGCAGTTGCTGTTTGGTCTCCCCACATACAAATCAGAGCATTCTTCACTGCACTGCACTGCATATATGATGTCGCTTTTCTTGTGTTTTGGTATTGGGTCTTTCGGATGTACCAATTGCTGCCTCAGTGTGTTGTTCGGTTTAAAGGTTTTAACACCTTACTCTGGGCGTTCCTATAACACCTCTTAGCCACTATCTAATCACACCCTTAACACCTGGCTGTGATATGCTAATTGGGATTTTCAGGGACATAATTGCCACAGATTCTTGTACAAGTCATTCTGAATTGAGAAAGCCAGTCGGATGACTAGCGAAACGTCTTCAAGAACTACATTTCAAGTCCAGTTGATCTAATTGAATACAACAGATATACCATGACCTGGATGAATGAGAACCTTCACAAGCTTAATTTCAACTTGAATTGTTTAAGTAATTGAAGACATTTCACCACTCATCCAAGTAGCTTCCCTTTGTGGCAGGGACATTTTTTTTATAATATATAATTAGATATAGGTATGTTAATTGGCCCAATAACATAACTGAAGGTGTAAAGATCCAGTGCGGTGAAACTCTTGTTAATTGAGTAAAGTATGTTTGGGCTACACAGATGTGAATTGTTTTTAAGTTGTTGAGGAAAGATGTTTAAAATGGCATTGTACAAAGAGAAGAAATGTGGTTTCTCCAAATCAACATAGATTACCTCTTTTACTCCTTTTGCAAACTATTTGTGCCTACGGTCCAATTTAATAAAGCCATGTAATAAATCAAATATGAAGAATATAAACTTAAAAGAGAACCATCGTATGTATAAAGTTTTCTTAAAAAACAATTAAAATGATTGGGACAGGGATATAGGATTGGTAATTCCTACCTCCCAATATTGTGAGGAGCACCAGCCCTAAGAAAACTGATTCTGTCAGTCTTCCTCCTGGCTTCAGTATTATAGTATAGTATAGTATAGTATAGTATTTGAGGTTGAATAAAGACATACGTACATCCAGTCCAACCCATCTAGCAATATCCTCATTTCCTGCCTAACTGTTGATCCAGAGGAAGGCAAAAAAACCCCACCAAATTTATGAAGGGGGAAAAAATTCCTTCCTGACTCCAAGTGGCAATCGGAAATTTCCCTGGATCAACTCTACTTTATGTATCAATACCAGTAACTTGCAACATTCCTTGTTTGCAGAAACTCATCCAGCTTTTTTTTGAAACTGACCAATGAACCTGCCATTACAACGTCCACTGGAAGACAGTTCCATAGCCTTACCGTTCTCACAGTGAAAAACCCTTTCCGAGCTTGAAGCCTAAACCTTTTTTCTTCAAGTCTTAAGGGATGTCCTCGTGTCCTTTGACATGTTCTATTGGTGAACAATGCCCCAGATAGTTTATTGTATGGCCCGTTAATGTATTTATACACAGTAATCATATCCCCACGCAAGCGCCTTTTCTCCAGCGTACATAATTGTAACTTTTCCAGTCTCTCTTCATATTCAAGCTCCCCCAATCCCCTTATTAATTTAGTTGCCCTTCTCTGAACCCTTTCCATTTCAAAGATGTCCTTTTTGTACACAGGATTCCAAAATTGCACTGCATATTCCAAATGAGGCCTTACCAATGCTTTGTAAAGAGGGAGAATTACATTGTCCTCCCTTGAATCCATACCTCGCTTTATACAAGACAATACCATGCTGCCTCTGGCTGTTGCCGCCCGGCACTGCTTGCTACCTTTAAGTTTGTTATCCACCAAAACTCCAAGATCCCTTTCCAACAGGGATTCACTTAACACAGAGCCATTTATAGTATAAGTAGCACAAGTATTTTTAAGTCCAAAATGCATCACCTTACATTTATCAACATTGAATTTCATCTGCTACTTAGCAGCCCAATGTGATAATCTATCTAGATCCCCTTGCAACGATTGCACATCCTCTGAAGTTTTTAATGGTCGACAAAGTTTTGTGTCGTCAGCAAACACAGAAACCTTGCTGACAATACCCACTTCCAAATCATTAATAAATAGATTAAATAGAAGCGGCCCCAACACAGAACCCTGTGGCACCCCACTTAGCACTTTAGTCCATAATGATGAAGCCCCATTAACAACTACTCTCTGCATCCTATTCTTTAACCAATTTTCTATCCATGTACAAATGTGACTCCCCAGACCAACAGACCTTAGCTTATTCATTAGTCGCCTATGGGGGACTGTATCAAAAGCCTTTGCAAAATCCAAGTAAACTACATCTACTGCTATACCAGAGTCTAAATTTCTACTTACTTACTCATAAAAGCCAAGCAAGTTAGTTTGACAAGATCTATTCCTCCTAAATCCATGCTGGTTACTACTTATAATGTCAGTCCTTGAAACATACTCTAGAACATGTTCCCTTATTAAACTTTCCAGGATCTTCCCCACCACTGAAGTTAAACTTACAGGCCTGTAATTACCCGGCTGTGAACGACTACCCTTTTTGAATATTGGAATAACATCAGCCTTTTTCCAATCCAGAGGCACACCACCGGACATGAGGGAATCAGCAAAAATAAGAAACAATGGCCTAGCTAAAACTGAACTTAGCTCCTTAAGTACCCGAGGATGTATTTTATCTGGTCCAGGAGATTTATTAATATTAACCTTATTTAGTGCTTTCTGTACCATATCCTCTGTTAACCAAAGTGAACTTGAATCTTGTATACCTTTATTGCTACTATACTCTATGATATCTGTACTTGGATCTTCTATAGTGTATACAGAGGAAAAAAAATTATTCAAGACATTTGCTTTATCGCCATCCTCCGTAACTAACTTATCCCCATTAATTAATGGTGCCACATTCTCAGTCCTCATCTTCTTACTATTAATATACTTAAAAAAAATGTTTAGGCTTAGTGATGCTTTCTTCAGCTATCCTAACTTCATTATTAATTTTAGCTAGTTTGATTGCTTTCTTACACTCCTTGTTACAGTTTTTATACTCCCTAAAAGCCCTTTCCGTTCCCTCGGCCTTAAAGGTTTTAAATGTCTTTTTCTTCCTTACCATTTGCCTCTTTACATCAGAATTCAGCCACATGGGCGCGGATTTATTTTTTTTACATTTATTTCCCAAGGGTATAAATTTAGATGTGAACTGGCTCAAAATCCCCTTGAACACAGTCCACTTCTGTTCAGTACCTTTACCTGATAATACATTATCCCAGTTGACATTCTGAAGAGCTGCTTTTAACCTGGGAAAATTTGCTTTCCTGAAATTAAATGTCTTTGTTAACCCAGCGCGCTTTTCCTTTCGATAACAAAGTCCAAATGCCACTATTTCATGGTCACTATTCCCTAAGCCTCCAGTTACTTTTATATCTATAATGCGCTCCACAATGTTAGATATTACCAGATCCAACAGAGCTCCTTTTCTAGTAGGAACCTCAACCACCTGTGAGAGAAAATTATCCTGCAGCAAATTCAGGAACTCATCGCCTTTTTCTGTGATGGCAGTTCCACCACACCAATCAATGTCAGGGTAATTGAAGTCCCCCATAATGAGCACACTCCCCAAACTTGCAGCCCTTGCCAACTGCATATGAAGTTGACTCACCTCCTCTCTGCTAGCATTTGGCGGCTTATAGCAGACACCAACAATGACATTACCCCCTTTCCTGTTGCCTAATTCCACCCATATTGCCTCCACTTTATCATCCATATCACCAGCTATCTCTTCTTTTAAATTTGGCTTCAATTCTTTTTTTAACATATACACATACTCCTCCCCCTTTCCTTTTTTCTCTGTCCTGCCTAAACAAGGCATATCCTTCTATATTTACAGCCCAGTCGTGAGAACTGTTCAACCACGTTTCTGCTATACCTATTACATCATACTTTTCATTCAATGCCATCATTTCCAATTCACCCATTTTGTCAGCCAGGCTTCTCGCATTTGCAAACATACATTTTAAATTATGATCCTGTAATTTAATCGTACACTTTGATACACATTCCTCCCTATCCCCTATGCTAGCCCCACCCCCCTTTCCACCCACCACTGGCCTATCAACACCCTGCTTTCCTCCTGGACAATCTATCCCAGTGAGACTGCTAATACCCTCCCCCCCAAACCTAGTTTAAAATCTCCTCCAAACCTCTAGCCATCTTCTCCCCTAAAACAGCTGCACCACCATCAGTGAGGTGCAACCCATCCCTACTAAAGAGCCTGTAGCCGACAGTAAAGTCTGCCCAGTTCTCAATAAACCCAAACCCTTCTTCCTTACACCACTCTCTTAGCCACGTAGTATCTTCAATACTGGAATAGTCCAGGATTAACCTAGCAACTGAAAACTTAACATGCTATAGCTCCTCAACAAAAAAGATATTGTGAGATAGGAGTAATAAATCCTACCTCCCCGCCCAAGGTATTTTACATTTTTAAAAAGTAAATTTTTACAGTATATTTATCCTTTTAATGTGTCCTCTGTAGGGTTGTCATTATGTATTGAAATATACCATACATAGTGCAAGGTTAAGTACCAGTTAGTTAAATCTATACTGTATGTATACAGGGAATCTATTGCAGCATGCCTTTAGCTTCTAATGTGAGTATTGAGCAACCTTTTAGCATTCCGATTGTGTTGAAAAGGTGGCAACCCTACATTGTCTGTCTTCACACTTAACCATTGCTTTTTATTTCCAGTATCGAATCAGCACCTACTTCTGGATCTTCCTTGGGTTTCCAATACTTGCAGTTGCACATGGATTTGCTTGCTTTGTTTCTTGGATCTTAGTTTTCTTTATCCCAGTCTCAAAGATGAATGCAAGAATGTTGACAAAAGTGCTGCTTACTCCTCCAGAGCATGTGCACATTCGTAGCACGTCCAAGGTTGGTGCCTTATCTGCTAAATAAAGCAAAATAGCTATGAGTGCATTGTTGGTGTGTGTTTCTAATTTGAGCAATTTCTCATTTGTTAGATGGAAGTATCTTATGAGACCGATGTTACACTCTGCTGCTATCATGCAATCAACATTTATTATTACAAATACACTGTGGATGGACTTAATGTCTTTGCTGTCAGTATCCTTTGAAAGTCTGACCAGGGCCGGATTTACACCTCAGGAGCCTGGTGCCCTTAGCCCCACCCCTAAACACAGACCACACTCCTAAACCACACCCGTTTTCTCTTTTTGGGTAAAGAAAATAGACTATAAAAGGGTTGGATTGGTGGGAGGAGATTGACAGCCGTCCCTCCAACCTCCGGCTCACCTAGGCACGTGCCTAATGGTAAATCTGGCCCTGCTTGTGACATGTTCTTCTTACTTGTTATGTATTCTACCAAATGTTCATGTTCATTGAAAGTACACAATTTCTGTATGAAATTAGTAACCTTTATTATTACACATATACTGTGGATGGACTTAATGTCTTTGTTGTCCCCCATGGTGTCTTCAGTTTACACTTCTAGTTTTTTTTAATTGATATTTTTATTAAAGTTTTACAGCATTTATACAGTCATACAATTGTTTGTTGTAAGATCACATTATTAATTGTGGTTATGACAGGCGTCACATAAATTATATTTTATCTTAATGGTAATATATCCATACTTAAACAAATACAAGTTAAGACAATTTATGCAGTTCTTTCAGTTAGATGTATTTTGATAGGGGTAGGGGATTGGATGGGGGAAAAGAGTATAGAGATGTGGATGGGGTATGTGGAATTTGCAATCTTTATTTTTAGGGTTATGAGTTTATTCAGTATCCTGTCGGTTTCCTGTATATATTTTAGAGGAGAGAAACATAATTACCGTATATATACAAAACAATTCCTTAGATTAATATTTTATGATTTATTCTTAACTTTTGTTAGACATATATCTTAAGTAAAAGTATAAAGTTGTATCTTGTAATTTAAGAAGCTAGCTGTTGGAATGTTGTAGTATCTTTAAAGTAGATCCATAATGTCCACCTGTTTGTGAATTGTTTTTCTTTATGGTATATAAGAGAGGTGATTTCCTCCATCCGCATTATGTAGTTCGCTTGTTTCCAGAATCTAGGGATAACTGTGCGTCCAGTATTTCACAAGGTAGGATCCTGGCACACTTTGTGGCTATTAGCCAAAAATAATCAAAGGTGCTACCCCAGTCGGTCCTCTACCAGGGACCAGCTATAGCACAAGCAACAAAAGGACTAGGGTGCACACTGTAATCTGGTGATTCCTTTTTATTTCTGCATCACAAAAAAACAATGTTTCAGGAGAACGCTCTGCCCCCTTCACCTGAGGAAGGGGGCAGAGCATTCCCCGAAACTTTGTTTTTTGTGATGCAGAAATAAAAGGAATCACCAGATTACAGTGTGCACCCTAGTCCTTTGTTGCTTGTGCTATAACTGTGTGTCCTGCTATGAGAGAGTATCTTAACAGTCTTTTTTTTGCCGTGGTTGATTGATCCTGGTAACATGGACAGTAGAGTTATCTGGATTGTGCAGGGGACACAATCGTTCTTCACTGTGTTGTAGATTTGGATAATTGTATCCCAGAAGGGTTTTATTTTAAGGCAGTCAAACCAGATGTGAGATGGTGAGCCTTTGGCATGATTGCATCTCCAACAGAGGTCCGACGTTGTGGGATATATTCTATGTATTTTTGTTGAGCAGTTATACCACCTTGCTAATATTTTATAGTTTTATCTCTTGCGCTGCACAGGCGATAGAGTTTGCGAGTTAATAAAAAGCTTTTCTCCCATTGTTCTGGTGGGAATGTTTGATTAAGCTCTTTTTTCCCCCCAATGTTTAAAAGTATTGGTGTGAGTAAACTGGGTCTGTTGTTTTTAGTATAGGTGATACATTGAATGCTTCTTTTGTAGAAGATGGTCTATTTATTGGTAAATGGTAATGATTTTAAGGGTATTTTGCAGAGTTGGGTTGCAATATCGATTCAAAATTTGTCTTTAGAATGATGAATCCAGTGGAGAATGTCAGCTGGCATGCTTTGCGTTATTTTTTGAGGTCTGGTAGGTTTATTCCCCCTTGGTCTTTGCGTCTCATCAAAATTGAATATTTTCTAGATTGTTTTGAACTCCATATGAATTGGATACATGCTTTTTTAGTCGCATTGAAAAATTGTTCAGGTACTGTAATCGGGATTGTTTGAAAGGTATAGAGAAACCTAGGTAATATATCCATTCTAATTATTTTGACTCTACCAAACCAGGAATATAATTTATTCTGCCATAATGTCAAGTCGGAGGAGATTTTCTTAATAGTGGTACATAATTTAGTTCATACAGTTTTGATAGATCTGATGGGATTTGAGTCTCCAGATATGTGATTGATTTGGTTTGCCATTTAAATGGGAAGTTGGTTTGTATTAGTTGTAGTGTTTGTGTTAGGTAAGAAACGTTTAAACATTCTGGTTTCTGATAATTTACTTTAAAGTTGCTATGTGTTCCATATGTTTGTAGTTCCTTAAGTTTTATTGGGAAAGAAATGTGTGGTGAAGAGACATAAGAGTAAATCATCGGCATAAATTGACATCTTATGTGCATGTTCACCTATTTTTATTCCGGGTATGTCAGGGTTGTTGCGTATAGCATTCGCCAGTAGTTCCATAGTTAGGATGTATAGAAGGGGGAAAGGGGGCAGCCCTGACGAGTTCCATTGTAGATTTTACATGGGTTTGATAGTATTCCGTTGACTCTTATTCTAGCTGAGTTTTCTCTGTATAGGGACATTATTTTTGATGTACAGTTATTGCCTTGTTGCAAGGCGAGGTTAAGAAAGGTCCAATTAACCCTATCTAACGCTTTCATAGCGTCGATAGAAAGCAGCCACATAGGGTTTGTATGTTTTTGGGCGTGTGCTATTAGGGTTATTGTTTTAATCGTATTATCACCGGCTTCCCTGTTTGGAACAAAGCCTACTTGTTCGGGGTTGATCCAATATGGGATGTATTTTGTTCTATTAGCTAGCAGTTTTGCGTACAGTTTCAGATCAATGTTTATTAATGAAATGGGACTGTAACTACCACATAGTTGTGGGTCTTTCTTGGTTTTGGGTAGTACTGTGATATGGGCTTGTGATGGAAAGGGGCAGTTGGGTCCAATAGCATCGAATGCTTTCAGCAGTATTGGAGATACTTCTTTTTTTTTTAAAGAAGTTTGTTTGTAAAATTTGGCTGTATACCCATCTGGGCCGGGGCTTTTGCCCAATGCTAGATTTTTGATGGTTTGTTTTAGTTCTTTGGCTGTGAAGGGGATTTCTAATTCTAGTGCTTGGTTTGTTGGAAGTGGGGATAATCCTGTATTTTCAATATATTGTTTCATAGCCTCTATAGTTGATAGAATAGGTTTATTATGGGGGGAGTTCACAGAGTATAGTTTATTGTAACTCTTGGAAATGTCCTCCGACTTGGTCACTGTTAGAGTATAGTTTACCTTAATTTTGGGCACCTAAGAATTAACATATTTATTTTGTAGTGAACGAGCCAAGGGTCTGCCACATTTATTTGCGAATGCATATATACTTCTATGTAAGTATTGGGTTCTAGTGATGTATCAGGACTTAATTTGTTTTATGTTTGTTTTCCAAGTCTGATACATTGTTATATAATTTTGAATTAGAATTCCCCTAATGACACACTTTAATGCTTCCCATTAGATTGGTAAATAAAGGTGTGGTATTGATTTCTTGATTGTTGTTAGTCATTAATTTCTTGGCGTATATCTGACGTGCAGTGGGTGTCGTTTAGTAAGCTTTTGTTTAATTTCCATGTCCAGATATTTTTAGTTTGTCCCAGTATTTTTGTGTAAACTAGAGCATAGTCGGACTGTATTAATTAAGGAGGGGGGGGGGGGCATATATTGAGCAGTTTATACAACATTTTATGCATGAGTATACCACTTCATTTAAGTTTAGCTGTATATAAAACATTATCAACAGAACTTTTAACATAACTTTTGCCTATCTAGTGGGATGACCCACTGTAAAGTCCCCAGTGTAGTAGCCTCTATTTGATCCCTTGAGGCGTAAAAACCCTTGGGTGTTATAGATCATGACCAGATATTATATTTGTTAATAGTAAGATTTAGACCCCTAAAGAGGATGTTGTAACCTATGTGTTTAGGATAAGATATAAAAAATGTACCTGGTTATCATGGGGTTTGTTTTATTTGCTTCCACTTTTGATTGTTCATTTTTTGAGGGTTTGATTTGGATGGTTGCCAGAGTTTGTGGTTTATTGCCATTGGTGGTGGTAAAGGTATTTTCATTCTGGTAGAGTCATGGGCGGGAGGCCCATTTTTTAAGGAAGGTTGGTAGGTGTTCAGGGTCTCGGAGAGCTATCCAATTTCCACTTCTGAGTACTTGTAGGGAAAAGGGAAATTCCCACTTATAAGGAACCCCCTGTTACTTTAGTGCCGCTAGTAGGGGCCTCATGGCTCTGCGTTGTTGAAGTGTGCGGGCAGATAAATCGGTGAACAGTGAGATTGGTGTACCATTGAAATCTATTTCTGTGCAATCTCTTGCTTTTGTTATGATCTGTTGTTTAATATCATATTTATGTAGGCAGCAGGTTACGTCTCTGGTTCGTTTCGTCTGCGTCGCTTGGTCTTAGTGCTCTGTGGGCCCTTTTAATTTCAGTCTCCGTATCCTCTTGGTGGCCTAGGAGTGTAAGTCTTTAGCCTCTATTGTTTCTGGGATTCCCCTGATTCGGATGTTATTCCACCTTCCCCTATTTTCTAGTTCATCAAGTTGGTTCCATAGTGCTCGGATGGAGGCAGTATGAGAGGTTTGCTGAGCTTAAGTTTGCAGTGTTTGTTTCTTGGGCTTCTATGGCTGTCTCTAGCTCATTAACCCTTCCTGCAATGTCCATTATCTCCTCTCTGAGGCCTGCTATCTCTTCCTTGCAAGTCTGTTCCACTCCTATGACTAATTGTGCAAAGTCTTTTTTTGTTGGGAGGGAACGTAGGAGGGTATGTATGTTGTCGGCATTACCTATTTCTGTGACTGAGTCGTCTCCGTTTTCTTTGTTGGGTATTGGAGTTTTCAGGCCTCTGTCTCACGCCATTTTAGGTGCCAAGTTTTTGAAGTATTGGTTCAGGTCCAATGTGGATATTGATTGTTGGGAAGCTGGGGCTTTAGCAGGCTTAGGTTTCCCCATTTTGTGCTTTTGTCGCTCTGTTTGGATCTGTGAGGGCTGATAATTGTTGAATGGGTGCCGGAGCTCCTTTTACATGCGACCGGTCAGGCATGCGGCTAAGTCACGCCCTACTTCTAGTGTTTTTAATGTGAAACTGATTTTAAAATCTAGTAAAACCGAAGAGTCCACTGTTTAAAATGGACCCCCCCCCCCCAACATTTTACTTTTTTTTTTTTTTCTAAATCATGGGTCACTTTCTAGAGTGAGGTCACATTATGGGCGCATCTGTTTTGCTTTTTTAACAACATTTGCAGTGGAATTGCAGTGTCCATGCGCTCTAGCGCATTAAGTTTTATGGAAAACATTTTAAAAACACACTGCTGCACACATCTATGTCTGGAAAGGCACACATTGAATGTGTATGTATGTGGACAACACAAATGCAACTCATATGAAATGCATGGGAAACGCACTGCATTTGTATACCTTTTCCCAATTTGCGGTTTGTAGAGCACACATAGTTTTAGACTGTTTACTTTTTGTGAAAATTTTTAATGTTTCATTTTGTAGAAGTCCTAAAGAACTCGAGCGTACATTGGTTTAATACGCAGTTTCTGAACAGGTAAAAAGTGATTTTGGCTTGAAGATTTTCGGGGGGCACTGCTGAGTGTTGGGTAAACAGCGCAGAGAAGCTGGGGGGGGTTGACATCTTTTGAGACAGCGTTTGAGAAGTCTTCCCATTCTCCTTTGAACTTTTTTGGACATTTAGCTGGAGGTGCCAGTCCTCCCGGGACTAGATTCTCTCACGTGTGTGTGTGTGTGTGTGTGTGGTCTGGTGTTTTGCAGGAGGTATGGTACACACTTTTTATTCTATACTAACGGACCAGCAAGATCGCTATATTGATAATAGGGATCAGCAGATTACTCATCATACAGCGTTTTTTTTTCTTTAAAAACATCTGATACATAACAATCTATAAGAGATCTTTTTAAATAACTCGGTCCATAATTCCACATGAGTTTAATACCACAATAAATAATTTAATAGTGTTCCTGCAGTGTAGTTTAAGTTACTGAATCTTCTGTTGGTCTCCAAAGGACATCTGAGAATTATATCATATACACTCGGTCATTCAAAATTATACCAAATGTTTCTCATAATGGTACTACTTTTATTTTTCTTTTCTTCTTAACCTCACTACAGATCTTATGCTGTTAGTCATTGTTTCATTGGCTCTGGGATATGGTGACCACCATAACCACTATACCAGCTCCCCTGTCAAATTCACACTCTCCTTAATCTCCATAATGCCACTATCCTATTATATTGGAATGGCAATAGCAAGGTAAGGATTCCACTGCCACAGGACATCTGGGCAGATGAGCAAAAGCATGTCAAGAACCAATATGTATACATATTGAATTCCTAATTTATAGCAGAAGGGCATCTCCACACTTAAATAAAAAAAATGGTAATTTTTCAGTTTCCTGCCTTTAACCCTGATATAAACAGCACTTTTTTTGTTGAAAGTCAACATTTTTTTGTTTTAAAGGGTATGTACACTGGAAAGTTTGTTTTGTTAAATTGCCCTTTAGTGGAAACTATAATTCATCCCAATTATCACAGTTTTTTTGTTGATCTGCCCCCTATTTCATTACATATGTAATCTGAAACATCTTACGTTTTATCATTTCTGTAAGCAGTTTTGCTGTAGCTGAAATGGTTTTACTTTTGATGTGCTGTATACTGTACTGTATGCAGTTTTGACAGTTGATATGTGGGAAAATAGTCGGATCAGAGCCTGAGCAAAAAAAAAAAAAGTGTTGTATTGAAGGCATACAGCAACACACACACCTCAGAGTAAGTGCTACTTACATGTTTTTATTTATAGATTAAGATTACGCAAAGTAATTTTTTTCAGTATAAATACACTTTAAGGATGGACATCCTTAAAAAAAAATCTCTTAATACCTTCAAGATGTTTGCACCCAGCCACTGGTTCAGATATGTAGCTGAGGTGTTAGAGAAAATAAAAGAAATCTCAAACTCTATCCCTGTCCACACAGTACATATCATTTTAATACCACCACCCTTTAGTATACAAGTTAAGGAACATCAGAACCCCTTAACACTAAGCTAAGAACACCCCCCCCCCCCCCCCCATGAAAAGAACACCAATCAAGGTGAGAAGCATGACATGTTCATCCCATATGTAGCTGAGGTGTTGGAGAAAATAAAAGAAATCTCAAACTCTATCCCTGTCGGCTTTAAACACACTGAGGCAGCAACTGGTGCATCCAAAATACCTAGTACTGATACACAAGAAGTGCAACATTGTATACAGTTAAAGACTAATGCTAACACCTTCGACAAAGAACTTGTTTGAGAGAGGTGTGATTAATTGAATTTATGTCAAAAAAAGAAAAGCTAAGCCTGCTGTTTTGAGGTCTTACCTTGGGTAGTGTAACAACCTCTTAGCTACAGTGCAATCAACACCTTGCATTCATGAGGTCCCTGACACGTTACTGTTATATGCTGATTGGTGCACATTCCAGGGTATTTATGGTCAAAAGATTATTTTATAAGTCCTTCTGAATTGAGAAAGCCAGTCTGACGTTACGTCCTTAAGAGATGAAGTCTAACTGAATAACACAAATATACTAAACATCAAATTTTGACTTGCTGTTAAATGTGGCAGTGGATGAATTTCCTGTACCAATGACTTCTTATTTCCAGTAGTAAGCAATGCACACTGGGAACAGAGGAGGGTGACCACAGACAGAAAAGGTTATTATATGCCTCTTGTATGATAGACCTGCTGCCCATATACAAATATTATTCCACATACATACTGGTAAATAACATGCATGGACTGCTGCAAATAAACTTCAGTAGAGTCCAGTAAACCTTTGTGCCCATTCAATTCAACTTTTTAACAGTCTGTTATACTTGCCATACTCTGCATATAACCTTTGACTTATCTGGGTAGAATTCAAGAGCTTGCAATTATTTTATCAAAGTACAGTACTCTTGATAACTTACATTTTAAGGTCCGGCTTCTATAGTTGCCCAGGTGTTCAAGATTATATCAAAAAAGACCAACAAAAAGTAATGGGTACACCAAGGACTGAAGGCTAGTAGGAAAGGAATTGCAACTACTGTAGCAAACTCAACAGGTTAGTTGCAATTGTTTATGACTGCCTTCAATCCTTGGTGTACCAGTACATGGGGGGGGGGGGGTATTCTTGGACACAATACTTACTAAGTAATAAAGGGTCTAATGGCTATGCATATTTTAGTCCACATCAATTAAGTTGCCAGAATTTGAACTTCTTCAGTGAGTATGAAGTATTTGCACTACAAGAAGGAGTTAACCAGTTTCAATGTCAGTAGAAACATGCACTGTCTTCCTTCTTTTTTTATTACAGCCAGAGCCAATTTCTTGGGGCATTCACTATAGTTTCTGCCACAAAAGACCCGATTTAAATCTGCATTTGATAAGCTCTTTGAACAGACTTTTTTTTATTTTTTATTAACATTTTTTTTGGTACTATTTAGTGTTTCAGCCCAGAGTAATTTTGCAGTGGGTGCTGTGGTAAATGCAACATTTGGTTCCATCATTGAACTGACTTTCTACATCACTGCATTAATCAAAGGAGCACGTGAGGGAAACAGGTGCTATGAGGAATTGGTGAAATCTGCATTGACAGGCACCTTGCTTGGCTGTGTCCTCTTTGTTCCAGTGAGTCTTTTATACATCACTTCTAATTTGTATTTTAGATTGGTATTAAATACCTTGTCAGATGTTGCCCTTTCTATCACATCGAAAAGATCATATTGGTTCTAGTTAAAATACTGAACTGCCATTTTCCTTTCACTTGTGCAGCCTTATGTTTGTTAAATTTAATTTTTTTAAAAAAATCTTTCAATGTTTTAATAAGTAGTACGGTACCACAAATTTCATTAAAGAAGTGATCCATTTTTTTCTCTATTGATTTTCTATCTTTCGTGAAATGGTCAGTACTGTTTTCTTCTCTGAATTTTTACATATAGGGCTTATGCATGATCATAGGGGGAATCAAGCACCGGGAACAGAGATTTAACAGCAGATCAGCTGGTGTGGGCTCAGCACTGCTCTTCATTTCTGTAGGAGGTCGGTGTATAACATACTACTGCACTAAGAAAGAGATGCTAATATTGTTGCTACAAGCGTTTTGTGGTAATGTACACATTATTGGCAATTTTAGTCTGAAACTGGTGTTAGATTCTTCTATAAAAGGCAGTCAAATTACCAGGCTCTGCAAAAGTATTCAGGTCCCTAACTATTAATCTGATCTATTTGTATTTTTAAGAGCTGCAAGTTAATGCATATTACTGAAAAACAAAAAACTACTCCTATAATCTAAAACACCTCTTTACCCATCCCCCTTAAAGAATACAAGTTTAGAGGATTATAAAATCACATTAAAGTAAATGTACCCCTACGGCATCCACATCTCGCAGACCAGAAGGTGTCTGCTTGCAAAAGAAAGACTTACAGGTAGGTGCCTGGGAGACTCAAGGAAGCAAGAGGTGGGATATGGAATGCTGGGAATAAAAGCACATTTAAGCCCTGATGAGGTACATTTCCAGCACATAGCAAAAAGACAGATTACTGATTTAATGTAGTTACTCTGCATTCTAATTAAGTATTGGTCAGATTGTTATTTACATTATTAAAATAAAGGTGTCCATGCATTAGTCAACATACCTCCCAAAGTTCTGAAAACTACTGCGTCCATCCTGTTGCAATCAATATTATAATCACAATATCAATTGTAAACCATTATCTAGCCAGAAATTGTTTGCAGGAGCATCACAAGGTAAAACCACCACCCTGGTAGATGTTACAATTGATTTGTTGAAAAAGCATTTGCCAGAAATCTCATACTGTGTAGAATGTCCAGTCCTATATTTACTTAACTGCCTATGTTAGTTATATATTGTGTGTGTGTGTGTGTGTGTGTGTGTATAAGCATTTGCATGACTTAAATGATACATTTACAGCTGTTTGGAAACATTCACAAGTTTTGATCTTTTAGGTGTTTTTGCTCCAACTCTTTTTTCCAAAGTCTATGGGAAGATGTTATGTGGGGAGTGCATTGCTATAACTGAAAATACAACAGAGAAATATATCTGCAACAACTGCCAGACTGACATTGTAAGTTTATTATGTTTTGTAGCTTGTTAAAGCATAAATAAAAACATAACGCATTGTCTTTATATACTGTAAGTTAAAGGTAATAGTATTTGGGATGGGGGTAGCAAAATAATATGGCTTTATTTGTCTGGTAGTTTACTAGAGAGATAAACTTACTAGAGAGTGGCGTAACTACAGATCTATGGAACCTATTGCAGAATTTCAACCTTCTCCATCCAATGTATTGCAACCTTTTGTTCAGGCCCAATACACACGGGTCAATTCTTATCCTATCTTCTGCTGATATTTCAATACAAGCAAAAGGAAAAAAATTACCAACTTGCTTGATCCATTTTGTCAATATTTTATGGAAAAAACATTCCTGACAGTGGATTGGGTCTTTTTCCCCCCTCTCATATAGTCTGATTCTCAAACTCCTTTCAATCTGCTCTTCCTTCCAGGCTCCTTGAACATAAAGAATAACAGCTAATTGTTCTACAAGTGTGGTGATTTTTAGTTCTAAGACAGGATGGGCTGTTGACAGGATTTATAGAAACCTTTCAGCTTTGCTTATCTTTTAGGGTTTTTACAGCTTCTATGACCCCAGTAAATGTAATGTGCAAAGGCTCAAATGCATGCATTTTTATTTTATTAGTATGTCGGAAAATGGAGCTTGTTTTCTGATTTTAGATGGAATTGAACAGCACAACATTCTACACTGAGGTGAAGTAAGTACTATTCTTGGATTTAAAGGGTGGCATCTCCTTGTATCCTAGGTTGTTTATACAGTTACAGATTTATTAAAGGAAACAAAAGGATAATTATCCAAGACCAAGCATTATCAAGCTTGTGAAGGTTCTCATTCATCCAGGTCATGGTATATCTGTTGAATTCAATTAGATCAACTGGACTTGAAGTTTAGTTCTTGAAGACGTTTCGCTAGTCATCCGACTGGCTTTCTCAATTCAGAATGACTTGTACAAGAATCTGTGGCAATTATGTACCCTGGAAAATCCCAATTAGCATATCACAGCCAGGTGTTAAGGGCGTGATTAGATAGTGGCTAAGAGGTGTTATAGAAACGCCCAGAGTAAGGTGTCAAAACAGCATTGTACATGGCAGACAGATGGTGTCGAACCCCCCCACATCCGAAAGACCCAATACCGAAACACAAGAAAAGCGACATCATATACGCAGTGCAGTGCAGTGAAGAATGCTCTGATTTGTATGTGGGGGAGACCAAACAACAACTGCATCAACGTATGGCCCAGCACAGAAGAGCCAATTCCTCGGGTCAGGACTCAGCCGTGTACCTGCATCTTAAGGATAAAGGACATACCTTTGAAGATTGTAATGTAAACATATTGGCAAAGGAACGTGACTGGTTCAAGAGAGGTGTTAAGGAGGCCATTTATGTGAAAATTAAGAAACCAAGCCTAAATAGAGGTGGGGGGGTTCGACACCATCTGTCTGCCATGTACAATGCTGTTTTGACACCTTACTCTGGGCGTTCCTATAACACCTCTTAGCCACTATCTAATCACGCCCTTAACACCTGGCTGTGATATGCTAATTGGGATTTTCCAGGGTACATAATTGCCACAGATTCTTGTACAAGTCATTCTGAATTGAGAAAGCCAGTCGGATGACTAGCGAAACGTCTTCAAGAACTAAACTTCAAGTCCAGTTGATCTAATTGAATACAACAGATACAAGCATTATCAACTATAAATCCAAAGACTTTGACACTGTTTATAAATCTGTTCATGCAAAGCTCTCCTATAATTATTGCAGCGGTATATCTTGTTCATTTAGTCAGAATGCTGGGCAAGAGCTGCTAATGCTTATGTTTGTGGGTATTTTTTCAGCTTTGTTCAAGTGGGCCAAGTGGTAAGAGCAGAGAATTAGCAACTCTACATAACACATTATTCAAAATGATTAAGAATAAAATTCAACCCCCCCCCCCCCAGAAAGGCATAGATAGAGGGGGCAACAGGGGCATTATTACTACATTTTTCGTCCTGACCACTAGTGAGCAGTTGGCCAGGATGAATCGCTCTTTGTCAGATCAAATAAAATGATAGATTTGTTTATACTGGATATATGCATTCTTCTGAAGAAGCTAACAATCAAGTGAATTTTTTCCCTTCGCCCCTCATTTTTACAAAAATAAACACTTGCTTGTTTTATTATGCATTACTTCACCACAGACTAAATGCTTTTATTGTCCTGTATCTCTGATCTATCCTGTCATCACATTCCAGGCCTTTGGTGTACACTGTGTCGATCCTGCTGCCAGCTGCTTATGTTATTGGCCTAATATTCACACTGAAGACACACTCTCATATTTATGACATTCACATCAGTGATTGCCATGGTAAGTAATCACAAGGTTAATACATAGAAGGTTGTAAAATCTAAAAAAAAAAATGAAACACACTATACAAGATAAATATTTAAGGTTCAGTATATAACAAAATATAAAAAATAAAAAAACCTATTTGGTTATTGTTGAGAAACAGTGTTCCCGGGAATATTTTAGATTTTGTGGTGCAAACATACACAGTTTAATTTTAGGGTTAACAGTTATGGGAATATTTTGCTAAATTAAAGGGCATGCCCCCCCCCCCCCCCCCCCACGCAAACCCCACTTTCGTTTAACTTACCTTCACAAAAGATGCCTCTGAAAATACAGCGGCACATTGTCAAAAACGTTAACCAGTCACGTGCTACACAGTGTCCAGGGCAGTGATGGGGCTGAGTGCATCTCCTCCCTATGTAGTCTTAAAGGGAGAGTTCAGTAGAAAATACCATTATTTCAGCCTTGGGGGACCCAGGCACAGCAGGGGATAATTACTCCAGGAGAGGACACTTAAATATTGAAGTTTTCCACAGGCTTTGGTGCTACTCCCCTTACCTTATATTCTGCAGCACCAGCAGCCTGCTTCAGTTTTTCAAGTGTCAGGAGTTGGACTACTCTCCTCTACTATCAAGTATTACATAGGAACAGCTGGAAGTTAACCCTTTCCACATTGGATTCCACACAGACCTGCCTGTTCCCCCCACGTCTGCTGTTTTAGATTACCTGTTTATGGAACAACTGGAAGGTAACCCCTTCCAGCCCTTCCACATTACTGGACACTCAGACCAGGGCAGTTCCCCCCTCCTCTGATGTGCTACCTTGAGATGTTTTTTACATGACTGCCAGAGGTCTTCAGAGGCTCACTAACCACTGGAGCTCAACAGCATCAATCCACTGTTCGAAGCCATCCACCTACTTCCGCTGGATCCGGCATCCATGCAGACAGCTCTACCTTCAGGTAATGTCTGGGGTCCTTCGGTGGGCGGGAGCATCTTCTTGCTGGCCTCTTGCACCTTTTTACTTTTGGTGCGATTTGTTTGAGCGGGGACGGGACTTCCGGTTTCCACTTTGGTCCTCCTCTCCGGTTGCAGTGTAGAACTATCCACTACTCCTCTGAGTTATTCAGCTGCCGCAAGCAAGCCTCGGCTTGTTCCTCAACTCTCCCCTACCGGCCTACTCTGCAGCACCTTCATCCAGGCATTGACTTCTGCTTATTAACAGATAGGACTTTTTTCTGGGGATCACATTGGGGGTTGGGATTCTCTCCACTTGTTCTCTTCTTTATGCATATTTATAAGTATAATAATTAACAGAAGAAAAGAAAACTTTTTTTTTTTTTTACCTTCCTGTCTATGGCTAGCAAAGGGTCGCTCCCATCCCTTCAGAAGGGGAATTAACAGCCCCCGGTTGCAGTATCCTATATATGTGCGACCTGCCAAACAAAACTGCCTGCAGGCCAATTAGGTCCACGGGGTGCTTCTGGTAACACTACCAATGACCCTCCTCCTGTGCCCACTGACAGTCAGTCAAGAGCCAGAATGGGTAAGAGCCATTAGGGAATCTTTAGATTCACTAAAACGTTTGCCAGAGGGTACTCAGGATTCAGCTCCTCAGGGGCCTTCTCAGGAGCAGGAACCAGCTTGGGCTAAATCCTTAGCCGCCTCTATGTCCTCCCTGTCTGCTTCTATTTCACAGGTTCTCAAATCCGGACAGCTGGTGACTACAGACAGAGACTCCAGACCTGCTAGGTCACAGGAACCTATTATATACATCCTTTTTCAACTGAGGATTCTCCTCAAGAGGATGATGAGATCACAGAGGAAGATGAAATTGAACACGACACTGAGTCGACACTCCCGAACAGAAGTCTCAAACGACCTTTACACAGGAAGCTGTCGACACGCTTATAAGGACAGTCCTTACTGTTCTTAACATTCAGGGCTCGGAATCCCAAGAGGACCCTTCCAAAACCATTTTTCTAGAGTTAAAAAAGCCTCAATTCAATTCCCATCTTGTGAACAACTGGACAGGATCGTTCTACAAGAATGGTCCGAGCTAGAGCGCCGGCCGCGTCAGTCCCGGCTCTTCAACACTGTGTTCCCCTTCCCCAAGGCAGACATAGAGCGATGGACCTCCCCTCCTATGGTCGACCCTCCAGAGCCATTCCCCTTTCCGAGGCGGAGACCTTCAAGGATCAAAACGATTGACGCATTGAAGCGCTGCTAAAAATATCTTTTGCAGCCTCAGGGTCTGCCCACCTTTGCCGCCGCTTGGATGGCAAAAGCTATGGAGGTATGGCTCAACCAATTATACCAAGATCTCTGCCCCAACCAAGTCCCATCTGTTAGACATAATTCAGGATTTATCGGACTACATTGGAGACTCAGTTCTAGAATCCAGCTGGCTGATCGCCTGCGTCTCCGCTTCAGTAACGGCGTCTCGAAGGGTCTAATGTCCAAAAGCCTGGGCAGCCGATGCTACCTCAAAAAAGGCCCTCTCCAGTCTCCCCTTTTCAGGAGGGCAGCTATTTGGGCCCAAACTATAAAAAATATCTCAAGCAATGGGGGGGGAGGGAGTTCCTTTCTTCCCCAAAACAGACCTTGTAGGCTACCTACCTTTTTATAGGCACCCTTCCTTTCACCCATTCCGCTCCTCTCCAAGGGCTCCCTCGGAGCAATCACCCCAAACCCCTCCAAGATGGCAAACGACTTCCCGACCCCCCTGACCCAACAAAAGGGGATCCTTTTGACCAGCCAGTGGCAAACCAAAATGGGCATGACTATTCCCCCCTCATTTTGGGTGGGAGGACGACTTAAATTTTTCAGAGAGGAGTGGAACCATCCTTAGACTCTGGATGTTATCTCCCAAGGATATCGAATAGAATTCATCTCTCGTCCCCCGAGATGCTTCTTTCTGTCCAACCTGCCTTGATTGCCATCCAAACGGCAAGCCCTAAACCAAGCAATAGCCCTTCTACTGCTATCCAAAATAATAGTTCCGGTCCCTCTTTCTCACAGGTTTCTAGGTTTTTATTACAACCACTTTCTAGTCCCCAAGAAAGATGGATCTTTCTGCCCGGTCTTAGACCTCAAGGAACTGAACATATATGTCAGGAAGATCCATTTCAAGATGGTTCAGTCATTCTATCCTACAAAAACAGAATTATGGTGCACAAACAATTCTAATTGCATATTGGCTACCTCCATAAGGTTGCTACTACAAACAGCCTGCTAAACCCTGGATAAATAAAAGCAATTAGTTCAATAAGTTGGCCAAATTACTTTAAGCCCAGTCACCACGTCAAGGTTGCTTTCTTTAACTGGGTCCTAACCTACTGGTACTTGCCTTTTTGGCTACATGAGCTGACAGCTTCTCCTGTGTGGCCTGGATGCTTGAAGTTGACTCTCTAGTTTAAAGTACTTTGCTCAAACTAGCACATGACCTAACTGGGTGGAGTACAATTTCCCAGAAGGCTTTGTCAAACATTCAATGTAACACACAATATATAGAAAATTGGGCTGTTGTACATCCATATTAAAGTGCAACTAGAGACCAAAAATAAAATACATACAAAAAACAGAATTCTAGTGCACAAACAATTTTTTTTGTATGTATTTTATATATATATGGGTGTACAACAGCCCAATTTTCTATATATTGTCAGTCATTCTAGCCATAGAACCAGGAGATTTTCTAGCATCCCTCGACATACAGGATGCCTACCTCCATTTCCCCATCTGGTAGGGCCACCACCTTTTATTGAGATTTTTAGAGGGAAGGCATCATTACCAGTTCACGACCCTCCCCTTTAGCTTAGGGTCTTCACCAAGGTGATAGCTTGCCAGGCAGCTTTTATTCTCCTGCAAGGTGTCTTCATCCTACCGTACTTGATGATCTACTGATCAAAGCTCCATCCTTTTCCCTGGCCTCAGTTCAAGTTGAAACTTGCGCCCAAACTTTAACCTCCTTCGGTTGGATCATCAACCCTCTCAAATCATCCATCATTCCCAGCCCTCGCATGATATTTTTGGGCATGTTGTTCGACACCTCCAGACAACAAATCCTCCTTCCCTTAGACAAGATCTAAGCCCTCAAACTACTAGCCTACCAGACCCCCGCCAACCCCCTGGGCTTAGTAGGGAAGATGGTATGAGCTATCCACGTCCCATATGCCATGTTCCACCTGTGGCCACTCCAGCGCACATGTTAACGGTTTGGAACAGATCTCTGGACTCCATGATTCACTTACCCCACCCAATCCGACGATCCCTGGTATGATGGACAAAAGATCTCAATCTTCAGAAAGGGAACATGCTTTGCCTACCTCCGTGGACAGTGATTTCTACAGACGCAAGTCTATCAGGATGGGGGGCAGTGTACGGGCCCCTCAAACTCAGGGCGTCTGGTCAACAGAGGAGTCCCTCCTTCTGATCAACGTTCTAGAACTACGGGCGATGTATCTGGCTCTTTCACACTGGACAGAACAACTGCCGAACAGCTTTGTCAGGATCCAGTTGGACAATGCCAACTGTGGCATACATCAACCAACAAGGGGGCACTCGGAGCGGCATGGCCATGGAAGAAGCCCACTGCATACTATCCTGGGAAGAACATTATATTCTGGCGATCTCTGCGGTCTTTGTCCCCTGTACGTGGAAGTGGATTTTCTTAGCCGCCACACTCTAGATCCGGGGGAATGGTCTCTTCACAAGAGGTCTTCGCGACTCTGACCCGTCAGTGGGGAACTCCGGAAATAGACATCATGACATTGCATCTCAATCGCAAGGCCCCCCTCTTTTGTGCGAGAACGCGGGAACCTCTGGCACACTTCATAGATGCACTGGTTGACCCATGGCAATTCCAGTTAGTGTATGCTTTTCCTCCTATAGCCATGATTCCGCATGTGCTAAAGAAGATCAAGCTTAAAGTAACCACGACTTTATTCATAGCCCCCAGGTGGCCGAGAAGGGCTTGGTTCACGGATCTTCTTAAAATGTCACAGGACGAACCATGGCCCCTACCCCTCCACACAGACCTCATTTCTCAAGGTCCATTTTTCCACCCAGATCTCCAACGTCTCAATTTGATGGCGTGGCTATTGAATCCTCCATCCTAATGAAGAGGGGCATTCCCTCATCGGTCATCCCTACCATGCTGGCCGCACAAAAACAGTCATCCGCAAAAGTCTATCCCCAAATATGGCAGAGATACATAAATTGGGACTCTTCCAGGGGTTTTCCCTCACGAAAATTCTTCCTATCTAGACTGCTAAGTTTTCTACTGGTGGGATTAAATAAGAGACTATCTCTCAGTGCCTTAAAGGTCCATATTGCAGCTCTGTCAATTTTTTTACATTGGTGACTGGCATTACAAAACGATGTACAAACCTTCTTACAGGGGGTGGCTCATATTCGTCCTCCTCATAGACAGTCTATACAACCATGGGATCTCTCCCTGGTCCTTCGTGTTCTTCAAGGGCCCCCCTTTGAACCTCTAAGGTCAGTAACGTTATGTCTTTTCTCTAGGAAAATGCTTTTTCTCCTAGCCATTTCCTCAATATGGACGTCGGAGTTGGCAGCCCTATCGGTTGAACCATCTTGCCTCTCCTTCCACAGGGACAAGGCATTCCTTCGACCTCACCCAATGTTTCTACCCAAGGTCGTTTCTTCATTTCCCCTGAGTCAGGACATCGTCATCCCAGCTCTATGTCCTTGGCCAGTTTCTCCTAAAGAAAAGAGGTTGTACTCACTGGATGTAGTCAGAGCTCTCGGGACATACATCTCCAGAACGGAATCTTTTTGTTCCGTTAGCTCACCACACCCACCGCAACATTATTATTATTTTTTTTTTGCAGTGGCAGGAAGATATATAAGGCAGCTTCTCACTCGGCAAACGGTTTAACAATAGAGACGGTCTAAAAAAAATGTTAAAAAAGCTATGTCGGGCATAGGCAACCAGTAGATCTCCAGATGTTTGATCGTAGAGGAAAGCTGGGAGTTGTAGTTTTTAAACACCTGGCGATCTACTGCATGCCTATTCCTGACTTATGTGAAGTGAAAAATGGTCAAATGTTAGCCACGCCCCTCAAGAAGCCATTCCCACTTTACCGCACAAGTCCGCTTGCCTCCACCCGCGAGGGACTGGGTCTTGTAAGTATCTTTGGGGTAAGGTAAGTAAAATGAAAGTTGGGTTGGGGGGGGGGTTGATAAACCTATAGTTAAAATTAAGTTTTATGACTGACATGCCCTTTAAAAATCACATTTTTGGTGGTTGCAACATTTCTGCTAATGAGCTTTAGTGTAATTGATTTCCCATGTAAAGCGAACATTAAATGCTATTATCAGGATAGCGCAAATACATGTGCTTTTATAGAAAAAAATTCAACTTCCTCTCTGCAGGCCTCCTAATAGTATCTGTTTATGGTCTTTCCATTGACCATTGTTAAGAGCTTGCACATGCTTAGAGGAGGCAGCTAGGGGAATTTATGTCGTCCCTTTTTCTACTTCTACTACTGTTTCTTCTGGTTTCTATCTCTCAGCTTTCTGACACATTTGCAAAGATTTACACATGTATAATTTATTTGAAGGGTGGATACAGTTCTTTCAGCTAAGAGCTGATAAATACTACCCTGTCCCTTAGCTTAAAAGAATTGATTCAGCAGTCTAAAGGAGGAGGCAGACCAGGACTCGCTAGAAGCTGCAGCAGATTGGATCAAAGGCAGTGGAGTCCTAGAGTTCCAACTGCATCCCAGGGACAGTGTTTACTCATCAGGATATGTCTTGGTGCTATTGCATACAAAAATCTCAGTAAACTGCAATTGAGCTTGTGTTGCCTGGTCTTTCTTATTGCCCACAACCTCACCCAGGGTGCCCTGTGATAGGAACATTCCAAGGAATAAGCATCCTGGGTGAAAGAAAAAAACAATGTAGAACTTAAAATGGCAGCTTACTTCTGATCACAGAGGACAAAAAATTTAAATATTTAAAATACCTAGAAATGTTTTTTTTGTTGGGAATCTGTGAAGTTTTATTTTTACATTTTGTCCTCCCTCAGATCCTGTTGCTTATTTTTGTGCAACCAGTATCACTTTTCTATCATTTTGTTTCCATGCTTTAGTACCTGGGCATCACCATAGTGCTGTGGTCCACTGGTCTCGTTGGAGAGCAATGGTTATACTATTAGTTTCCACATTCTTAATGTCGGCCTGTGCAGACCTAGCTACTGAACACATCAGTCCCATTATGACGGGAGCAACTGTGTCTCAGGTGAGACCTGGCTATAATTCTAAAGAGGTGTATTTTGACTAAGTGAATATAATTCTAGCAATAAACATGGTAAATTTTTATGTAAGTAATGTATATGCTTTCAGGATTAAACGCACTGGAATTTATTATTTCTCAAAGGAGAACTAAACCCAAATTTTTATACTCCAGAATTTGAAAACAACCTCCCTAAAAACACCAATAAGCTATAAAATGCCACATCAGTAAATTGTATTAAAGTAAATGTAAGGCTGTTAAGAACTGGATGAAGCATCTGTGTGTATGTGCAGTGTCAGACCACACCTCCTGACCTCCGTCACATGCTTCCTTGCTTTATCTGTCCTGTAAAAGGATTGGCTAGAGATTATTAATGGGTGTGACCAACTGTAACAAGTTTCTGCCATAGCTAAAGACTGAGCATGTGCAGAACATAATGGTCATTGACTAAACTGTGTGATACTAGAATGCTGTGAAGTAAAGCACAAACCATATGTTATTTAGGTAAATTTCCCAGCGCCCGTATCAAAATGAGAGGTAAGACACAGATTACTGGTTTTATATCAAGGTGTTCTGCCTTCTGGTTCAAGTGTTGTTCTGTGGCTTTAGTTGTCCTTTAATTTAATCCATTGGTTAACATACAACATTCTGTCCTCCCTAGTTATGATTTTTTTTTTTTTGTGCAGTGCTCTAATTGTATGTTGTTCATCCCCCTCCTTCCAGTATTTTATAGGAGTGACTGTCCTTGCACTGATACCAGAACTTCCCGAAATTGTCAATGGAATCCAGTTTGCTCTTTTGAATAACCTCAGTTTAAGGTTTGTAGAACAGAACACCTGGATAGAATAGCAAAAATATTCCTGTTTATCCATTTTGAGCCAGTCTAAAAACTCAAGTGCAACATAGATTCATAAGCCACTTGTAAAGGGATTTTAAAGGTGTGCTTTCAAATTATTAGTTCTGGTGGTAATTAAAACTATTGTGTGAGTTACACAACATGAATAATTTACTGGGTTTTATTTTCTTAGCATAGAGATTGGAAGCTGCATTGCGGTACAAGTGTGCATGCTGCAGATCCCTATCCTGGTTCTCTTCTCTGTATTCTATGTAAGTGAACATCCCAATGTTGATAATAAAATGAAGTGTAAATGAGCTATAGACCCTCTTTTTGTGTCTTCAGTTTCAGACCGGTAGTAACCAGTAAAATTAATTGGGGATTCTTCCACTACTCCTCTCTTAGACCTAAAAAGCATTAGTTGCTATATTACTGTGAACCTTTCTTGGTATAGTTTTGCTTCTTTTATCCTTTCTCCTATGCTGCAGCACGATTTAACATGAAATTGTTCAAATATTACGAGGGGGTGGTGTGGTGGTATTTGTTATTTAGTACTGGAAAAGAACAGAACAGGTGTCTATCTGTAATTTTGAATGGACTGTGGCAGACTAGACAGTTCAAATGAGAGGTTCAGTGGATTTGATAAATGGCTGTTTTTCTATAGCCCTCCTAATTATTTAGATAGTTTTCTTAATGTCATAAAGGACATTCAAACCCTAATCGTTTGTTATTTCTGTTTCTTAGGACCTAAACTTCTACATTTTTAACTTTAAAAATAAAGCTACAGCTTTTTTAAAACTATTCTGCCATTAATATTGGCTAATCCTGTTTCCTAAGATGTTTATGGCTAGTGAAGCCCCTAGAAATCCATAGGGATGCTGCCAAAATTTGATTTGTTGCAATCTGTAATTCACCCAATAATTAATGTAAAGGTCAAAAAAGGTTTTAAATCCTTCATATGTGGTAAACCAGTTAGTAATGCTTTCTTTCTTACCAAAGTTGGAAACCTTTACTTAGTTAAGGGGCATAATTATATTTGGCATTATTACATTTTGTTCTGTATTTGTGTAGGCAACAGATTTTACATTGGTATTCAATGACTTGCACCTTTGGGCCTGCATGTTCAGTGTGATCTTAATGAATTACATCTTTATGGATGGGAAATGCGACTACTTTCAAGGTAAGTTTGGATAATATGGACAGTTGTTAATGTTTAGTGTATGGGCACAGAGCGGGTTATTTAAGCAGTGGCTGGTTTCATAGCTGACATAGATCCCGCGTTGAGATAAAATAACATTAGCCACACTTCCAGCACTGAATGTGTGGATATTACTGTGATGCAAGTCTTGGATGCCTGGCCGGATCCTCAATAGCCAACACTATATATAGGACAGCATAAACACAAGTCTCAAAATTGGATTTAAGGGTACTTAACCCATTTATTAGTGCAAAATAACAATGCAGGGGTAAACCTCCCTTTGCCTGGTGTTGCACACCTGACGAAGAAAGGTTTGTATTTGATAGATCTACACTATGGCCATGTAGACAATCATTAATTTCCTGATATAGTTTAATAGATGATGGATGGATTTTGTTTTTTATCTTCAGGTACAGTTTTGGTCTTTGTTTACTTCATCCTTTTAGCAATGTATTTCTTTGCACCGTCTCCTGTTGGATGCTGACTGACCATTTTGAATAGAAATATGTCCTAGTGGAAACACTGAACACAAATCTTATTGAATCGAGGACCTGAGAAATGAAGTCCCGGTATGACAGCTGTGTTTATTCCTGCTTTTCATACTGCTGTCCTGATCTAGACCTGTCTAAATTCAGTGCCAAAAATCTGTAAATCGGTGGAAACTGCTTATAATTACCATTGCAATATGTAGATATAATACACACTGTGCACAAATGTACTTTAGCATGTGGCATCTAACAAGGACTGTCATCCAGGATATATAAATGTGTGTTTGTTTGCATATATACACATATATATACACATATACTATATTCACTGTTGTGACATTAATTCCAAGTAAATATTTATCTGTATTGGAAACATATCCGTTATATAATGATTTAAACACCACTCTTTCTAACATTATAAATGTATATTTGATAAATAATCTGAAATAATGAAGACTAGAAATATTACATCATTTTTCCTGTCAACCTGCAATTCCCTTTTATATGTTTCTCAATTGTACTAGGTTTAATAGGTGAATTAAAAGCTTCATACACACTCAACATGCAGAAAATGTCCCCAGCAATTCTCCTTACTATGCAATGTTGCTAATTAGAAGGATAATCAATATTAATTATTAACTGAATTTCTCATCAAATGTTAAGTGTACTCTTTAAAAATGATTGATTTGAAAAGTCTCTAAATTTCAAGAACTTTTGTGCACTACTGTATTTTTTCCTGTTTATTCTCTAGAGCTATAAACTTTTCTACTTTTCAGAATGTCATTTTTGTGCTTTATTTATAGACATGTATTTTTTTGTGATGTAAATAACACTGCTATAAGGCCTAGTTTTTTTTGAATATATTAAAGTCTTTTTTTGAACTGTTTTGTGTGTTGTCTGATGCAAGAATGAAAAGTGAACTTTTGCAGTAATTATTAAAAATCAAATATCTGCTGCAGTCTATTGAAGTCAGGTGATTCAATATGAACAGTATGTTGTAACACAAAATTTTAACCAATGAGAATTCCTGTAATTATAGAGGACTGATTCAACTGTAGCACCACAAACTAGTCAAGAAACAAAACACTCCTTTTCGTGGAACCTTTTTCAAGATGTGCCGGTTTACGAATACTGCATGAATTAGACTACTTTAATTAAAGTCAAATTGGATTATTTGCAATGTTTCAGAAAAGTACATCATTCCGTTTTCTTCTCACATACATCCCTCTGCCTTGATCCTTTTCTGTGCCAGTGTTTCCTCTAAGCTTTGTGCATGTATAACAACTTAGCAGACTTGTACACACATCTTTACAAACTATAAATATATAGTTAGTACGAGGAGTGTCTGTCTGAAAGGGGGATTAAATCAATTTCAGTGCTTTCCTCACACGGGATTCAAAGCACCCATGTATTTCTATTGTCTTAATTTATATAATGAATTAAGAGCATTTATTTTGGGATAACTTTCCTTAAAGACTTGTATCTTTCTTTAGACTTTGGAAAGGCAAGTTTCTGGGCAAGAGAAAATGTGTTTTTAGTCACCCATGCTAAGTATTTACTAACTAGGTGGAGCTTCATGGATTGTGAGGAAACACCCAAAGTAAAAAAAGGCCTGCCCTCTTTGTGCCTTTTTCCACATTTCTGCATATAGAGACAGTTGTGTGACTTGGCTTATAGCTCTTTATACTTTGCTTGTAAAGTGGTCTCGGCATAATTATAAAAGCAGCGATTGTTTTACCTGTAATCAATTTTGAAATGTGGGTACTCTGCTGTATTACCTTCTGGATTGTTTTTTTTTTTTTTTTTTTACTTTAACCCGGATGACCAGAATTCTATTAATTTTCAAGCTGTTGCCTTGGTCAGATAAAATAGGTATGTTGCCATCTGTTATTTTGACAATTTTCTGGAGAAGAAAAAGTAGGTGATACTGGAATCCAAATTAACTAATGAGTTGTCCAAGGCCATAGGTGTAGATGGAGAAAAGAAGAGGACAGAGTACAGAGTCTTGTGGGCCCCCCACAGGGAGGAGGCGAGGGGTGGAGCTAATTAGAGTGGAAAGCACTAAAGGTCCTACCAGAGAGATAGGAGGATAGCCAAGAAAGTGCAATGTCTTGGATACCCAAGGAGGCCAGGATCTGAAGAAGTAGAGAGTGATCAACAGTATCAGAAGCAGAGGACAAATCAAGAAGAATGAGCTTTAGATTTAGTGACCTTTAGCACTAGGTAGATCGTTGGTCACTTTAGTGAGGGCAGTTTCCGTGGAGTGGTTAGGGTGGAAGCCTGACTGGAAGTGGTCAAAGAGAGAGTTAGCAGACAGGTGACTGACAAGTTCAGCATAGATATGTCTTTCCAGTAGTTTGGAAGCAAATGGGAGAAGGGAGACAGGCCGGTAGCTGGAAAGAGCAGGCGAGCCGAGGGAGGGTTTTTTAAGTACAGCGGATACCACAGCATGTTTAAATGAAGAGGGAAAAATACCAGTGGAGAGGGACAAGTTAAAGAGAAAGGTTAGGGCTGGTATAAATAAAGAGGAGAGAGGGGGAATAAGATGAGAGGGAATGGGGTCAAGGGGGCTGGAGGGTAGGACATGTCCTGAATAGGAGAGGTATAGTCCCTGGTGGTGGTGAAGCTCGTTATGGTACAATTAAAGGGATTAACCAATGAAGGGAGGTAAGCCGGTGGATTGGTAGTTGGAACCTGTAGGGAGGAGCTAGGGTGTACAGGAAAACCATTTCGGATGTTTTCGGTTTTTTTCTGTAAAATATGAGGCTATTTCATCAGCTAATAAACAGAGGAGGTGGCAAACAGAGCAGGGAGTTGAATACTTTAAAGAGGAATTGTGGTCCAAAAATGAATTTAGGTAAATTGATAGGAATTGCTCTCCTGAGAGTTTTTGCAATTTATTATAGTTTTGAAGATATTTACAGTTTTGTGTGTGATATGGCAGCAGCATCACCAGGTCCCCTGCACTTCCTGCTTCAGTCAATCTGCCCTGTGTCTCCTCCCCTTTGCAGCCCCCCTGGCCCCTCCAACTCATGGACCCCATGGTCCCTCCAGTTGCAGGCCCCCCATGGCCCATTCCCTTACAGCCCCATGTGACCCCGCCCACTTGTGGGTGCCATGGCCCCACCCACTAGTGGGTTCCTAAGCCCCGCCCGCTCACAGGTGATGTGGGCCACTCTGACACCCCCCCTCACACACTGAGGGAGACTGAGGCTGTGCTCGCCGGCGGCACTATACAGGAGAAGCCTTAGGAATGTCACATGTCAGCCTCCCACCCATTAACTTTCTGGTCAGTCATTTCTGTATATCTTGGGCTGTGGAGCACGTAAAGAGGTGGTTGATGGCTCATTTTAAAGGTAGGAAACTGGCCTTTCATTTAAACTCAACTTGTCTGGAGACCACAGTTCCCCTTTAAGATCTTTTTGGGGTTATGGGATTTTGTGGATATGAGTGAAGAGAAATAGTTTTGTTTGGCTAAGGAAAAAGCACCTCTGATCCAATAAAGGGCACTTTTAAATTCAAGAAAGTCTCTATTATTGTTACTCTTGCGGCAGCGTCGTTCGGCTATACGGGATTGCCTTTTCAACTTTTTAATCTGATCCGTAAGCCACGGTTGGGGGTTCTTGCGACTAAGGCGACGGGTGGATAAGGGAGCAACAGCGTTAAGGGCATTGGAAACCATGGTATGGTAGTGGACAGCTGCAAGATCAGGGTCAGATGAGGGCATGGAGATAAGTTGCTGTAGGGAGACAGAGAGTGAATGGGGGTCAAGATTACACAGTTCCCTGCATCCATACGCTTGTTTGATAGGGGTTACAGCCGGGACAGATGCCACAAGGTTACATTTGAGAAGATTATGATCGGACAGAGGAAAGGGAGAAGTTAGATATGGAGCAGAGGCGGGTGAAGACCAGATCCAGTGTGTGTCCATTACAATGGAGCTGAGCAGAGGACCATTGAGTAAGGCCAAGGGAGGAGGTAAGAGAGAGAAGTTAAGCGGCAGCAGAGATGTTGGTATCAATGGGGATATTGAAATCCCCTAAGATAATTGAGATGTCAGTGGATAGAAAGCAGAGAAGTTTTTGATGAACGGGCCGGGTGGACGATAACCGCAATCTGTAGAGGTGTGGGAGAGTAAACACTGACTGAGTGGGACTCAAAAGATAGACCAGAGAGGGCTGGTAAGGGCATGATGGGTTTGAAAGTACAGCCCTCAGAGAGAAGCATAACAACTCCCCAACCACATTTATTATCGGGCCTAGTGGTATGGCTGAAGTGTAGGCCACATACGATAGCGTGGCGGGTGAGACAGAATCAGAGGGTGACAGCCATGTTTCGGTAAGACCAAGAAAAGAAGAGCAGTTAGAGAGAAATAGGTTGTGTACGTGTGCAAGTTTATTACAAACAGACTGCGCGTTCCACAGGGCCCCAGATATAGTAGCAGGGGGAAGGGAAGGGAGAGGTACATTAATGATATTGTGTGTGTTTAGGGTACAAGTGGATGAAGGAGTGTTATGGGCAGTAGACATTAGGATGGGGATGGGTTGATCATACAGGTGCAGTATGGGAGTGGGGCCGGGATTTGGGGAGATATCACCAGCTGCAAGTAGAAGCAGGAGAGAGAACGAGAGGAGGTGAGAGTGGGATTTAAACGGACCGTGCGTTTGTCTATTAGTGGAGGAAGCTGGGGGGTGTTTGACAATGGAAAGGAGTTCATGGTGGGTAAGGAGGGAAGAGGATAAAATAAAGGGGGTGATGTAAATAGACTTACCAACAGTGGGGAGTTGCAGTGAGGTGGCAGAACTTAGTATGTAGGTAACCAAGCAGATAAGGAGCAAGGTTATATGGAACATGATGATGGGGTAATAATACAATGGGAAGGGTTCAATGGTCTGATCCAAATGAGCAGAGTTCAGTGTCAGGGCACTTCTGGTTTAATTCTGGTATTAATTCAGCCCTACATCAAAGGCCAGCCCTGGGAGTTTAAATTAAATAAAAAAACTGGTTTTATGTTGAGCATTAGTTCTCTGCGTAGACCAGTCTGTAATTGTCTTTTCCCATATTATGCTGAAGTTTAAAGGAATATTTTAAAAAACTGTTTAAGTATATTAATAGTAAGAAGATGAGGACTGAGAATGTGGCACCATTAATTAATAGGGATAAGTTAGTTACGGAGGATGGCGATAAAGCAAATGTCTTGAATACTTTTCCCCTCTCTGTATACACTATAGAAGATCCAAGTACAGATATCATAGAGTATAGTAGTAATAATGGTATAAAAGTTTCAAGTGCACTTTGGTTAACCGAGGATATGGTACAGAAAGCACTAAATAAGGTTAATATTAATAAATCTCCTGGACCAGATAAAATACATCCTTAGGTACTTAGGGAGCTAAGTTCAGTTTTATCTAGGCCATTGGGCCCTATTTATAAAAGATCGTTATCATTATTAAAAAAATAACGATCGCTATCGTAAAATAACGACCGGTATTTTCCAATAACGCCCGGTATGTTCCGATAACGACCGTTATTTCCCGATATCGAAAAATACCGGACGTTAACGGAAAATAACGGTCGTTATTTTACGATAGCAATAGTTATTTTTTCGATAACGATCTTTTATAAATAGGGCCCATTGTTTCTTATTTTTGCAGATTCCCTCATGTCCGGTGGTGTGCTTCTGGATTGGAAAAAGGCTGATGTTATTCCAATATTCAAAAAGGGTAGTCGTTCACAGCCGGGTAATTACAGGCCTGTAAGTTTAACTTCAGTGGTGGGGAAGATCCTGGAAAGTTTAATAAGGGAACATGTTCTAGAGTATGTTTCAAGGACTGACATTATAAGTAGTAACCAGCATGGATTTAGGAGGAATAGATCTTATCAAACTAACTTGCTTGGATTTTATGAGGAAGCAAATAGAAATTTAGACTCTGGCATAGCAGTAGATGTAGTTTACTTGGATTTTGCAAAGGCTTTTGATACAGTCCCCCATAGGCGACTAATGTATAAGCTGAGGTCTGTTGGTCTGGGGAGTCACATTTGTACATGGATAGAAAATTGGTTAATGAATAGGATGCTGAGAGTAGTTGTAAATGGGGTTTCATCATTATAGACTAAAGTGCTAAGTGGGGTGCCACAGGGTTCTGTGTTGGGGCCGCTTCTATTTATTAATGATTTGGAAGTGGGTATTGTCAGCAAGGTTTCTGTGTTTGCTGACGACACAAAACTGTCGACCATTAAAAACTTCATAGGATGTGCAATCGTTGCAGGGGGATCTGGATAGATTGTCACATTGGGCTGCTAAGTGGCAGATGAGATTCAATGTTGATAAATGTAAGGTGATGCATTTTGGACTTAAAAATCCTTGTGCTACTTATACTATAAATGGCTATGTGTTAAGTGAATCCCTGTTGGAAAGGGATCTTGGAGTTTTGGTGGATAACAAACTTAAAGGTAGCAAGCAGTGCCAGGCGGCAACAGCCAGAGCCAGCATGATGGTATTGTCTTGTATAAAGAGAGGTATGGATTCAAGGGAGGAAAATGTTATTCTCCCTCTTTACAAAGCATTGGTAAGGCCTCATTTGGAATATGCAGTGCAATTTTGGAATCCTGTTTACAAAAAGGACATCTTTGAAATGGAAAGGGTTCAGAGAAGGGCAACTAAATTAATAAGGGGATTGGAGGAGCTTGAATATGAAGAGAGGAAAAGTTACAATTATATACGCTGGAGAAAAGGCGCTTGCGTGGGGATATGATTACTGTTTATAAATACATTAACGGGCCATACAATAAACTATCTGGGCCATTGTTCACCAATAGAACATGTCAAAGGACACGAGGACATCCCTTAAGACTTGAAGAAAAAAGGTTTAGGCTTCAAGTTCGGAAAGGGTTTTTCACTGTGAGAACGGTAAAGCTATGGAACTGTCTTCCAGTGGACGTTGTTATGGCAGGTTCATTGGTCAGTTTCAAAAAAAAAGCTGGATGAGTTTCTGCAAACATGGAATAGTGCAAGTTACTGGTATTGATTCATAAAGTAGAGTTGACCCAGGGAAATTTCGATTGCCACTTGGAATCGCGAAGGAATTTTTTCCCCCTTCATAAATTTGGTGGTTTTTTTTTTTGCCTTCCTCTGGATCAACAGTTAGGCAGGAAATGAGGATATTGCTAGATGGGTCGGACTGGATGGACGTGTGTCTTTATTCAACCTCAAATACTATACTAGTTCACTGGAAAAAATTTAACTAGTCCTTTAATGCATTGATTGAAGAATTAGAGGTTAAAGGGCATCTATACCGAAACATGGCTTATTTTAAATTGACCATAACTGGAAACTATAAATCCTCTCTTTTTTTGTGATGGAAAAAGTAACTTTTCCTTTGTTGCTCACAAAACTTCTTAGGGGCCTGAAGAAGGAACGTACTCCTGCCACCTTGATAATAATTTCCTCTAATGCTTTCCCAAATAAGCAACCCTGTTTATAAGATAACTTGCACAAAGAAATTTTGGATGGGGTATCGACATTCCATGCCCTTAGCCATACAGCTCCTCTTCTGGCTGCAACAGAAAGTAATAAAATAGGACTGGGTCTGGCCTATTTTAGAACCTGTAAAAACAACACTGCATCTTAAGTGTGCAGGAACAAGTTTTTATTTAGCCTGCCTACCACTAGAATTATACTTTTAGCCCCCTATTTGTCCATTTACCAGGAATACTCTTTATACTCTAGACTAGTAGGAATTCTTGAATGGCTTGCATATTTTGAACACAATAGTTACACCATGGTGAAAAAATAATTATATTTAATTGAAAACAAAAAAAGAAAATTAGACAAGGGATAAAGTATGTAAAATATTGCGCTTTATTTACAGAAGGCCAACTTTCTGGCTGAACAGGACAAGACACACTTCAAACACATTATACAGCATGCTAAAGACATTGGTTTGGGTTGTGTTGTAATAGGTCTATATACCTGCTGCTAAATATTATTGGATTGTACCTAGCAGCTGTGGTGTGCAACAAATTGCTCACTCAAATACTGCCCAGACATGGTTTGCCATTTATGAAAAACATAACAGTAAATCCCTGCGTCTTTCTTACAACTTTTGTTTTAGGAATCATGGCAATCTAAATTACTAAAGATCCAAGACTACAACATGCCATTTAATTTAAAAGCATTATATTAAATGGCATATCCACCCCCAAAATGTATAGTATAGGTAGAGCACCTCCAAACCCTCAAACCATAATACTCACCAAGCCCTATACAGTTATATTATACAGTTAGGCTGCATGATACCCCTTCTCTGATGTCATCTGTCATGGCCATGACTGACAGGGCTTCACACATGAGCCAGGAGATGCAGCACAGGGGTTGCAATTATCATGCACCATAACTCTGTATAACAGGGTTAAGTGAGGATTATGGTTTTGGAGGGGGTGCTCTACTTTGTGACATGCCCTTTTTTTAGTCAAAAAATTAAAGGGGAGATCAGTAAAACAAAATTTTCTGGCTTAGATTTCATAAAAAGGCAAATTTTTACCTTGTTAATATCCCTGTGTGGAACAAATCTCTCTAGTCACTTAAAAAGTCTACCCCATCTTTCCAGTATTGATATGCTCAGTGTGCTTCACGGAGAGGCAGTGTGCAATCAGCTACTTTCTATATTCATATGCAAAGGGAAGGGGGTAAAGGGGCACATAATCACAACGACTGCCAGAACATGTGTTGATGATCATTTAGCAAGCAGTCCAACATTTTTCTAGAAAGGTTTTCGCTTGCCAATATCAATTGTCGCGTGTATGGGCTCCTTAATGCCTTTTGTAATGAAACATTTGACTTGCTTCACACGCATATACTTCAGGAAATGAGTTTTGCTTTTATTGTTGAATTAAACATTACATGTAAGGCTTGCTGTCAGTTTGTAGCAACAATTAAAACAATTCCTAGAAAACAGAAGGAAACAAATGCACAAAACTAGCAGCATGAATGAAAAAAATGTACAATAGTGACCAGCACTACAGATATTTTTCTATATATTATTATGCAAAATGTGGTTACCCTAGGACACAGGTTATATCTGTCTATCTATATACACACTCCAGGAATTGCTGGGAGTTGTAGTTTTCAAACATCTGGAGGGCCTAAAGTTCAACCTGGTACAGGATTCCAAACATAATTCCAAACATAATACAAGACACTGAAAACAGGTGTGCAACTTATTTGATTCTTTTTGGTCAGATCATTGCTAAGGCAATGTTGGGTCAGGAAATACAACACACCTTGTAGGCCAACTAAAAAGGCACTGAAATTGTACCGTAAGTAAAAAGTACTTGTAACTAATATAGGAACCCTTAGGAGCAGTGTAAACAACTATAGCCACAATAAACATCAGTTCTCAGAAACTCTTCACTGTAATGTACTTGCCTGCATTTTCCTTGTAAGAATAATCAAATCCCATTATTAAAGAAAGTTAGAGAAACAAATATTTACCCCTTTTAATATTGTGCAAAATGATGAATGGGATGAGATAACTGGTTTACCTTTTAAAGCAGAAAAATAAAAATAAATTCTGTATTGAATGGTCTATATATGTTTTAACTAATTAAATTACCCATTAACAAGTATGATTTATTTATTTTTTTTAACAATCATTAATCTAATGGGAAGGGTTTCAATCATAAGTCTTACGCAACAAGTTTCTCTTCACTTAATTGTAGTGGTTCATCATTTATTGGTGTGCTGCCAAGGTGATGGGATTTTAAAATAAAGGCAGAGCTTATAGTTTGCTTTTATCTTTGAGAACACCAAAAGCACCGATCACCACTGGTGATACAAAATAGAAATAAATAAAATAGATGCTACAATATACTGGATTCAAGAGTTCAGCCACGGTCTTGAAATAGGATGTATTGGGCTTCACTGTCTAAATGGCTTCAGATACACTAACATTTTTGAGCTGTATGTCAATGCATTTTTGCTGGTTTACAAAATGCAATAAAGGCCCCAAAAATAGTTAGAAATATATCCAAAAAACAAAAACTATTCCATTAATTAGATCAGGCCACTTTGCAGCTAAATAACCAATAGCTTAATAAGACTAACCAAATTTGTATGGTAAGCAGTACATTCCAGAAAGCGGAGCACATGCAAAATAACTGAATTCTCTTTAGTGGTCGGTACAGCCCCAAATGTGTAATAGCCATAAATCACTTCCTATGCAAAATTATAGTTGTAACCAGGATCCTTACTTATTTTAATGTAAAACATATAAAAACTAAATTCTTACATTTTACTTGCAAATAAACCATTTTTAACTTAAAAACACTTTGTACCAGACATGCAATGTTAACAAAATACAGTAAAAAGTTATTAGAAAAAACAGATTTTTGTCAAACAAAAATCTGGTCACCAATATTTTATTTCATTAAAAAGGTAACATTTTACCAATTAGACTTTAGGGGCTGTATGATTTATTAACAACATAAGTGGATGGGATCAAAACCTACATATACTTTTCTGGGTCTGATAAGAAGACTTTTTGCATTGTGGAGTTTGGCTTAGCATTGCCTCTTAGTTGTGTGCTAGGCACTATTTGCACAGGGAGAAAATATTCAACCAGGCAGTAGGACAGCAGTGGAGGAATCTATGATCATTTAAAAGTAATTAAAATGTCCTGGAGTTGGTGGTGGACTTTTTCTGGACTGTACTGGAAAGGCAGAGTCTTCCAGAATCTCCAAAACCCAGCACATTGAAGAGAAACTAAACTATGCACAGTAGATTCAGACTAGAAACAACTTCTGCATGGTTTATCATTATTGATGTCCAATTCAACTCCAATGTTCCCAATCCTAGTAAAAGAGAGAAGGGGCATTTTGTAACAAATGTGTGTGTGTGGGGGGGGGATCATTTAGTGTGTCCAAATTCCAATAAATAAAAGCATACTTGTATGCAGGTATCAGAACATTTCAGAGTTGTGTCCAGAACAATTAAAAGTCAGCTAGTAAAATTCTAAAACCTGGGGAAGTATTTGTCTAGAAAATCCTTGCTATTTTACAAAAGTAAACTGTTACATTCAGTATTTCAATAAAATTTTTGCTCAGCAAATACCTAGATTTCAGTTCACAGAGGGTACATTTCAATTCAGAGATGTTGAACTTGCAGCCCTCTATTTGTTTGAAAATTCCCTGGGAAAGTTGGGGCTTGCAGTTTTTAAACATCTGGAGGGCCGCAAGTTCAATGTCTGTTTTAGCGTTAGAACAGCACGCTACCAGAAATTAAAGATAACACCATGCAGCCATTAAGCAATATAGACACACTATGTTGATTAGAATATAGGACAAACTCACATTTTAATAATACTTCATTTAGGTGTTTTCGTTTGCAACAGGTATAACATATAATGAAACAAGGGCAAAACGTTTGACACAGCTGGTTAAGAAAACCTACATTCCATTTCCAATCTAAATTGTGACTCCGAAACTTTAAAAGTTTATTTTTTAAAAAAAAAAACATTGGCTAAAAGGAAAAATAGGACAGATTAGTGTGTTTTAATGACATCAATAGAGATCATAAAACAGTAACAGGAAAAACGGTTCAGCTAAAGGATAGAACATTCATGTTGGATGCTTCAGAAACATCTGCACATTCAGTAGCTAAAATGACCACAATGATTTTCCAACTTCCCATTTTGTTAGTGAATTAAAATCCAGGCAATTAGAGCAGATCATATTCTCTGTTGAGCCTTCTCACGTTTCATTTGTAGTCAGGATAAAAACAAGGCACAGCACTGCTGTATAACAGAGGGCAACAAATGGTTTAAAAACATATTCAAATAAAGACTCAAAACTGCATAAGTTAAAATAGTTGCTGGACTATAAGCCAGAGGTAAAAAGGGAAATTTTCCCCTGATTGAGTCCCCCAAAAAAGAAATAAATATGAAGCATAGTCTTAAATTTCACATGTTTCTATGGCATGTCAAGTCAAGTTCAATTTGGAAAAAACAACACCAACAGATGTGTTGGCTTTCTAAAAATGTGAATCAGATTCAAGGCCACAGATGTTTTACTTAAATAAGGCCCAGGTGCTCCACGCTTATTAGCAGCATGCTCCTCTTCAAGGTGCCCATTTATTTATAGATCTTTAATTGAGACTGGAATATCATTTCAATCTTTCGATAAGCCCCTGTGATAGTCCCAACTGTAGTAGCTGATCTGTGGGCAAGTGACAAAGGTGGGGGAAATATTTTAGCAAGTTTTCCCAACAAAGTTCCAGCAGACTTGGGACCACCAGCCAGATTTTAAACAAAGATCCAGTTCGTTTGTTCTGCTGGATGTTGACAACACCTCCATGAATATACATACAGCCAGCCTAAAAGAAAATAAAAAATTATATCTATTAGCAATGGACAAAAAGAAAAATCAGGGGAATTTACCTAGAGCTGCAATCGCTTGACTAACGATACTTTAATATAGCGATTGCATATGTACATGTAAGAAGTAGATTCTGAAACTAAGAAGGTTTACACGTTGTTGCCAGTACAACTCAAAGACCATATAAGCTCAAAGAGCCTTGTGAGCATGACCTTTTGGCCAAGCCCCCTGACCCCACTATTCACATATTTCTAAACAGAGGTCGCCACACTAATATGAAAGTCCTTGAATAGACTTTAAAAGCAGCTTGTTAACCTGCAGTTTATTTTCCGGAGAGCATGCAGTGCTGACAACTTACCAGGAACAAATACAAAATAGCCAGCTGATTTTACTGCCATTAATTTTTTTCATTTATGTATGCTGTAGTTTAAAGCACCCATTTAAGAAACACACGGCCCATAATGTTACAGGTTCATATCTACTAAATTAGTTTTATATTTTTCCTGAAAGTTTGATAGGAAATAAACTGCAAATATTACTTTTTTTGTATGAAATGCAAAGGAATGTGTAGGGGGAACACATTGTTTTATGACGGTTAAATCTCAACACTGTTTTCTAGGTGTGTCTATAGTATGCTAATTCTCTGTTCTGTGTCTGCAAGGCAAGATCTGCAACTATTAGAGGTGGGTCTCAATGCTGTAATATGATTGACTGTCAGCTTTTACAAAGCAAGGCTGTTGTGTACATTTAAAGTAATGCATACACTGACTTTTACCAAAACAAAGTGGTGGATTATAGAAGCTGACCGCTAGTACCCAGTGTAATATCATGACTCAACCAACAACCACAGCAAATGGAGAGGTGAGAGACAGTTTGTTGTATCTTAATTAAAGGGGAAGTTAATTGCAAATACATATACTTTTAATAAAAAAAGAGCAGGACCCCTAATAGCCACAGTTTGTGTGTTTGACCAATCCAACAGCCAATCAGTAGAAATTACTGTTAGGAACATTCCAAGGTAGTGTGCATTCTAGTAAGAAGTTACAGAACCTGAAATGAAATGTCAGCTCACTAATGTCAACAGCAGGGAAAGGGATATAAATTCAACTGATTTTTCAAAATGGAAGAGAATATGTAGAATAACTAGAGATGCATAATACAAACTAAGAATTCTAAAAATAATGATATTTTCCACTGAACTTTACCTTTAATGTGTTCTGTTTGTCGAGACAATATTTTCTTGAGACTTTAGTGACCTTTTAAGTTTAAAAACTATCCAGCAAACTTACCAGCTAAGCCCCTGAACCAACACTCAATGACTCGCAACCAAAAGAGGCTACTCAATAAGTATCCACTTAACGCAGAGAAATGTGAAAAACCTAGCCATAAAACACAGATAGATACCTAATGTGAAAAACCTATCCATAAAACACAGATAGATACCTAATGTGAAAAACCTAGCCATAAAACACAGATAGATACCTAATGTGAAAAACCTAGCCATAAAACACAGATAGATACCTATCTGTCTACTAGGAAGAAGCATCCATACAAAAAGAGAGCAGAACAGAGTTTGAAGCCGCAGCTGCTAGATATTCACCAGTGGCGGTGCGGCTCTGGGTAAATCACTGTGCTGTTAGCTGGCATTAAAATAGCAGTGTAAGTTCAGCCATGCACCAATGGTAAATAGCGTGCAGCGGCTGTGGGAGTTTACAATACTTGCAAAGCCACATCAAGCAAAGGGTTAAAGTTACGCTAATGAGGTGCCTTTAGCCCGTGCCCGCAGTGCTACTGCTGCAGGTGAATATCATCAGTGTTCTTCCTGTTCAATCAACCATTAGTGGGAGAGATTAGTTTGGTGGCATGCAGCCATGGGGGAAATATTGAGATGCTTGCTGTATATTTAGTGATACATACTTTTTATTCTATAATGCACCAAGCAAATTTTATAACAAGCTCTTCACGATCATAAAACATTTTTTTAAATGATCATTGAAAAGTACCGGTGTTACTGCTGCACAGTGGAAGTAAGCAGGTTCAGGCATGAGTGCAGGAAGCTTTGTCCATTGAAATGACTGCAAATTTAACTTCCACAGATCCCCCAAGATAATTACTCCATTATAGCCTCCACAGATAAACACTTCTATAAACAGAAAACAAAATTAATAGCTAAACCTGGGCAGATATAAAACAAAAACAACAGATAAACTGGCCAAAAAGTTATTAAATGTTAATGACATTTTGTTTGAAAAGACCGGTAAATTGAAATTATACAATTGATTTTTTTTATGTATTAGTTGCTTAGCTTAATGGATAAAGTGATTATTCCAAATAAGAAAATCTCCAAACCACCAGGGGTGAGGGGGTGCAGCACGCGGAATATAAATTTATAGGAAAATGAAATGTAAAATGTTATCTTTTGGGGGAAAAAAAGATCTGGCACATGAGCCTTGTGCAATCTTTCAACTTGGAGAACTGTGGGAGCTTCACAAAGCACTCCTCTACCTCCTTGGGGAATTTACATAGACTAACAAATACTAAGTTAAACACACCTATTAGGTCTTTTAAATGGTAATTATATGGTTCATGGCATGGGGATGGTTTAAAAAAAAAAAAAAAGTGGAATAAAACTATTTTGACATTTACATTTCACCCCTTCCGTGGATCCCAATGGGAACCAACTATAAATAATATCATTATAATCATCTAATACATAGCAGAGAAGAACAGTTCATTCTAAATGCAGTATAACCTACAGGTTATTGCTTATAGACTAATGTATAGTCCATATACTATATGAGAACACAAAGCACTTTTACCATTCTTTATTTGAACACAGCTATGGCATCTTCTGGCTGCTGGAAAACCTAGAAAAAGCACAGAATTTCTTATATAATGGAAACATAAAAATAACTGCAGCAACTGAATCTAAGGGTTCGCATACACGTCCCACTGCACAGACAAGGCGGGTCCCCCGAGCAAAAGATACACCCAGGACAAATGGCACGATTGTCAAGTGTGTGTATACATTCGCTCAGGTGTAGTTCATTGATCGGCCATGGTGGATCGACGAATGACGTCCAAGCGAACGCATACACACGTACAATTATGTGCGCCTTGTCTATACAGTTGGACATGTGTACAGGGCTTGAGAAGAAGATTATTTTCTTTACTTCAGTTTGCAGAATGGGAATAATAAAGGCTATAAGTAAACACTGAGCTTCATAATGTGAATAGTGAATAGATAGGTCATTAAAGCCGAGTAAAAAACACACTTAAAATATTTTTGAAGATTTTTTTCCAAAGATCTGCATACACACAGTCCCGAGCGCTCCCCCTATGCACAGCAATAGGGAGAAAGCTCTGGACTTCTGTGTTCCTTCAACCGCGGCCGACTCCTCTATAGGAAGTCTACCGCAACCTGATCGTTCGGCATCCTCGCGCTGGTTCAAAAAACAAAAAGGTACACACAGTACTGATAAAGCCCAAATACTCTAATGGTATCGGGGCTTTATCGTTATTGTGTGTACCCAGCTTTTGACCAGTCCAGGATAGGCAGAAGGTGATGGGCATAAGCCATGTTGGCTAATATTATAAGGGTAGGTAAAAACAGATTTATAATACATCTTCTGAATAAGCAGGACACAGAAATGTAAGTTGTTATATCTGCAGAAAAATAGACCTGTAGTGCACAAAAAAGGCAGTTAATAAAGGGGCAGATTTAACCCCTGATCTACCATTCCTTTGCTTAATGCTTCCAAAATTCTAACCATACTCAATCCTCAAGTTCTTCATGATGGAAACCCTAGCTATACATCACTACTGTGTTCTGTTTAGGCCTTAAATACTATAGGATAACTTAATATTAATCAAAAGAATAAAAAAAATCCAGGCCTTAGGTAGTACCTTAAATATTGCTCCAACTGTAGTATAAAAAAGGTATAATATTGGTTATGGACAACAAAGATACAAAAAACAGAAACAAAAGTTTCAAATAAAATGCAACTATTTTCCTTTAACTTTACTTGTAAAGCCAAACTGGTAGAAATACTAGAAGGAGAACAACGGTGGGGAAGGTTCAATTGAAGTAGATAAGACAAAGCTCTGTACACATGAAGAAATTATCCACCTAAATAAGACAACTTTCTGGCTCCTCCCACAGTCATTGTCACAGACTATTCTCCCTTCTTGGAGATTGGAAAATATATGTTAATGAAGGAGGGGAAGGAGCTTGAAACTGGCAGTTATGGCCAGGAAGCAGTCAGTTGCTGGGGGACTATAATTCTCCTTAAATATACTTGATATGGTGTATGCACAAAATAATGTCCTTATTGATTTAGACGGGAGTCGCCTAGGTCTCTGGACTATATATAATGTCTTAAAATGTATAGTGTTGTTTCCAATAGGAAGAAGAACTGCTGGGTCATTAGCAGAAATCTATATACAAAATATAGTTTGGATGGAAGAAAAGGTGCTTTGTTTGTCAACACATGACATATTTAAGTCATCCCAGAACATGCAAAAATCATCAGGTGATGAAAGGGACATAGCGATCCCTGAAACGTGTATGTCCATGGGTAGAGAGCTTGTGAAGAGAGCACCTATTAAATTACTGGCTAATAGCCACAAAGAGAGTGCCTTAGCCCAAAACCCATTTTGCTGTACATCCCAGAACATGCCATGTGTTGCCATGGTAAAACCTGCAATTAAGGCTATTGCAAGTGTTAAAGGAATTGTACACTAAAAAAAATGACTTTACCTAATTACATGAATACAAATAAATGAATACATGAATACATTTAAGCAGCATTTACTCTGATGTGTTTGTGTTACTGCATGACTTCGATCCAGTACTTGTTTTGCTCAAGTACATTCCCCCAGGCTCCTGCCAGACTGATTCTCTGTGTGGGCAAGCAAGCTCAGTTATCTCTATGAGGCAGCATGCAATTCACGTACCAACTGTCACCATTCCAGCTACAGCAAAACTATACACAACAGAAGAGTTTATGATTATAAGGTACTTGATTGACCGCTAAAAGATATTTCTGGCTGGATATGTAACAAAATAGCAGACAGATCAAAAAAAAAAAAAAAAGGTACAGTGATAGTGAAGAGAAGTGATGGGAAGAATTATAGTTTCCAGTAATGGCCATTTTTCAACTAAAAACAAAACAAAATAAAATAACACACATTTCCCAGTGTATGTTAAGTGCATACAACTGAAATAAAATGTAATCCTGAGCATTTTACAAGACCCTTTATAGAAATAAAATATACCACACAACCATTCATATGAGGTTTTAACCTTGCTATGCGTTAAAGAACAGAAGAACAAAATGGAAGACAGTACCAAGGTTTCCATATGGTTTTGTGGGAATATCCTCCCAGGTATTTGTTTCAAAATTATAGGCATGGATCTGTGGGAATAATAGAGTTTGTTAAAGCACCCATGACATGTTTCTCTGGAAAAGAGATTTTTAATTATAATCACTATTTATGGATACATTACTATAAACCAGGGTTCAAGAAAAGATAACATTAAAAATGTAATAAAGTGCATCATATCTGACCTGTCATTTTAAAGGTGTTCAAAAGTTATCTTCCACAGAGTACTGACTATGGGCAATTTATTGTTTGATTATTGTTTTTTGACACTGCTAGATGACATACATGTCATCTATATTCCAATCAATTTGCCAAATCCAAATGGAATTCATTGGAATATTGATCACATTTTTCTATGTTTTTCTGTGTTTTATGTCAGGCATTTAGGTCGACTAATGGTAAGCGTAAGGGCGTTCGGTCGGGCATCGTTGATGATCTGCCGGGGTCGGATAACCAACAAAGCCCTACTGAGCGCCCATACACTTACCGATAGTCAGCTGAAACACCCATTCATACACGTCACACCGTAGGCAGTAGTGACAATATTAGCTCTACGCACCTTCCAAACCCACATAACACAGAGAAAAGCAAGATGCTAATCCAGTCTTCAGTTATACAAGCAAGGGTGTTCCTTCTTTATTTGTGCCAAAACACACAAAACACTACATTTGTCAAGTGTTCTGAGGATAAAATAAAGATGCTATATTTCCCCACATCATGGCTTGAAAGTCTGTATGGTAATGGTTTGGCCCCGCCCCCTCTCAAAAGCACTGTACGTAACCAATAGAAAGACACAGATCAGCATTACAAGATGGGATCTAGACCATCTGGATTTGCTCTAGTTTCTCCCATGGCTTGAAATCCTTTTACCGGTATCCCTTATATTTGTGACAACATTCTTAAGGTGGCCATACATCTATGAGATATTACTTACCAGACCGACCACTCACGCGATGCTGGCCGGAACCGCTTCTCCCGATCGTATATTTGACTGACATGCGATCGCAAAATCCCATTCATTTTGCGATTGCATGTTGGTCGAATGTAAGATCGGGAGAAGCGGTTCCGGCAGGATCGAAGGAACATCGCGTGAGCCCTCGGTCGGGTAAGTAATATCTCATAGATGTATGGCCACCTTTAGTTAAAAGCTAAAACATTTGCACAGTAGCGTATATGCTTTATAATACAAAGAGTAACCTTTAACTATAGTTCAATCCTAGATAGATAGAAATAAAGTGCAGTGTTTTGCAGAGCAGATTTTAAATAAAATAGTATTATGTAATGCCTATATACTGTAAAATATACACAAATAATGTATGAGAGTCAGAATAGAAAATCCTGTCTGAAACCAGTCTACAGGCCAGCATATATATTTACATGTCATTTTTATTTTTTTCCCTCCCTACCCCAGTTAAATTACTTGGTTCCTCCTATGATAAAGTGCACTGGCACAAGGAGCATTTCCAAAGGAAAGGGAACAGAACAGTAATTAAGAAAAGTCTGCATTACAGGAATGAGGGCAAATGGGGGGGGGGGAAGAAAAGATTTGTAAGGATATGAAAGTATTTAGCACCGACAAGCAGTAGTAGCTCAGACAAGTATCTCGGGCACCTTAACATCTTAATGCAGGCTTTGGCAACAATGAAGTTGTAATGCAAAGCACTTTGGAAGACCTTACCGTAGCATTTAAATAGAAACTTTCACCCAGTCAAAAACTTTAAAAGGTTTCAAAAGTACTAGCCTATATTAAAACAGAATGACATCCAAATGAGGAAACCAGTATGGGCAGACCAGAGCAAAAGACCAGTATGTCTTTATGATTGTGGGGGAAACTGGAGTGCCTGGGGGAAACCCACACAACATACAAACTCCTTGCAGATGTATCTAGGAGCTAGGCCACACTGCAGCATTTTTGGGTGCGTTGCGATTTGCATTCCGCATTTTTAATTGCAATCGCATGTGTTTTTCTATTTATATTGAAAAAAACGCACGCGCAAACACACAAAAAAATAAATAAAAATCGCACACGAAATTGCATGCGATTCCGTGTGTGATTGCGTTTGCGGCGCAGTGTGGCCGTGCCCTAAGGGTGGATTAGAATTCAGGACTTCAGTGCTGCAAAGCATCAGTGCTAACCACTGAGCCACCGCAAGTTAGGTTTACCTTATCTAACGGATATGCTGTCCAAGATGTGCCACCACCTAAAACATAGATTCTCTGCCCGTCATGAGCTATTTCATGTCTGTACCTAAAGTACCAAAAATGAAAAGACACCAAACAATTAGGGTTTAACGTTAGGTATAAATAAGAATATACTACAGTTATCTGTAAAATAGAGTCAAATCTATTAATATGTTCCAGCCAGGTGTTCCCTATTTGGTAGAAAACATTTGTAATTTTTTAACCTTTGTTACAATAATGTAGATTGTATTATTTTTCCATGCAGAGCCCCAGTTTTACAGTGTTTACTTTATTTCCAGCACTGTACAATAAAACCTTAAAGGGCATGTCAAAATGACATCTCTACTACATGCACCCTCCAACCCCTAAAACGTAATATTCACAATGTCCTTCGCATGTCCACCCATAAAAGAAATTTCACATATAGATTAAGCAACTCCCAAACCTAAGTTCAGTTTTACTTACCTTCCCCAAAGATGCCCAGAAACATACTAACAAGACCTGGCTCCTCGCTGCTCTGCTTCTTGTTCAAAACAAGCTCAAAACAAAAGCAGGAGGCGGAACCTAGGCGGCGAGGGATTGGGTCTTGTAAGTATGTTCCTGGGCATCTTTGGGGAAGTTTAGAAAAACGGAACTTAGGTTTGTGGGGATACTTAATCTATATGTGTGTACAAGGCGATGCCGGCCACCGCCTGATGCATGTGTTCACAGAGCTTTCACGCATGGTCAGAGGAGGCATCTCCAGTTAGATCCTCTAGTTATGAAGAGGTTGACTAATTGGCAGTGTGAGTGTTAGAATTTGGGGGAGTATGGGGGGGGTGCAGTTGTGCTGTACGTGCAGAAGGAATTTTATTTTGGGGGTGGACATGTCCTTTAAAAAATCCTGATTCAAATACTGTATAAACGGTCATGAGAAAAATAAATTTGAACAATTCTAAAGTTTCACATATCAGTCAATCAATCCTGTCGTTTTAATGTCGTCATCCCCCCCACCGGCCTTCTCGTTCACATCCTTTGAGGTTCACACTGTACAAAATTTCCCACCCTCTTTCGCTACGTGTAGCTGTGGTATACAGAAAACCCATCCACGACTCCCCCAGCTACATTCCTCTCAGATTTTGAGACCTGGCTTACTTTCTTTCTCTCTACTGATGGTCCTGTCCTAATTCTGGGTGACTTCAACTGTCACATTGACAACTCTGCTCTATCCTGGCGCTCTCGTTTTCTTAACTTAACATCCTCATTTGATCTTCATCAGTGGACGACTACCGGTACGCATCAGGATGGCCACTTCTTGGATCTTGTCTTCACCAGAAACCTCTCTGTCATCTTTTGAAAGTTACCCCTACCCGCTTTCTGATCACTATCTTATTACTATTCTTGCTCAACACTCTCCTGTTTCTCTTGACCCTCCTTCTTGTGTTTATGTCCGTAATACCCAAGCCATAGATCTGCCGGTGCTGGCTTCTTCTCTCTCCTTCTACCCTTATGTCCAACTCTGACCCTGACTTGCTTTTTAACTCCTATAACTCTGTCCTGACTGATGCTATCGATTCCCTTGCCCCCTTGCAACCCCGCAATCGCCGTCACTCTAACCCTCGCCCCTGGCTCAGTCCCACAACCCGTTTTATACGTAGGTGCACACGTGCTGCTGAGCAGATGTGGAGAGTCTTATACCCAGGCTGACTTTCTCCATCACAAGTTTATGCTACAATGCCTCAACACCGCACTGTCGGGAGCAAAACAAAAATACTATAAGACGCTTATAAATAATAACAAATCAAACCCACGCCGCCTTTTCTCCATCTTTAACTCCTTTCTCTGTCCCTCACCCACTGACTCTCTCCTCTCTCCACACACTCCCCAAGACTTCGTGGACTACTGTAAATAGACTCCATCTGTATGCAGATTCCTAACCCTCAGCATAGCTCTCAGATTCTTCTACCCACACCCCCTTCTACTGTTCATGAATCTTTTAGTCCCGTGACCCAGTCAGAGGTCTCTTATCTGTTTTGGTCTTGTCCGCTCACTACATGTCCCCTCGATCCCATGCCCTCTTTCCTACTGAATCATTGTAATCAGGCAGTCACCCCTATACTTACCCAAATATTCAACGATTCCTTGTCATCTGGCATTTTCCCTTCCTCCTTTAAACACGTCCATGTGAAACCCATAATCAAAAAAGCCTCGCTTGACCCCTATTGTCTTGCTAACTACCGCCTGGTCTCTCTTCTACCGATAGCCTCTAAGCTACTGGAACGTCTCGTCTTATCCCGTATCGCTAATTATCTTAATTCTAATAACTTACTGGACCCCTTGCAATCAGGGTTTCGTCCTGCGCAAAGTTGTGAATGACCTTCAGGCTGCCAAAGCCAAAAGGTCAATTTTTTATTCTCATCCTTCGCGACCTCTCCTCTGCTTTCGACACGTTTGATCACTCCCTCTTAATGCAAATTATTCACTCCTTGGGCATCCGGAATGAAGCGGCATCCTGGCTACTATCCTACCTCTCGAACAGAACCTACTCTGTTTCATATGATAATAAAACATCCTCTCTGGTTCCTCTTAATATTGGGGTACCGCAGGGCTCTGTTCTTGGACCCCTGCTGTTCTCCCTCTATACTAAACTAAACCTGATAAAAACCGAACTAATCATTTTCCCACCTAAACCTGGTCCTATCCCACCATTTCAGTGGACAACACCCCCATTTACCCTATTCAGTCGTCACGTTGTTTAGGGGTTATTATTGATTCTGCTCTCTCCTTTTCCAATCGCATTAACTATGTTGCTAAAACCTGTCGCTTTTTTCTTAGTAACATTGCGAAAATCCGTAGATTCCTTAATCCTCCGATTACTGCTATGCCTATCCATGCTCTCATCTTATCAAGCCTAGACTATTGTAAAGTTCTGTTTTCTGGTCTTCCTGCTTCCCATCTTTCTCCGCTTCAGTCCATACTTAACTCTGCTGCACGCATCGTCTCACTCTCTAAAAATTGGGAGATTAAATATCCTCTGTGCCGCACATCTACCTGGCTCCACATTAAACAACGCATTATCTACAAAATCCTTCTCTTAACATTTAAATGCCTTCACTCTTCTGCTCCTTCCTATATTTCTTCTCTAGTGTCCCCATATGTCCCTGCCCATACCCTCCGCTCATCACAGAACCATCTCTTATATAGACCCCCCACTCACACGGCTTCCTCTCGCCTTAAAACTTTTTCTCTTCTGGCTCCCGTCCTCTGGAATTCTATTCCCTTCTCTCTATCAAGAAACCTTAATAAACAAGTTTAAATCCAACCTCTCATCCCGTCTCTCTGAGCACAGCACAGCACAGCACAAAGGGGGGGCTGTGGGAGAACTCCAAAATGTGCTCCCACAGCCCCCCCCCTTTGTGTATATATTGTAGCAGAGTTTCTCTGCAGGAAGATTGACCAAGCTTCCATGTGGTAGTAGCACCCCCAACACGTCCCTTTAATTGGAGGTCTTATGCCTTGAATACTAAACATTGGATGAAAGGCCTCTTCCCTTCTTGTTAAAAGCCAGTAGGCAGGGGGAAGTGATAGCCTGTAATACTAATCCAATGCAAGGTCAGGGAGACAACCTTCCCATGAAAATGCAACCAAGCAGGAAGTGTCAGCCCAGATAAATGACCCAAGGTAAACTGTTAGGACCTTCCATACTGGGGTTACCTTGACGTGGTTGGAAGGCTTTTCACTTTTATGCATAAAATTGTAACTAAAAACCCCAATGTTTTTACTGTTTGCACTAGCACAGATATTATGATATACGGGCCTAGGAATGGGCATTGATCATCTCTTTTCTTGTTAGCACAGCACAGGATTGTTGACATTGCACCAGTTATTACTTTAGCACTTCCACCCTTTCCTATGCATCTGTATGTTACCCACCTAATTAGATTGTAAGCTCTACGGGGCAGAGACCTCTTTCCTCATGTTACATGTACTTGTATATTTCATGATGCTCTTATTTATGTATTTATTTACTGTCCCCCTTGCACAACTTTTTGTATTCTATATTGTACAGCGCTGCGTCCCATAGTGGTGCTATATAAACATTCAAATATTATATTCTATAGATTCTCTACTTGCTTTAACTATTATCACAGTTATCCAATACAGATATCACCTTTACATCACTTGTATTAAAGAGCATGTTCACACACAAAACTGAAATTTAACCCCATGCTGGCCCCACTGTGTGGTGTTAAAAACCTTGGCTTTCTCCTCTGCTCCTTACGGTTCCCCTGCAGTGCCTGTGCAAAGCTCAGGAAAGTACAGTTTCTGCCTCTTCTCTGGCTTCCGGGAGGTACAATGACATGCGCTGTGAAGCCAATTCCCCCTCCCTCCATCCATCCAGATCCATCAGTGCTGCCCTTTAGTTCATCATTAAACCCTTTTGGTTTATTATAGCTTCCCCCCTCTCAACCCGAACCGCATGGTCTGTTTGTAAAAAAAAAAAACAACATATTTTTTTAGAAGAATCTTACTTATCGGACTGGGATCCCTCGGATAAATTAATAGCCGTCAGTCACGTCTGTGATTGGCTGACTTTCAGCTAATCACAGACGTGGCTGCCAGCCAAGCCCCAAATGCAATTCCGTTCCTGGAAGTTGCACGGGAGGCTGAAGCCAAGGGATCCTATGCTGGCAAATAAGGTTCCTCTAACTTTTTTTTACATACAGAAAATGTGATTACGGTAGGGAGGGGGGAAACTAAAATAGATCAAATTACAGTTTTTAGGGTGACATACCCTTAAAAAAATTTACATTAATTTACCTTCTGTTTTACTTTTCATACTGAGAAATCCTCCTATAACATTTATACTTTATTTTCATTAGTGTTTTTCATAGTCAGAGCTGTGACACTGACAGTGGATCTGACAGAATTAGCTGAATATCGTAAATGTGCATCGATAGGTCCCAAAGATGATAAAACTACCACCCCCAATATCGGGACCACTCGGGCAAGATGGAAACTTTCTATTACCCAATCCCTTTACTAAAGGGGGGCTATAACATCAGACCATGTATGGTTGTATCAAATGAACGTTCTGTATAAAGAATACACAGAATGATCGCCCAACTATTGGTCAGCTTTACATACACTCATATATAAATTGCTACACACACAACATTGCAGCACACTCCAATATACTGCTACACACATTCACTCACATTTATACACAGTACTACACATTTACATATTCTGATGAACACATTCACACATACACCACTACCCCACACATATATACACTGTTATACATTAACACATTTGTATTCACAGCTACACGCACTGTTACACATACAAAAACATAGTTACACCCTCACAAATACACATACACAAAAAAAACGCGCACACATATATACACACACACACACTGATGTACACTAGCTCAGAGTGCCCCTTATGACTATCTATATACACACACTGCTGTACACTAGCTCAGAGTGCCCCCCATGACCATCTTACCTCACAAACATATAAGGCAATGTTGCTAATCAGCTATACAACCACCACTAGGATCTCTCAATGTCCCCCTGCCCCCCTTACTAAGCTCCATTCCAGTGAAGTACAATTGTGTTTAAAATTATTTAACCCCCAATGCTGTAAAGGGTTTTTAGGGAATTCAGTGCACCTGTAATTGTGTTCAGAATGAAATCTTACAAGGACTTTTTAAAGAACCAAATGCAACTAAAATGACATTGTTTTTATAATACAGTATTTAATGTTTTTTTGTGATTTCTTCATTGACATAATTATTCAACCCCTTAAAGACTACCACTCTTAAGAACAGAGGTTCATTCAAGTGTTTTCGATCAGGTATTGAAAACAATTGTGGATGTCATCGAGCAGCAATCAAGCATAATAAGCACCAATTAGGCAGATTTAAAATGACTGTGATACTTAGCTCCTTCTAGACATTTACTAGTGTGTTTACAAACATGGTGAAGTCAAGAGAATGGTCCAGTAAGACAAGAGAAGTGGTGATTTCTATTCCCAGGAAGGGCAATGGCTATAAGATTGCAAAGATGTTAAACATACCAAGAGACACCATAGGAAGCATAATTCGCAAATTCAAGGCAAAGGGCATTGTTGAAACGCTACCTGGTCGTGGCAGAAAAAAGAAGCTGAATTCGCCTGCTGTGCGCTACCTGAAGCGCAATGTGGAGAAAAGTCCCCGTGTAACTGCTTAGGAACTGAAAAAAGATTTGTCCGATGTGGGTTCTGAAGTTTCAGCTAACACAATAAGGCGCACACTGCGTAATGAAGGCCTCCATGCCAGAACTCCCAGGCGCACCCCCTTGCTGTCTCCAAAGAATAAGAAGAGTCGACTGCAGTATGCCAAAATTCATGTGGACAAACCACAAAAGTTTTGGGATAGTGTTCTATGGACTGATGAAACAAAATTAGAACTGTTTGGGCCCATGGATCAACGCTATGTTTGGAGGAGGAAGGCCTATAAAGAAAAGAACACCTTGCCTACTGTGAAGCATGGCGGGGGGTCAATCATGCTTTGGGGCTCTTTTGCATCTGCAGGTAAAGGGAAGCTTCAGCGTGTGCAAGGTACCATGAATTCTCTTCAGTACCAGGAGATATTGGAAAAAAATGTGATGCAGTCCGTCACAAACCTGAGGCTTGGGAGACGATGGACCTTTCAACAGGACAATGATCCCAAGCATACCTTCACGTCCACTAAAGCATAGTTGCAGATTAAAGGCTGGAACATTTTGGAGTGGCCATCGCAGTCACCAGACTTAAATCTGATTGAGAACCTCTGGTGGGACTTAAAGAAAGCAGTTGCAGCGCACAAGCCTAAGAATGTGACTGAACTGAAGGCTTTTGCCCATGAAGAATGGCCTAAGATACCTGTAGATCGCTGCAAGACAATTGTGTCAAGCTATGCTTCACATTTAAAAGCTGTTATAACTGGAAAAGGATGTTGTACTAAGTACTAAGAATGAATGTCACTTGGGGGTTGAATAAAACGGATAATGATGTGAGCACAGAAAAGACATTTGTGGTTATTTCATTATAAAATGTTATGTTATATTTGTCTGACTTACAAGTGTCTCTTTGATTAATTGTAAACAAGATGACTGAAATGATCAAAATCAATGTCAAACTGGCCAAAACACTCAATTTCAGTGAGGGTTGAATAATTTTGAACACAACTGTAGCTACAGTATGTACTGTATCTAAACCTCGGCAATCATCTCCGCAGCAGCAGGTTTAAGGTTGACAGTTCTCTATACTGCCGTCAATCACAGGCCAGACTGAATAAATTACCAATGTAACAATCTATGTGAAACTATGGGCACCAGGAGAGGCGGAACAGCAGACTGCAATGGGCAGTAATCCCCCTAAACATGCCACTGCCACAGAACAGATTCCACAGTGCTATTAATTATTTAAAAAGCAGAATCAGTGTGTGAAAAACTACTTACACACCCCAAGTATCTATTTTTCACATCACTGTGGAGGAAATATAGGCCCATATTTCTTTACAATATTGATTCAGTTCAAACTCCCTCACCTAGAGGGTCCATTTATGTGTCTACACTTACATGGGTTACAGTGAGCTTTTACAGGCTGTACCTTGAGTACCTGATGATACACTTAATGTAATAGGGAATATATGGTCTGGTTTGAACACAAGTTCAAAGCCAAAAAATGTCATTCTTCACCAACATGTTTTAACATACAACACAAATCATGCAAATTTTCTTATTTGATTTGTATAACTATTTGTCATTAGGAAAATGGGCTAAACAAATTCCTTTGTTCAGTTCCCTGCAATGTTATGCTGCTCTGTGACCACATGCTTCTGGAAGTAGTTCTGTTTTTTAAATAGTGCATTGACCTTTCATAGAAAAAGATTTTTATTGGTCTTAACAAAATCAACTAATTTCTAGTAACTTATATAAAATGCAACGTACCTTTCTTCAGGTAAGTCACAAGCTGGGTTGTTTGGCTTTAACTGAATCCATTCCCTGGTTGAAAGGTCAAGTCTGTGCAGATCTGTACTGTATATGTAACCAGTGGTTCCACCAAATACATACAGAAAACCATGGATAATTGCCATTGCCTAAAATTAAAAAAATGCATAAGCAATAAAGGTCATCTGTCTTCTCATTTTACTAACTGCAAGGTGCTGAGGCAGCATGAAAGACAACATTACTGCGCAATTTTAAAAACCAGCAGCAAACCTTAAATCCTAGATTAAACTTGTGGGAATGGGGGCTTAAAAACTGGAAATGAGTACCTAACTTATAGTTTCCCCTAGTACTAGCAGTCTGTTTTGCACTACTGCCTTACCCCGGACGGGGCTGTGTGTGTGTGTTTAAAATTGCCCATTACTATAATTCATCCCAACTATCAATGTACCATTTATTTGTTTATCTGTCCCCTATGTCTTTAGCTATCCCATCAGAACATCTTTATCAGTCAATCAATTGCCTTATTATCCAAAAGTCCTCTGCTGTGTGCTATAGCTGGAATGGTGACAGCTGGTATGTGTGAATTGCACATACCAGCTTCCTGCCTCATAGTTATTACTTAAAGGAGAACTAAACCCAAAAAATCAAAGTTTAAGTTAGAAAGTACTTGCCTCAAAATCCTTCTCAGCATGGAAGATTCCACTTAGGGGCCTTTTCTTTACCTCTATGAGCTCATTTTACGTTCTGTTTGTTCCCCAAATCTGAAGCTGACATTTCCCCTTGCCTGACAGTACTTTTGCCTTAATTACATTTTCAGCACCTGTGTGATTTCCACTCCCACCTCTTAACCCCTATGATGTAGGAATAAATTAAATCATCAATATTCAAATTGGTGGTGCAGCTGATTAACACTTTCCTAGTAGCAGTGTTGTAGTGTGATGTGTATAGGTCTGGGTATCTAGTGTGTCCGGATCTGAAATAATGTATGTCAATCCGATATATAAACAATAAATTGCAGGTGAAACATACAAAGACACAGGTCTGTAGCTGTGAATATTGCAAAAACATGCGTGCTACATGTTTCAGGAAGGAAGGACAAGTGGGTCAGAAACATGTAGCATGCATGTTTTGCAATAAACCTGCACTATTCACAGTTACAGACCCGTGTCTTTGTTGTTTCACCTGCAATGTATTGTTTAAGTGTTAGAGGGCCATATTTAAAAACTTGCGATACCGTGGGTTTTCGTTACTGTACGACCGTGGCAGTAGTATACCATGCTGTAAACTACCGTAATGATATTCTATGGGCAGTTGTAGATTTACGTTCGCTATCGTACATTTACAAGATTTCCGATAGCGATCATAAATTAACGAGCGCTAAAGAAGGTGATACCACACCTTTATAAATATGGCCTGTAGTGTGAAGGTATCCAGCTCTCCCTGTCAGCTGCAGCAATATTAGTGGAAAGTGTAGCTTCTTAAAGGGGAATGTTCGAGGATAGGAATAGTGTTTTTATAGAAACCACATGGTGCAGAACTGTAGGGGGAGGGTATTGAAGTGAACCTGATCTTAGCAAATCTCTGTGCAATGCATTTCTCATCAGCGTACCTTCTTAAAGGGGAATATCGGAGGGTAGGAAGAGTGTGTTTTATAGCAACCACATGGTGCAGAACTGTAGGGGGAGGATAGTGAAGAATCTAATATTAGCACAACTCTGTGCAATGCATTTTTCATCAGTGTACCTTCTTAAAGGGGAATGTGAGTGTGTTTTTATAGAAACCACACAGTGCAGAACTTATGTTATCCTCCACCTGCAGCACTGCACCATGTTCTATAAGTGTACGTATTAAAGGGGAATGTTGAAGGGTATGCCACTTGCAGCTCTGCATCATGTTGTTTCTATAAATGTACATAATAGGAATTATTGTAGGGAATGTCAATTAAATGGGTACTGTTAGAGGGATGCAAACATGTTATATAAAATTAATGCAGCAGGTGGGCTGCTGTGGGAAGTTTTGCATAAACAAAAACCCTCTTCCAAATAAGTTTCCCAACTTAGCCTTTAAGACCCGAACACCTATACAGGCCTATGTATTAAAAGTTCTTATAGGTAAAAATGGTGCAAATTTTTCCCCAACCAATCAGTTTTTAAGAACCTATTACATAGACCTGACAAAATCTACACTACAAAAAGTTGTTAGTATTTTCTTTAGAAGCATGATGCAGGCTGAGGGCTCGTTCACACTACATCAGTTTGTATCAGTTTTTCAAACGCAAGTGCGTTAAAAAAAAAAATGGACAGACAGTAAAACCCCATAGGATTTTATAATATTGTTCACACCTGCTGCGTTATATTCCGTTCCAGTCCGTTTAAAAAACGCACTGCATGCAGCATTTCTGTCCGTTTTTTCATGCATTTTCTATAGAAATCTATGGAACACATTGTGAAAAAAATGGATACAAATGTATGCAAAAAATTGATACAAACTAACACAAACACATGCTGTACGTTTGTTAGTTTCTAGTGTGAACGTAGCCTGATACAGTTTGTATTTAATGCAATGGTACTTAGCACTGCAACATGTAGATTTAATAAGTGTTTGGGTCTTAAAGGCAAAGGTGGCCTGTAAAATGCATTGCACAGAGCTGTGCTAAGACAATGTTCAAGTCAATATGCTGCACATGCAGCTCTGAGCTGTTTTGTTTTTATAAGTGTACCGTGTAAAGTGGTCCGTTCAATTCTACTGGCGATGCCTTTCCCTTTAGGCCTCAAACTCTTAAAGCTACTCCCTGTAGCGCATTTTGGATTGCGTTTGTGATCCGATTGTGCGAGTGGGAGTGCAGGCATGTAATAGCATATGGGACCGGCCCCACTACATGCAAAGCTTTTCAGTGTGCTATTGGAGTGCATGCGATCACCATTTTTGGTCAGTATTGCATGCGCTCTACTAGGGTCCAGTTGTGGAAGTGCAACACCCATGCACGGAAGTGAGCACAATCGCGCATTATTGCAAACGTGCGTCCTCTCTTGCACTTAAGAGCGGGCCACAGCAGCTTCAGGAAATTGACCTGCTGCAAAGCTAATTTTCATTGCATTAAATACAGTGCATGCTGTATGGCTAAACTGAAATCAATGCAGCTTGCATTACACTTCTAAGGGCTAGGCCACACAAGCACGTTTTTCAGGCGATTGTGATTTTCCAATTGTATTGAAATCGCAGCAACGCAACAAAAATTTGCAATCTTGCAATCACATGCGTTTTCAGAATGAAAATGGACAAATGCGCATGTAAATGGCGTGCAATTGTGCGATTCAGGTGCATTGTAGTGTGGCTGTGCCCTAAATGTAGGGCAGCAATACACACACTAAAATAAATGGTAGAGTGCAGAAATAAATACATACAAAGACACACAGGCTCATTTACCCAGAGCCGATATCACTGTTGGTATATGTCCTGTTTGCGATTCAATATCACGTTTGCGAATGTGGATAAATCCCAGTAAGGGATTTACCCACTGCGGGATTTTAACGCCAGCTGTTTGCTGGTGTTAATATCATGCTCTAAAACTAGCGCAAACACGATATTGAATTGCGAATGTCTGATGCGCATATGGAGTTAAAGTCGCGCTAACCGGTAGCGACCCGGCTAGCACAACTAACTCCATATACCTGCCCAGCGAGTCTGGGTAAATGAGCCTAACAGTCTCTTGCAGAAATGCTAACAAATATAAAAGGTTTAACAAGTTGCTTCCTAAATACATATGAAAAGGGTTAACACCTTTCCCCACTCTGTTTGAGCAGGAAAATCTGCTAATAATATTCACTGCTATCTCTGATGATTGGCTGGGAGACACTGGAGAAGGAGTTTTGGCACCTGGACCACCAGGAAGGCAACACTAGAAGCCAGCCATGACATCACAGATTTCCAGTACTCAGAAATGTTCTATAAATGATTTCTACACTAAGAGGCTGAATTCACAGGTGAGAAACAAATGGTTTTACTAAGTAACTCTTATAGAGTCTGTGGAGCTGCCTTTGTATTTTGGGTTTAGTTCTCCTTTAAAATGCTTGTCCTCATAGACAGTCTGGTCAGATGGAAGGAGGTGTTGGTTAAGAGTGGGAGGGGGGGATACTAAGCCTGAGCACAACCCTACTGGATTGAAGGCATGTAGCAACACACACAAGCTGTGTTTAATTTAAATACATATCTATTAAATTCCTGTACCTGTCCATAGATACGGTTGGGTTTCTTGCCCCTGCAGCTGAGCTTCGACCATCGTTTGTACTTCACATTACAGACATATATTTCATTGCCATTGTTCTCACCAAATGGGATACCCGTGCCTCCAAAAACAAGGAGATTATAGCCATGTAAAACCACTGCAAGACAAGGAAGACCAAAATATGAGATATGCATTGGTTTCACTAAAGGGAAAATACAATGTAAAATAACATTTTGGGGTTGCATATTATTTCATATGAAGTATGCAGGAAGTACCGTAGATCACTACTAAAGTGATTGTCAGGTTACGGGGTAGGATCCATTGTTTGTTTACATAAACACCACAGAAAACAATCTTGTGGCTTTGTTTTTCTAAAAGCAAAGAATTAACCCACTAGAGCTAACACATAGTAAGTAGATACATTTAGAAACTATTTTTTGTTAGGAAAAGAATAGAAGCAAAAATAAAAATCTGTAAAATCAGCTGACTTTTAGTATTGATCCTGGTAAGCTGTTCACTTGGAAATCGGATAGGTCATTTTGGGGCAAAATGGCTGCTAGTTCAATGCAAGGGACAGCTTGAAACTACAACTCTCAGGTGACACTTAACTATTGGGGTCAGAGTGCCCTTTACTATATGGGGTCAGGAGAATTGTAAATGATGGTAAGCTTAATTAAAAATTTATTGAACCTTGCCTTGTTTAGAAACTACAATTCCCAGCAACCAAAGCATGCTGGGAGTTGTAGTTTCCAAACATCTGGAGTGCCAAGGAATTGGGGGTTACTGGTGCTGGTTTTGGCTATTACTGTATGGGATTAATGTACGGGAATTCTGCTGTCCAGTTAAATGGCAACTTAAGCCACAAAACAATACTAAATCAGAAGTCAGTAGTGGTCATAATTTCTACTCTCGGCTTATACTCGGGTCAATCCATTTTTACTATTTTTTTTCAGGTAAAAATAGGTTCCTTGGCTTATACACGGATTGACTTATACTCAAGTATATACGGTACTCTGTGGAGGCATGGTAGATTGGCGCTCAGACTATTTGAAGACATGTACTGGTGACAACATGGAAGCCTTCCTATTTAAAGAATCCACTTCATAGATGTACACAAAAGCAAAAGGGTAAAAAGTTTAGTTAGTTAGCCCATGTTAACTCTAGTTCTGTTTCCAGCTACTTAAATGTTAACAATAACTTCAACTCGGACTAAATCACCAGCCATGAGCAGTAACAATATCTGCCAATAGCTAAAGGAAGGCCACCATAAAACACAATTAAATGATGCACCAGTTGTTTTCCACGTTCCAAACTAACAGGTATATTCATTTAAAATAATCTCTCACAGCATCTGCTGTTGTGCTTTCACTGTCTTCTGTTCAATGTTCTCAGATGATTACAGTATGCACAATAAATTCAAATCTACAATAAGGTAAAGAGAATGAAATTAACTTTGTACAACTGCAGTTTAAAATAGTTTAAAAAGACTTACATGACATTGAAGCCAATTCCCTTGGCATGTGACCATCTGTGCCCATCTGATGCCACATTCCTGTAGCAAAATGGTATCTCCAAAGCTCTCTAAAGAGAGGGAAATCTTCATTTTCTGGCCCTCCAGACTCATCATAGTCTGGATTGTAGCCTCCAAACACATACAAATTAGTATTGTCAGCCACACAACGGTGACCACTCCGTGCTGGTGGCGATCTGCGGCCTAGAAAATATAATTATTTTATACAATAAAGATTAGTTGTTTTTTTTTTACTATTGTCAATCAGGTTATAGTTGGTTTTATTAGCCTAATATAATATTTAAGAGTGATCAACAATCTTTAGAAACTAACGGGCCGATGCTATATCAGCCATATTTGTGGTAAATGAGTGCGAAATCCATACAACTCGATGTACTATAGGGTTAGTGTGGGTTTTGAACTAATTTTACACTGGCCGCACCATTTCCAAAATTTTTTGGAAATAGCACAGCGAAGCCTATGTAGTAAAGGCTTAGTTAAAATTAGGAGGGAATGTAGTGGGTAGCGCACACCGTAAAAACTGTGCTAAATCCAGGCAAGTTAAAATTATTCCTTTATTTCATACTGACAGTAACAACCATAAAAATCTTGACGCATTTCTAGCTAAGATGAGCCCTTAGTCATAGGCTAATGTCCAGAGCACTGCATCTCATATTAATAGCCCTACGTGCATACAACACCCCCTATTACTGGGAGGGGCTATACCTGTATGAGCTTAACTATCAGTACCTGTGTGCCACATATTCTCACTAAAATCCTTTATCATATCCCAATATCCAACACGCTCCTAACTTATATCTAGGAGATGGTTTCCCCATACACGTGCGATTCCACAGCATGTGTGCTGACAGGTCACATTGGTATCTGTCGGCACACATGCTGTGGAAACGGCAGACACGGATCCGAACAATCCCCATACGCGATATGGGGATCAGTCGGCTGTGTGGCCATACACCGCACGATCAGATTGGCTCCCTCTATTTAAAGTAAAGGGAGCCTATACCGACAGACGGAATCTTTCCATCATTCCTGATCTATTGGAGTGCCGACTACAGTCGTTCAACGGCACTCCAATCGATCGGGAACAACCCCTACACACTGAAGATAATAGGTAAATCCCGCCGCCGTTCCAACGGGATTTACCCATTATCGTTCTTGCTTAGTCACCTTTAGCAGGAAGGGGGTAGGTATGGAGTTGTATACTTCCCCATTAATTGAATCTGTTTACTTTAATTACAAAAGGTAAATGATAATACGAATTAATACAAATAATAAAATTTACAAGCCTGTATTAGGATAAAAATTGCTCACATGTTCCAGTTCCCTGTTCATACCCTAGAAGCTTGAGCATGCAGATTGTGCTATGCTCAGTATGACCAGGTATGTGCTGAGCGGGATACCCAGGGAATCCCAGTCAATTATAGGTCATGACATTACAGCCCTGGATTGAACATGGTGGATTAAAGGGCCTCTATACTATTTTTTTTTTTATTATTTTAAAATTGATCATTACTGGAAACTATAATTCTTCCCTGCCACAACCGCAGCATTTTTTTTGTTGATCTGTCCCCCATTTCTTTAGATAGCCAATCTGAAGCATCTTGCATTTCAGCTGTCAATCAAGTTATCACAGATAACAGTTTTCAAGCTCCTCTTCCTCAATTAACATATGTCCTCCAATGTCAGAGATGGTATAATAGTCAGTGACAATGTCAGTTAACACATGAGTATAATTCTCCTTTAAAAGTTTTGCTGTAGCTGGAATGGTGACAGAGTTTTGACAGCTGGTATGTTATTTATCATGTGCAGCTTTGACAGTTGGCATGTAGGAAAAAAGTCAGGTCAGATGGAAGTGGTAGTAGTTAAAAGAGGGAGGGGCAAATCAAATACTGTATTGAAGGCATGCAGAAACGCAAAGATGTTGGGGTTTAAACAAAAGAGAAGGTTGGTATGAAAAGTTTTTAGGGGTTGTGTCTTGGGAAATCAATAAACTTAAGCAGATACACAACCTGGAATTAAGCAAAATATGGGCAATATATTTTAAATATTTTAATCTTTTAAACCATAGTTATACCTTCGTTGCTGGTTTTATTTGTTGCTGCAACTTGCAACCCAATAAACTATATTTAAATATTTTAAACCAACAATTCTGAATGATGAATTGTACCCTTGTTGTGCAATCTCCCATATCAAGTGTAAGTGCACAATTGATTCCCACTGTGGGTTTGGTGTTAGTTACATGGTTTATTCCTGGATAGACAAAATGCTTTTTTTTTTTTTTTTTTAAATGCAAAACATAACCTTAAACCCGATTGGTATTCTGTCTGATTGAGTATCAAACCATGTGATTAGGTAAAAATTTCAATAGATTGGGCCACCTCTCTTCCACTACATTAAAGGGGAACTGTGGTCTCCAAATAAGTTGATTTTAAATGAAAGGCCAGGTTCCTACCTTTAAAACAAGCCATAAACCACCTCTCTACATGCTCCACAGCCCAAGATCTAAAGAAATTACTGACCAGAAAGTTAATGGGTGGGAGGCTGACGTGACATTCCTAAGGCTGCTCCTCCACCTCGCCACCGGCGAGCACAGCCTCAGACTTCAGTGACAGGACAGGAGACAGGAAGTCCCTCCCCCTCCCTGCTGTGTAAAGTGAAGATCCTCACAGTGAAGGTAAGGGAATCTTTAGCTCTACTCTCTCACTATGTTCTCACTCTGCCTGAAAAGGCTGTTTTCACACAGTTTTCTGTAGGGGGGGGGGGGGGGGGTTCGAGTGTCCCATGCACCTGTGAATGGGCGGAGCCACATGGGGCCTGCAAATGGAGAGGCCATGGGGTCCATGAGTGGGAGGGACCAGGGGGGCTTGCAAGAGAAGGGGGGCTGCAAGGGGAGGAGGAGACAAAGGGCAGATTGACTGTCATCCACTGACATGGTTTTAGAGCAGGAAGCAGGAAGTGCAACGGACCTCTAATGCTGCTGCCATATCACACACAAATGTAAAATATCTTCAAAACTATGCAAAATAGACAATTACAATAAATTGCAAAAATTCTCAGGAGAGCAATTCCTGTCAATTTACCTAAAGTAATTTTTGGACCACAAAAAAATAAGACCAAATAAGATTCTCTGCCAGATTACATTTAATGTATTGTACTTTCTCCATAATAAAACATTAGTGATATATTTTTTACTTTTGCCCAACAGATTTGTATCACTAATCTTTTATTATAGAGAAATTACAATACATTAAATGTAATCAGCTTGTGTATGGGAACTTTATCGGCTGAAACGGCCATTCGTTCGAAGATCGTTGTCCGATCCCCTGGGCAGATCTTCAAACGAGCGGCCATTTCGTCCGATAAAGTGCCAATACACAAGCTGGTTATTGTCCGAAACGGACGTTCATACACATGATCGCACGTGTGTAAAACCTTTAGTTGTCACCGACACCTCTCTTCCACTACATTAAACAAATAAGATTCTGACAGATTACATTTAATGTATAGTACTTTCTCCATAATAAAACATTTAAATCTGTCAGGGAAGAGGAAACATATAAAGAAACCCTTATTCTGTATATTTGCCTATTTTAACTAAAATGGAGAAAACCCCATAAATAGGGACATATAGCAAGATGCATATTTGGCCAATTATTTATACACAGGAAGGTTTCTTGAAAATTTATAATGCAATATAATGTGTTAAAGGGCACCTAATGCCTAAGTCAAGAGCAACACTGAAGCAGAATGCAAAAGCACAAATCAGTGTCTAACCTCTCAATATGGGGCGTATGCAATTATTTTTCCAGCATTCCAGTATCACTGTTTGGCCACACACCTTTCTGTTCTTCCTGTCCAGCCCTAAAAAAATATAAGCTCCTCATTATTACTAGTACAGCTCAGGTACTTACCTTTTTCCTCCCCCCTCCTTGCGGATTCTTTAAATTTGCCACAAATGGGAGGATGCACTTGCAAAATGAGTTCTCATATTGGTTGGCCAATCTGATCACACTTAGCCACAATTCTTTCCAACTATCAATTTACCATTTTTTTCCCTGTCTCCTATTTTCTTTACTATCCATCCTAAGGCATATTGCATTTCAGTGGTCATTCAAAAGCATTGTTATCATAACTTTTCTGCTGTGTGTAGCTGCAATTGTACCCTGTGATAACTTTCACATGAAATGCATGGTGGGAAATTCCCTCTCCCTGGGCTGGCATATAGGGATTACCAATCAAGTTTGTTCTTACAGTTAGTTAGATAGTCAGGGAGGGGAAATACTGAGCCTAATCAAAACAAGTCCTGAACTGAAGGCATGCATCAACACACACCTGCAATGCAACAACATAACAGCATATACTAGACACCAAAAAAAATAAAAAAAAAAAAATAAAAAAAAAAGAAAGAAAGAAAAAGAGGTCTTTAAAGATAGAGGAGTGTCAAAACAGGATGCAGCTATTGCTTAGTGCACCAAAAAAGGAGGATTTAGAAACGTAATAGCAACTATCTATGCGTTTTTTGCATTCCAATCTACAATATGTTTGATTCAGTACTGGAGAAAGTTGTGACCTGCTCCCAATGCCAACAGTTGTAAGGTCACAGCTCTTTACTAGCACTGAAGTAGACCTATGCTTGGGTTGGCTTTGTAAACGTACTTGATTTTGCCCCTCGCTAAGTCATACAGAGCCTTACTATACTTTAGGAGAAGTACAAGATATGAATTGATAAACTGGCTATACACCGAGAAGCTTGCCTTAACGCTCCCATAACATTCGGACACCTGGCAATCAACATTTGATTGCAAAATAAATCGGCTAATTTGGGGAATGTCACAGGAACAACTTTTAAGAAATTGTTTGATCATCAAGTCTATCAAATATCTAACAAGTGTATGGCCAGCATAATACAAATGGATACAATTAGAATTTTATAAAAAAACTTTCATGGTTATGCTTACCATCTCAGTTTTTTTTAAATGCAATAAAAGTTGAAAGATTACAGCATTTTTACACACAAACATGGAGCAGTATGTTGACTAAATACTTGCCCAGGGATGAGGAGCCAACTCTTTTCACATTATATCACAAGAACACAGATGGTCTGCAAATAAAACACCCCCTTACTACTAACAAGGTGAGCCCTGTACCTTGCACAAACTATAGGAAAACACCTATAATCTTAACACAAACAAAATAAATAGAAGTAGTCAGGGGTAAAATCAGAGATGGTAATATCGATCTGAATATTCCTTTCAATACAAATGGACAATCGTAAAAGTGAACATAAAATCCGTATAAAACTAGGTAACAGATATAATAGAGTAGCCACTATTTAGTGCAATCAGCCCAATGCCATAGTAATAAATTCATACAAAACAGTAAGGACTAGGCCACACTATAGCGTTTTTGATGTGTTTGGGCACGGGTTTGCAATCGCGGCAATGCAGCAAATGCGATTTGTGTTCTGCACTTTTGCGCAATCACATGCGTTTTCTATCTCTAAAGAAAAACCTGCATGCGCAAATGCATCAAAATCGCATGCGATTCCGAGTGTGTTTGGGGCGCAGTGTGGCCGTGCCCTTATTCATAAAAACGGTAAAATGAGTTAGCAACGTTTAATAACCAAATGGTTCTTTAAAAAGTCCAATAGTGCAAAGTAGGTGCATATACCTTAAGCTTCAAGCGTTCCGGAGGTAGACAGTGTACTAAACCCTCCTAAACCGATTGGTCTACCTCCGGAGCGCTTGAAGCTTAAGGTATTTGCACCTACTTTGCACCACTGGACTTTTTTATTACACTTTGCCAATTCATTTATCGTTTTTGGGAGCTACTGTTTTGTATGAATGTATTACTATGGTATTGGGCTGATTGCACTATAGAGTGGCTACTCTGTTATATCTATTACCTAGTTTTATACAGATTTTATGTTTACTATTGTCCATTTTTATTAAAAGGAATATTCTGATTGATATTGCCATCTCTGATTTCACCCGACTACTTATATATATTTTGTTTCTTTTCATATTTTCATAGCAGAGAGGACAGGGCAGATTCAAAAATGTATGCATACTAGTTACTTTTTTCTTCATGGCAAACACAAATCATGCACAGCTATGTTATAACACTTAATCTGGTATGCGGTTTCTAAAGGAGGCCGTAAATTAAAGATTGCTTGTACAATATAGAGATATCTCCATATCATTCGTCATTTGAATAACGTGTAACAAACGTGGTCATTTTTTTTTTCTTGTCTGACAGGCTGGAAAATATGTCTGGATCATACACTTATTATCTTTGCATGGCCTACTAAACACGTTTCCCCATTAAAAACACCTCTTAAGAAAATACACTTATACAAATACACAGATATGGATCTGCAGAAATTTCAGGAGAGCTTTGCACAAAATAAAAAAATTGTTATTTCCAGTTTGACGTGGAATATCAACAGGTTTAAAAAAAAAAAAAAAAAAAAAAAAACTGCATCAGAAATGCATGCCCAAACCATTTATTTTCACAATTCAAGTGGTAAGCTATCACATTTTAATGATGCTTGCTTTAAAATTTTGCAGATCACGTCTTCTCATTGACCAATGGCCATACACAGTTAAAACATTACATTAGTAACCATATGGTACAGAAAGAAAAATATTAAAAGCTTTAAGTATAAAACCATGGATTTTGACAAAGTTTGCTGTGACTGTAGGTTGGTACACTTCCATATACATAAAACCAATTATTTTTAGCCAAAGTCTATGTAAGGCTTTGTAAACAGACATTTCAAAATATAATCTGCCCAGATAGAAATTGTAAACAATGCTATGAAGAAAAGCATCTCAGACTTATTTCATTATTTATAAACTTTAATATATATTTTTAAATATATTAAAGGAATTTGGGTATTCTGTTAAAGTTATTTAAATTTGCGTTCCAGCAGCTAATCTACAGAGCTGGGGAAGTGACTATGGATATTCTGTCCCTACATCAACTTTGTTATCCACAGTGGGAGCTGGATTGCCCAGGCACTATTACCTTTTGCAACCCAGGGACCAGAAGATTATACATGTCATTACACATAATCACATTGAAAGCAAACAAAGATGACAAACTTTTAACCCTTTCACTGCCAGGAGATTTTCATTTTTTTGCGTTAACTGCCAGAAGAATTTTCAGGATTTTGTCCTTAATCGCTTTAGACTAATTTTACAGTAGGAAACCTTGCAGTAAATCAGGAATATTATACATTGTTTTTTTCAGCACAAAGTGTACTTTAACATGGTAACAAAATTTTGTAACTTTTCTGGAAATTTTACTGGAATTATGGGTAAAATATGTAAAAAAATGAAAAATTTGCAAATTTTCATGGATTTTTCCCATTTTTCCTTATAGTTATCTTAAGGTTACGCACAAAAATCTTACTGTTTCTAAAAGCTCAGATACTCCCGAGTACAACGATACCAGATATATGTAGGTACCCGACTTTTCCTGTACAGGAGACCCCCCCAAACTAAAACTGCACCTCCTAGAATATTACACCAAATTAAAATGTATAACCACTACTGACAGTTAACATAGAATATCTACCAAATTATCTAAAATATCCCCACAAGTGAGATATTTTTAGAAACTACACACCCACAGGATTTTACGAGTGAGGTTAGTTTCGATCAAAATGCAGATACCCGGACGCAGCTCTTCGTCAAATTGTAAGTTACTTTCTCACATTTTCCTTTTTTTCCTCAGCTGTACAATCAGAGACAAAATCAAATGCGAATTTCAGCTAAAAACTGTGGAGGAAAGTTCAAACGCATCTTAAATATGAAAGCCTATCCCCTCCCAAATAAAACGGTATGCCACATTCATGGGTGTACCCAGAGACATGGCTACCAACTAACCCAGAGCGTGACCAGTGCCAAATGTCAGTAGCAGCAAAAAAATTTTTGCCAGTTTTGTATTTGAACAGTCTGCAGTTTTTTCCACAAAACACCCCCGTAACTCAGAAATAACCCCCACAAACTATACATTCCTGAAATCTACACACCTTCAGCTATGTAGCACTGTAGTTCGTTCATTCATACCACCAATGGTGTGGGCGCAGTTCTTCGTAGAAGTTCGCACATTTCTGAAAAAATGAACAAAAAACAACTTCAAAAGGTAGAAATCATGCTAAAACCTCATGAAATCTAAAAAGAAGTTACTAAATATCAATCTCCCAAATGTCCTGAATCAAACGGTATGCCATATGTGTGGTTACACACGTGGACGTGGAAGCAAAAAGCCACAAAGTGAGACAATGCACGATGGCTCAGAAACGGCGAAAATATTTAGCCAACTCCGAATTTGGACAGTCTGCAGTTTTTTCCACAAAACACCCCCGTAACTCAGAAATATCCCCCACAAACTATATATTCCTGAAATCTACACATCTTCAGCTATGTAACGCTGTAGTTCGTTCATTCATACCATCAATGGTGTGGGCGCAGTACTTCGTAGAAATTCGCATTTGTCTGAAAAAATGAACAAAAACAACTTCAAAAGGTAGAAATCATGCCAAAACCCCATGGAATGTAAAAAAAAAGCTACTAAATATCAATCTCCCAAATGTCCTGAATCAAACGGTATGCCATATGTGTGGTTACACACGTGGACGTGGAAGCCAAAAGACACAAAGTGAAACAATGCACAATGGCTCAGAAACAGCAAAAATATTCAGTCAAATCTGAATTTGAACAGTCTGCAATTTTTCCCCACAAAACAACCCCCACAAACCACATATTTCTCGAATCCTCACACCTTTATCTACGAAATTCTGTAGTTTGTTCATTCGTACCATCAATGGTGTGGGCGCAGTTCTTCGTAGAAGTTCACAGTTTTAGCAGATTTTCTAAAAAATTTGAAAAAAAACACTCTCAAAGGTAGAAATCATGCCAAAATCCCAAGTAATGTAAAAAAGAGTTACCAAATATCAATCTCCCAAATGTCCGGAATCAAACGGTATGCCCTATGTATGGTTACACACGCAAACGTGGAATCAACTAGCCACAAAGTGAGCCAATGAACAATGGCCCAATTACAGCAACTTTTCAGATTTGTCAGACTAAACACCCCTCTATATTAGAAATACCCCCCCCAAACTATATATTCTTGGAATCTACACACCTTCAGCTACACAATGGTGTGATTCCTTTATGCATACCACCAATGGTGTGGGCGCAGTTTCATGTAAAATTTCACTTTTTTACCAGATTTTCAGGAAAAATGTATAAAAATACAATTCAAAGTTAAAAATCATGGCAAATTTCCATGTCATGTAAAAAAAACTTGTCAATTATCAATCTTCCAAATGCCCTGAATCAAACGGTATGCCATATGCGTGGATGTACACAGGGACATGGCCACCAACTAGCTCAAATGGGACACATGCACAAGTGTAATTACAAGAAAAAAAATCAAAGTGCTCTGTAATTTCAAACAGCCCCAAAACTTGGAAATGCCTCCCACAAATAAAACCCCCAACTAAATATCAATCTCCCACATGTTCTGAATCAAACGGTATGCCCTATGTGTGGATGCACACAGAGACGTGGCCACCAACTAGCTCAAATGGGACGCATGCACAAATGCAATTACAAGAAAAAATCAAAGTGCTCTGTAATTTGAACAGCCTACACTTTTTCTAAGGAAACAGTCCAGAAACATGGAAATTCCCCCCACAAACTATATATTTTTGGAATCTACACACCTTCAGCTACGTTACGATGCCATGCTTTCATAAATACATGAAGAATTCCAGACCCAGTGATCCAAAGAACTCTGTGTTTTTAGGAAGTTTTGTGAAAAATAAAATAAGATGATTCAAGGATTGAAATCCTACCTAAACCAACTTGACAAGCAAAAAAACCCACTAAATGTCAATCTCCCACATATCCTGCATCAAACGGTATGCCATATGTGTGGGTGCACACAGAGACGTGGCCACCAACTAGCTCAAATGGGACACATGCACAAGTGTAATTACAAGAAAAAAGTCAAAGTTGTCTGTAATTTCAAACAGTCCCAAAACTTGGAAATGCCCCCCACAAATAACCCCCCCCCACTAAATATCACTCTCCCACATGTTCTGAATCAAACAGTATGCCATATGCGTGGATGTACACAGAGACGTGGCCACCAACTAGCTCAAATCGGACGCACGCACGCATGTAATTACAAGAAAAAAATCAAAGTGCTCTGTAATTTCAAACAGCCCCAAAACTGGAAATGCCCCCACAAATAACCCCCCCCACTAAATATCACTCTCCCACATGTTCTGAATCAAACAGTATGCCATATGCGTGGATGTACACAGAGACGTGGCCACCAACTAGCTCAAATCGGACACATGCACAAGTGTAATTACAAGAAAAAAATCAAAGTGCTTGTAATTTCAAACAGCCCCAAACTTGGAAATGCCCCCACAAATAAAACCCCCCACTAAATATCAATCTCCACATGTTCGAATCAAACAGTTATGCCATATGCGTGGATGCACACAGAGACGTGGCCACCAACTAGCTCAAGTGGGACGCATGCACAAATGCAATTACAAGAAAGAATCAAAGTGCTCTGTAATTTGAACAGCCTACACTTTTTCTAAGGAAACAGTCCCAAAACATGGAAATTCCCCCCCAAACTATATATTTTTGGAATCTACACACCTTCAGCTACGTTACCATGCCATGCTTTCATACATACATGAAGAATTCCAGACCCACTGATCCAAAGAAGTCCGTGCTTTTAGGAGATTTTGTGAAAAAATAAAATAAGAGGACTCAATGGTTGAAATCCTACCTAAACCCACTTGGCAAGTAAAAACCCACTAAACGGCAATCTCCCACATGTCCTGAATCAAACGGTATGCCATATGGGTGGGTGCAAACAGAGACGGGGCCACCAAGTAGCTCAAATGGATCCATGCGCAATTGCAATTACAAGAAAAAATAAAAAAAACGCCACAACCCACCCCCCACTCCCCCCCTTTTAGTGGTATTTTAGTGAAAAGCAGTTAGTACGGAGAGTCCCACAAGTTTTTGCACACTTTTACTGATCCTAAAAGTTAAATCCGGTCTTTTTTGGTACCTCTGCAAAATTCCCTACTAAAATAGGCTTAGTTTCCCTTGAAATCGAACAAATAATGATCCGCGTTTACTTTAGCGATATCACCGGGGACATTGGGAAGCTTGGAGAAGACAATTTTTTTTGATAATTTATAGTTTTTAGGTAAAAAAAAAAGGTGTGTGTATCACTTTAAGATTTTATTTTGTGTGCATTTCCCCTTTTTTGGGGGGTTCATTCCCAAAGATGATCATCAAATCATCTTAGGGAATGATACCGAACTTGGAATACGGGCATAAATAAATGCCCGTTTTCCAATTCGAAATCCGATCGGAAAAATCACTTCCCGGAAATCATTTTCCAGGAAGTGATTTTTCATTCATTGGCAAAGATCAATAATTTGGTGATCAGAAGTGATCACCAAATTTTGATCTCTGTCCCCATTTTTTTTCTAAGTCTTCGCTAAGTAGCAAAGACTTAGAAAAAATCCTATTTGTGAATGGAACTTTGAGTTCCATTCACAAAATGTATAGTACAGCTGTCAGCTTGACAGCTTGTGCTATACAGGTACTGCAGCATGATCTAAATTGAGATCAGGCTGCAGTACCTCAACTAGACCACCAGGGGCAGAGTAAAGTTTCAAGGGAAGACCCCGGTGAAGGAGGAAGTTCTGTGAGTCACCGGGGTCTCCCTTTCCGCTTCTGGATGATTCTCCACGTGGGACCAGCAGCTCACCGGCGATCACAGGAAAAGAGGTACCATATCTCCCGATCCCCCCCTCGGATTTGGACCAAACCGAGGGGGGATCGAGGGTGGTAGGGGGGCAGTCGAATGCTGCCCCCCGATCGGGGCTAGAGGGGGGCAAATTTTTTTGGGGAGGGGGGAAGACACAGATCGTATATTCACGATCTGTGGCAGTTTGTACATTCACTGCACAGATCGTGAATATACGATCTGTGGCAGGGAAAGGGTTAATAGAAAGTTAGCAAGTTTTGTACATCTGTACATATACACACAGGTGCCTCCAGGACAGCTGACAAATGTACCAAAAAATGAGCATCCAGGGCACACAGACATTCAATATTATACATCTTTATTTCAACATTTCAAGAACTGTAACAAGTATCTTCATCAGGATAAAAACAAAAAAACCCCAGAGATCTAAATATCACATCAACCTAGTAAGACAACTAAACATTGATCCATCATTGATCCGTTTAAAATGCAATAGCATGTTAGTGGATTAATCTACATTAGACATTGATTGATGTCAAAGATTTTGGGACAACATTCAGTTTTTAGTAGGTGGCATACAAATACATAATTATAAAAAAATATAAATTTCATATAAAATTAATGATAAGGGTAAGCACCTATGGGCAAGAGATTGTCCAAACGCATTTTTGTGGCAACACTACATTATTCCCAATAGTCAAAAGTGTTTGCTCATCCTTCTAGGTTTAAAGGGACACTAAACTGAAAAAAACGACTTGCCTTTATCCATTTCTATATTTTTAGTGCAGTCAGGAACTTGATCCCATTTTGCTCTCAGTGCTCCCTGTCACTAGATCTCCTCCATCTCCTGTTCAGCTCCCTCCTAGTTAGTATGCATGTCTCCTCTCTATGTATCCACCCCCTCCCAAAACTGAGGCACAAATGGAGTGTGGAGCATGTGCAGTAGAGATTATCTGTGCCTCACTTCAGCCAATAGAATTCACCCACTGATTTTGTGTTATAGTGAAAGTAAAACTGCTTCGCTATGGGAAGGTAAGCAGCACTGGGAGCTGTAATAACTGCTTGAATCAAGTAAGATTTTCTTTTAGCTGTAGGAGTTTGAAGGTGTGTGCGTGTGTGTGTGTGTGGGGGGGGGGGGCTTTGTAATTGGTTTCTTTAGGCACAGTGCTACATTGGGACTAACACCCAGACAGTAGCTAACTGCAGGATTGGGTTTATCTGCACAGAAAGAATAGAAACAGATAATGCTTATTCCCTTTCCTGATCTTAATGAATGAATAGTTACTACATGCAGTGTGCCAGGGGGAGGGGTGATTGACAGTTCTTTACTGACTAGCTGTGTCCCGCCCCCTTTAAAAAATAAAACTCCCAGAGCTAAAAAACAAGGGATAGGAAGGTCAGGGAAGAAAAATGAAAATCAGATTTAAGATTGATTAACCTGATTGGTGGGATGTCAAAAAGTAGTTTTTCTGGGGCTGACAACTTTCCTTCTCCCCCTGCATATGGTGTCTATTAAGACATAGGGGTTGGTGAGGTTGACTGGGGGATGATCAAGAGTGCTGTATGCCACTGCACAATCAGATATTTGACAGCTTACTTCTCAGGTTAGAGAACAGAAAAGAAGAAATTACTCTCTATTAGCTTCATCCAGGTCATGGTATATCTGATGTATTCATCAGAAAAGCCAGTCGAATGACTAGCGAAACGTCTTCAAGAACTAAACTTCAAGTCCAGTTGATCTAATTGAATACATCAGATATACTCTCTATTAGACATAACAATCTGTCACTTTGTTAATGTCAGGTCAATGACTACAGACCCAGTCTTATCTACAAGGCAATCAAAACACAGTGACACAGGTGGACCCACCTCCCATTTTTATCTTCCAGCCCAAACAGACCATTTCAAAGATAGCCGCTACTTATGCATCTGAAAGGTTTTTGCTCTTTTATCTGACCAACACAGCGGTACACCTCATATCTCTGACACTGCTTGTCACAGTCACCTCCTTTTCTGACAGAGAGAGCGGTTAGCTGCACCAGCCCATAAGAAAAAACACAAGGTATGTCTGCCACCTCCATGGAAATGTATCTTTCTTTTTTATACATGTTTTGGGAAGTTTAGTGTCTCTTTAATTTTTTAAAGAGACCTTGCCCCTGGGTTTGTCCTAGAACCATTAGATACCATTCTTTCAATGTTTAGCTGTTAGTTAGACAGATTCAACTAATGTAATGTCTTAACTGTGTATGGCCATTGGTAAATGAGAAGACGTTATCTGCAAAATTATTGTTTTTCCATTTACCAATGGGGGAACAGTCCTGGATTCTCAGAGGGATGGGTCCAGATCAGCACCATGAGTACTTTTAGGGGAGGCGGTTGGATTATTAAAGCACACCACCTTCCTTAAAAATTACCCAGGGTGAGGACCTAGCAGTTTAGGTCTTCACTCCTGGGAATTTTGGATCAGCGTTAATACATACATTAAAGGAGAACTATTGTTCATATAAAGTTTTCTTTAAAAACTTTACATTGCTGGCCCAGTTCAGCTCTACCTCTCTCCAACAGACCAGGGTGCAAACGGAAAGTATAACCTATCAGTTTATATAAGGGGTAGGCAAGTCCATTAAAGGGCATGTCCACCCCCAAAACTATAATCCCCCCAACTACTGGCCCCACCATGTAGTGTAGTTTAATCCTTACCTCACATCCCAGCTCCATAGGGTTCTCCTGTAGTCCCCCCCCAAAGTCCCAAAAAATGACTACCAGGAGGCTAGCAGAGTCCATATAGGACACTGCCTGCTAGCTGGCCTCAGGTAGATTTTTGCCATGCGTACTGCAGCCCTTCTCCCCCCTCCCTCCCCCTCCCTCTCCCTCCCGTTCTACTATCTCCCACAGCAAAAACCCATTTAATATCCTGCTCCCCATGTCCCCCGCCCCAACCGGGTATTTTTTATTTTTAGAAAGCTCCCCAAACTCTTACTTACCTCTCCTCTTTCCTCCGGCGAAGTGAGTGCCGGCAGCGCGTTGTGATTGGCTGCCGCTCAGCCAATCACAGACGCGGCTGCCGGTCCCGCCCCTCTGCTTGCATTTCCTTGCAAGCAGAGGGCCGGGAGCGCGCGGAGGATCGAGGGGAGGTAAGTAGAGTTTGGGGGGCTTTCTAAAAAAAAAATTATAGCGGTTGGGGCTGGGAGCCCAGGGGGGACCTATATAAAAAAAAATTTTTTAGGGTGGACAAGCCTTTACATAAGCACCAATGTATTTTTTTTTTTAAAATGTTAGCTATAAACAGTATAGACTAAAGAAGAAGGTGTAGAGTATGGCCAGCATTAGCTTGAGTTTACTTGTTGTTTACGAATATATTATATACTAGCAAAAGTGTTCCCATCGGTGCACAGTGGGAATCCTATTGGTACGTTTTCTGGAAGTATCTGATTGTAACTAATCAGAATTGGTTACAATCTGATTCTTTTAGAAATAATCTGATTGGTATACTAACCAATTAGACTCTTTCTGAAATAAGATGATTGAAACCAATTCTGATTGGAAAAGAATTTGATTGGTTAGTATAGCAATCAGATACTTCCTGAAAGAATCTGATTGTATCTAATCAGAATTGGTTACAATCAAGATACTTTTAGAAATAATCTTATTGGTATGGAAGAATCTGATTGTAACTAATTGTGATTGGGAAAGAATCTGATTGGTATACTTTTCAATCAGATTCTTTCAGAAAGAATCTCATTGTAACCAATTCTAATTGGAAAATAATCTGATTGGTATACCAATAAGATTCTTTCTAAAAAAAAAAAAAAGCTGATTGTAACCAATTAGAATTGGTTACAGTCAAATTCTTTCAGAAAGAATTTGATTGGTATGCTTACGAAGAATTTCATTGTAACCAATCAGAATTAGATACAATTAGATTCTTTTAGAAATCTGGTTGGTATACTAACCAGATTATTTACTAATCAGAATTGGTTACAATCAGATTCTTTCAGAAAGAATCTAATTGTCTTTTCCCCAGACCATTTTCCAGGTCCCAAAACTATTTACAGTAAGTTACTATAATTTTTACAAAATTTTCAAAAAATTCCTTGAAATTTTTGAAAGCGTCTCAAAAAAATCTGCATAGCGGAATTCCTGCACAATCCTTGAATCACGGAAATCCGTCGCGGAACTGGGTGCGGATCAGTGATCCGGTCCATCTCTATTGTTGATCTATTTATTGTAACATTGTATAGAGTGTTATAGTTCAGTAGAAAAACCACAGTGAAATAAAATTGTTGTGCAAAGCTTGAATCAATCTTTCACCTTAAATTTCCAACCAATAATAGATCAATAGCAGATCCATTGGATCATTCTATAATTAAAGTTATCAATCTGTCTTTCAATACTCACCCTCCCCAAGGCCGAAGCCACATTACAACGCACCAAATGGCGCACACAATCGCGAGCTGTACCGCACATGATTTTGTGCATGATTCTTTTGCGTTTCCGCGGGCGTTTTGCGCATGCGATTTTGCCGTTTTGTTACGGAAACACATGCGTTAACGCACCAAAAATGGTGAACGCATGCATTACCAAAACGCGAAATCGCATGAATTTCCGTGTTCCCGCGATTTCCATTTTAGTGAAAATCTCGGGCGCAATCGCGAGTGAAAACACATGTGCTAACTCACAGCTGTCACCAGGGATTCCTTTAGAGAGGGATCACTATTGGTAAATGTGTTATAGAGAGGGATCACTATTGGTAAATGTGAGGTCCTATAAAGAACCCAGACTATCCTGTCATGTTTCAATCTTATTTGATTTTATCAGTTCAGGACACAGGTTCATTGCTTCTATGGAGTCTATTGCTTAAATAATATAATAAACCATTAACAAACACACTTCATTGTCTCAGAGAAATGGGCACGCTTAACAAGCACTCTGTAGTTAGGGGATTAAAACTACAACTCCCCAGCATTCCTCTACAAGAACCCTGTAGTTAGGGGATTCTGGGAGTTGTAGTTTCCAAAACATCTGGAGATATACTGGTTGCCTATCCCTGATATATAGATATCTTACTGTCCAGCAAACAGCAGCTCTCCTTTGTTTGTATTGAGAGGGGAGGGGTGGGGTGAGAGACTGTCACGTTTTACAAAGGAAGTGACAAGTCTTACAACTTCCTAATAACACTCAGAAAATGTTTTGATTTGCTAACACTGCTGTCAATCTATTATTAAGCACACCATTGGATACAACACTAAAAGGGAAGTGAGAAATATGTTCCTTTGTAAGCTTCCATCGCCTCCCTGTAAAACTTCCTGGGGTGTGGCTTAACAGTCCATTTTAAAGATACCATTACAAAACAGGAGTGGGACTGTGCAAGAACTTTTATTTATAGATTTTGCCTTATTTACATTTCTATATACTTATGTCATTACTACATATTTGTTATTTATATAATTATTTATTTAGTGCTTAAACAACACAAACACTGTCCCTATGTATATTACTTTTACCCACCCCCACCAACATAGTACCTCCGAAAAACCCAATGTATTCCCCATGAAATTATACATTTATTTATATAATATAAGGGATGATAATAATTACGCTATTAGGACAGTGTCTAGATATTAAGTTAGGTTAGACTCTATAAATAATGTGATGCCAAGATTTTTTTTTTGGTTTGTTTTTATTTACTGTCTATTTTGTAAAATACTTTTGGAAAATCAATAAACCTTTACAGTAAAAAAATATTCAGTAAAGATTCTATAGCTCGATAAATAACATCTAACTCTTATTTGTGAAAAAACATCCTCACAGATATATTCAGCTGGGCAGATTCATAAACCTAAAAAGCTGTGCATATGCCTGATACTTCATTTCTTCTACATAATTAAAAAAGAATCAAACTGCATACCATACTTTTTTAACTGTGTAACAGTTGCAGAATGTTTTAATGCAATCCAAAAGCTGACAAATCAAGCGAGTACACTCCTCACATTTTGTAAATATTTTATTATATTGTTTCATGGGACAATAACGAAGATATAACACTTCGATACAATGTAAAGTAGTCAGTCTACAGCTTGTATAACAGTAAATTTGCTGTTCCCTCAAAACACAGCCATTAATGTCTAGGCCACTGGTAACAAACGAGTACACCCTGAAGAAAAATGTTAAAATTGTTCCCAAAGTGTCAATAGTTTGTGTGGCCACCATTATTTTCCTCACTGCTTCCCAGGTTGCAACTGGAATCCTCTAACATCCGGGATATCGTCATGGAGGAGTTGGAGACCTTGGGTTCCTCCCACTTCCGTTTGAGGATGCCCCTACAGATGCTAAATAGGGATTAGGTCTGGAGATATGCTTGGCCAGTCAAGCACCTTTACCCTTAGATTCTTTAGAAAGGCAGTGGTCATCTTGAAGGTGTGTTCAGGTCGTTATGCTGGAATACTGCCCGGCATTCCAGTTTCCAAAGAAAGGGGGATCATGCTCTGCTTCAGTACATGGCATTCATGGTTCCCCCAATAAACTGCATCTCCCCAGTGAAGACAGTACACATGCAGCCCCAAAACACCACACTCCCACCACTATGCTTGACTAGTCAAGGCAAGACGCACTTATAATCACCTGATTGCTGGCACACACTTGACACCATCTGAACCAATTAAGTTTATCAGCTTGTCTTCATCAAACTATTTGAGGGCTTTCTTGTGCATCATCTTCATTCTATGACAACAGCCATGCAGACCAATTTGATGCAGTGTGCGGGCTATGGCCTGAGCACTGATAGGATAATCCCCCCCCACCCCCTTAAACCTCTGCAGCAATGATACACTTATTTGCAAAATACAACCTTCATGTGTGATGCCGAGCATGTGCATTCAACTTCTTTGGTTTTCCATGGAGAGGCCTGTTCTGAGTGGAACCTGTCCTGTTAAACCTCTGTATGGCCACCATACTGCAGCTTGGTTTCAGTGTGTGGAAATCTTATTGTCTAGGCCATCTGGCCATTATTATGTAAAGCAACAATTATTTTTTCAGATCCTCAGAGTTCAACTTCCAGTGACCAGTATGAATGTGTGAGATCAAAAACACCAAATCTAACACACTGACTCCCTATTCACACCTAAGACTTTATAACACTAACAAGTCACATGACCAGGGAGGAAAAATAACCAATTTGGCACAATATGGACATTTCTCCCTTAGGGCTAGGCCACACTAGTCCGCTTTTAAGCGTGATTCAATCTTGTTTTCGATCCGATCACACTTCAATCCGATGAAGTGGACATTAGTGTGGCCAATAACGTGTCCACAATAGTGCACTGGCGTTCCGCATTTTTTGCATACTTTCTCCGATTGTGCAACATTGCATCGCACATCCGTTTCCAGCATGCTGGTGGCCACATCAGTGTGCCCTCAGCCTTAGGGGATGTACTCACTTTGTTGCCAGCAGTGTAGACATTAATGGCTGTGTGTTGAGTTATTTTGAGGGGACAGCAAATTTACAATGTTATACAAGCTGTACACAGACTACTTTACATTGTATCAAAGTGTCTTCTCTTCAGTCCCATGAAAAGATGTAATAAGATATTTACAAAAACGTGTGCTCACTTTTATGTGATACTGTACATAGTGAAGTTTAGTAATCTGATTACTTTTTTTAATAAAAAAAGTTTAAAAAAAGATTTACATTTAATTGTATAAAAAGCATCATGCAAAGTAAATCAATAGTCAGTTAAAACTGTACTGGGGTTTCTCACACTAACTAAACTCAATTCATGTTATTTGAAATGATGGGAAAAATGGAAACATGCAAAACATTTGTCTCTAAATCATTACCCACCTTCTCTTAAAAACCTGCTAGGAATCCTGAGGCTGGGACAGGAATGAGTGAAGAGTCTCCTAACTGGAAACCAGCGTACCTTCTTCTTAGAGCCTGTTACCACAATTACCAGCAATGAGTCAAACGTACACAAGACAAGATATCAACAGCAATATGAGCAGCATTAAAGAACTGGTCAATAAGACATCTTCAGCTCAATAAGACATCTTCAGCACTTGCCTAATAAAGACGGATTTAATAAAACGAAATTAGAAAATTACAGTAGTTTCATGTAATTATATTTATTTCCTGTGGGATGGCAATTTAGATATGCACAATATAATTTAGACTTTAAATGTGCATGGAAGGCCATTTTTAATGGGACAGAACTGATGCACAGAAAACTACACAAGATTAAAGGAAAGTTACACCCCAGAATAAAATTCCATACTTACCTTCCCCAGCCCAAACCCCAAGAGCATTATATTTGCTAAACTGCCCATGGTCCTTGAAGCTCAAAAAGCATAACTTTCCCTTTATTGCCTGCCATTTTACCACTAATGCCTGCATTTGGCCGCTCCTCTCTGTTTCTGCATGTCTCCTCTGAGCTTACATAGGAGTCAAGGACTGGAGACAACAAGTGCATTAGGGAAAGATAAGCATTTAGTGCTTCATAAAAACTAAAACAATCGAGGGGTTGGGATGGGGAAGGCAAGTATCTGTTTTTATTCTATGGTTGACATTCCATTTAAGACTTAATAATAGAATTTAAGAATGCAAATTTATTAGTGCAAATTCACAGTTTTTAGCTTCTAACAGAAAACTCTACCAGTGCTGCTGTTCTTAATACAAAGTAGTATGATGAAAATGTCTTTCAAAGTGACCACTTTTAATGCATACATTAGTTGTGTGTTTATATAACTCCATGTAAGCACCTTTATACTTTGCATAGATGTTAAATTACTGACAAATACATGCAAATAAAAATAAGCAGGAAGTATCTTTAGGTTATAATCAACGGGATTATGGAGTTACTCATAATTGCCTGGAGTTGTATAAACTAAACCTCAAAAGCACAAGAAATGGATCACAACACACATGGATTATAGCTGAACTCGGCCAAGAGGAATGTAATAATCTTTGGAAGGAATGGTAAAAAGGACTAGATGAAATGACTGACCGGGGTGAAGGGGTTGGGTGGGGGTTAGGTTTTTGCATGCTTAGATTAAACATATATTTTTAAAAGATTTTCATTTTTCAAATTAATACAGCATCTGTATACAGAGATCAGGTAAAACTTGTTGGCAATAATTTTCTGGCCTTTGTTGACAGTGTGAGAAACCTTGGGTCCTGCCATTTATGTGGAAGCCACTTGCATGTACCAACTACCTAAATATGGTTGCTGACCAACTACACACCTACATGAAAAACAATAATTCTTGATGGTATGGCCTTTTCAGAAGAATAATGCACCCTGCCACACAGCAAAAATGGTTCAAGAATGATTTGAGAAACAATGCAATGAGTTTGAGGAGTTGATTTGGCTACCAGCATCTGTGCAAGCTAAAAAAAAAAAAAGTCTGATCCGTGGAGGCCCCACCTCGCAAATTACAGGACTTTAAAGGATCTGCTAATTGGAGCCAGATATCACAGCATAGGTTTAGGTCAGAGTTTCTTTGGCAGCATAAGGGAGACCTACCTAATATTAAATGGGTAGTCCTAATGTTTTGACTGATCGGTGTGCAGATCCAAGTTCCACCTCACATTTAAACTGTGGCTCAAGCAGGGCATTATCAAAGCATGTTTCACGTGTGTAGATGTCTATTTTAAAAAAAACTATAGTATAATCATATATTGCTCAACTTCAATGAATGAGTATTCAACCACTAATAAGCTATATTCTCTGTATGCAATATGTAACCATAATGTGAATACATACATACTGCACATGCAGACATGTGCATTCCTAGGCAAGAATACCAATAGTACTACATGCAGTTTTAAATAGGACAAAACTTTAGTAGAGAAGGCGTTGATACAAAAGCGCATTAAAGCATCAACATTTAATCAATCTAACTCACCCCAGGTATCTCCAGTTTGATCCACTCATGGGACCAATTGTGAAAATAGAAACAGGAAAAGATGGGGATCCTGGAAGTTCAACAACACCATAAAGTATGTCAAATATGCTTTATTTAGAACTAAAAGCACGCTTGACATACTTTATGGTGTCATTGAACTTCCAGGATCCCCATCTTTTCCTATTTTGACATTGAAAGAATTGTTTATCCAGCAAAGCTGATTAGAAAGCAATTCAGCATTTCTGTACACCTGAATTGGTTAAAAATTAGCCATCTAGCAAGTGTAGAACGAGACAGCTGAGGGAAAGGAGGCTGGGAAGTATCTTTAGAAGCTGATTTTAACACTTTAGACCTTAAAGGAACACTAAACTCAGGTTTTATAAAAAAAAAAACTATGTGCCATCCGTTTGTATTACTCACAGGGAGGTGAGAACGCTTATTCTCACCTCCCTGTGAATAATATTACGCTCGGGGGACCTGGAACTTACCTTACCGCCGCTCCACTCGCAGCCGCTCAGTCACTGACAGCCACTCTGTCCCGACCATGCGCGCCAATACAAAAGATAGGGATCTCCCGCGATCGGGAGAGAACAGCTGTTCAGTGACTGAGCGGCTGCGAGTGGAGCGGCGGGTAAGGTAAGTTCCAGGTCCCCCGAGCGTAATATTATTCATAGGAAGGTGAGAATAAGCGTTCTCACCTCCCTGTGAATAATACAAATGGATGGCACATAGTTTTTTTTTTTTTGATTTAGTGTTCCTTTAAGTGATCTAAGTATTGGTTTTCTGTTGAAAGTGAATTTTTTGTTGGGGGGTGGACATTAAAGTACAGTAAACTGTAAGAAGAGATTATAAAATAGGTGTGTGCAGCAAAATTGTATAAACTATATCCAAATTACATATTGAAACAGAGGTTACAATTATTACTGTTAACTACAACCCAATCAGATGAGATATAGATATACATATATATTAATTTTATTATTTTTTTTGTGGTTTTTATATAGATTTTAAAAGGGACGTGTAGCAGGTTTCTTACATTGTGACTAATAGACGCCTCCAGAATACATTTTAAAGCAGGGGGAACGGACTAAAACTAGTTTCTACCTTACAGTTAAAGAGGAACTGTGGTCCAAAAATGACTTTAGGTAAATTGATAGGAATTGCTTTCCTGAGAGTTTTTGCAATATATTTCCATTGTTTATTTTACATAGTTTTGAAGATATTTACATTTTTGTGTCTGATATAGCAGCAGCATCACCACGTCCCCTGGACTTCCTGCTCTGAAACCTGTCAGTCAATCTGCCCTGTCTCCTCCCCTTTGCAGCCCCCCCATGTCCTTCCCACTCATGGACCCCATGGTCCCTCCAGTTGCAGGCCCCCTTTGGCCCATTCCCTTACAGCCCCGTGTGGCCCCGCCCACTCGCAGGTGCAGTGGGCCACTCTGACAACCCCCACCCCAACCCAAAAACTCTATGGAAACAGCCTTTTCAGGCAGAGTGAGAAATGAAAAGGCTGTTTTCACATAGTGAGAGAGATGGGCTGTAGATTCCCTTACCTTCTCTGCAGCTGTAGGTCCATCACACAGCAGAGAGAAGGAGGGACTTCCTGAGGGAGTCTGAGGCTGTGCTCGCCAGTGGCACTGTGCAGAAGAAGCCTTAGGAATGTCACGTCAGCCTCCCACCCATTAACTTTCTGGTCAGTCATTTCTTTATATCTTGGGTTGTGGAGCACGTAGAGAGGTGGTTGATGGCTCGTTTTAAAGGTAGGAAACTGGCCTTTCATTTAAACTCAACTTGTTTGGAGACCACAGTTCCCCTATAAGAAAAAAAAATGATAAAAGGATATATCATTTGTCTTTCCAAAATTCTTTCTACACAAATATCCAACTTTATAAAAGTCGGTCCTACAGCCAATTTCTCACTTGCTACTGTCATTACATCAGGAGGTGGTGCAGTAGCTCGTTAAAAAGCTCATCGCTAGGTGAAGCACATCAAGCATGCCTGAACTCAGCAAGAGGATTAGGACGTAACCGCAGGACTGCAAGATTAAAAAGTAGTATTTACCGAAAAATTGGTTGGCAAGGCTGCAGTCTGCTGAATAATTCCAGACTTAGCCGATGGGAAGATGCACTCTTTGCAGAGCGTGTTTTCCCATAGCCCAGGCCACAGACACTATCCGGAGGATGATTAGACTGAAATGAAGAAATGTGTGAGGGAACAGAGACTGATTTAACACTGTTAAATCTCTGTTCTGGGTCTGAGAGTCAGGATCCTCCGTAGCATGATCTGTGACTAACAGAGGCAGGTCTCTGTGCTGTTATATGGGGCAAGGCTGCAGCTTCCTATGAAGACTACTGGTAATAATTGAGCAACTTAAGTGTGTGTCATATGAATCCTTTGCCTCAGTCTACCATACAGCCAGAGCTGGTTAGAAGCCTACTGTAAGCTTCTCTTCTGCATCTTTTTCTTTGGGTGCATGGGGGGTTTCGGGGTGGGCTATTAAAGGGACACTATAATGAAAAAAAATTACTTTGCCTCTTCTTAATCTATATTGAATACATGTAAGTAGCACTTGCTCTGATTTGCGGGTGTTGCTGCATGCCTTCAATCCAGCACACATTTTGTTAACACCCCTCCCTCTTAACACCTCCCACTTCCATCTGGCCTGACTTTTTTCCCACAAACCAACTGTCAAGGAACTTGATTAACAGCTGAAATATAAGACGTTTTAGATTGGATATCTAAAGAAATAGGGGGAAGTTCAACAAAACATTATACAGTGGTGGTTGGGAAGAATTATAGTTTCCAGTTATGGCCAATTTAAAATAATTATTTTTCCGTATAGAGGCCCTTTAAGTCTGTGTTGTGGAGGGGTGGGTGGGAGGGAGGTTAGTGGGTATTATTTTATTATGGGGGCTAAATAACTTTGACTACCATTTACTGTAAGGAGCATTAATTTTGAACCTTGCCACTCCAGATGTTGAGACTACAACTCCCACCAAACAAAGAATGCTGAAAATTGTAGTTTGCAAACATCTGGAATACCATGGAATAGTTGGTTACTGGATTCTGCTACTCATGTTCATTTTCTAATCACTTTTACCAATTACAGGTTTGCAGTAGTGTTCATATTTTCTACCCCAGGTTTTTACTCAAGTCAATCAATTTTACTCATTTTTCGGGTAAAAATAAGTATCTCTGTTTATAGTATATATGGTTATTATTAAAATTATGGATCCAGATTGATCTGCTCGAGGTTTCATTCACCTTCAGAGAGTAAAGGTTTCATTTACTTTCAGATAGGTACACTATTGAGAAAAAAGATTAGGTTCACTTCATTATCTTCCCCTATTAAAGAGGTAGTATTAAAGGATATGCAGGTGGGATGCAATCTAGAAATGTGATAATATACCATTTACAAATGAAAGGGAAAAAACGAACAAGGCTTTAAAGTGAGTAGAAAAACATAAGGTGAGTGAAAAAAAGGGTGTACATTTTTTATATGGTGATGTCATAGCTCATTGTGAAAGCAGGAAACACCAACTTTTATACTGCTTTAAAGGGCATGTCCATCCTTTAAGAGTATGTACACAGGAAAATGTGTTTTGTTAAATTGCCCATTAGTGGAAACTAATTCATCTCAACTATTACTGTACTGTTTTTTTGTTGATCTGCCCCCTATTTCATTAGATATCCAATCTGAAACATTTTACGTATTAACATTTCTTTAAGCAGTTTTGCTGTAGCTGGAATGCTTTGACAGTTGGTGTGCTGTATGCAGTTTTGACAGTTGGTATGTAGGAACAAAACATTGTATTAAAGGCATGCAGCAACACACACACACACCTCAGAGTAAGTGCAACTTACATGTAATTATACAGTTTCTGACAAAAGTCGTCGCCTGTGTATTTTGCAGTAACTCCTGCTATTAACCTGATTTTTAATTGATCAATTGGTGTTAGAAATAGCCCATAAGAAAAGCTAAAGCCCTCCCAAATAATATTAAATGTACTGGTAAAAAATAGTTTCACTGAAAAAAGATTTATCATTTAATCAAGACAGAAAGGTCAAAATGTTGCAAGACAAAAGTGTAGTCGCCTATACAGAAAATGATCTACTTTACAGCCAATCCAAAAATGTCAGCAAATTAAGTAGTGGTGCTGTTAGATCCAAATTTAAAGGAGAACTAAACCCAAATTTTTACACTCCAGAATCTGAACATATACCTTCTAATAACACCAATAAACTGTAAAATATAGTAAATAGCATTAAAATAAATGTTACCACTTGAAGAACTGGATGAAATAACTGTGTGTATCTACAATGACTGGCCCAACCTCTGACCTCAGTCACATGCTCCCTTGCCTATTCTGTCCTGTAAAAGGATTGGCTAGAGGCTACTAGTGGGTGTGGCCAACTGTACCAACTGTAAAAAATTCCTGCAGTATCTTAGGACTGAGCATGTGTAAAGAACATAATGGTCAGTGACCACACTGTACGATATCGGAACAATGGGAAATATAATCCAACCCCCATATTAGAAAGTTACATTTCTCATCAACCATATTAAAATGACAGGTGAGACACTGATTACTGTTTTTATATCAAGGAGAGCTGCCATCTAATTCAATGTTGTTCTGAGGCTTTAGTTGTCCTTTAATATCTTGTATGACTCCCATAAGCTTGAAGGACAGTATCCATGCGGTTTGGCAAGGATTCATACAATTTATTGATGAAATTATCAGGAGTAGCCAAGAAAAAACAGTCTTGCATGCCTCCCAGAGTTCATCAATATTCTTTGGTTTTGTCTTCCATGCTTCCTCTTTCATCCTACCCCACATATTCTCAGTGATGTTCATGTCAGGTGACTGGGCTGGCGCACCTGGAGCATCTTGATCTTTTAAGGAACTTTGATGTGGAGATGTAAGTATGCGATGGAGCACCATCCTGCTGCAGAATTTGGCCTTTTTTATGGTTGGGAATATATGAGGTAGCAAAGATTTCTTGGTATTTTACACTATTGATGTTGCCTTCCACCCTGCAGATCCCTCGCACACCCCCATACTGGATGTAACCCCAGACCTTGATTTTGCCTCCACCAAACTTCACTGTTTTCTGGGTAAATCTTGGCTCCATGCGGGTTCCAGTAGGTCTCCTGCAATATTTGAGGCGACTGTGGTGAAATTCAACAGAAGATTCATCTGAAAAATCCATCTTTTTAGCAGGATGTGGGGGACTTGGCAAATGCCACACGGTTTTTCAATTGTCTTTTGTTTAGTGCTGGCTTATGGGCAATAATTCGACCATGGAGGCCATTTCGAGACAGAATCCGACAAACTCTTCTGGTTGACACAGGGATTTCAGGTGACCAGGTCTCCTGGAGCTCAGCTGCAGTTGAAAATGGGCTTGCCTTGGATTTTCGAGACAACAAACTGTTCTCTCATGCGGGGTCTGCCTGACCTGGGCTTGTCAAAAACTTCTCCAGTCTCTTCAAATCTTTCCTTTGTCCTCTGAACTTGACGCTGAGAGACATTGAAGGTGTGCACCACATCAGCAGTGGATTTGGTCTTCAGCCTCTTGATAATCAACACTTTAGTCTCAGGGCGAATCTTAGGCATGTTTGCAGAGGTCTATTTCCAGTTGATGTGAAGGTCTAGTGTACTGGGGTCCTTTTTATACACACCTGAAACCTAATTGATCCATTATTAGTCACAGGTGAAGCCCATATGACAAGGCGACAACACTTGTGTCTTTGCCAAAATTTACTCAATGGGCTTTACCAAGCTGTGAATATTAGAACACTTTTTGTTAGTTTCGTTTTGCATTGAAACATTATTACAAAAGCTGTTTGTGGTAAAATTAACCATTTCTTGAAACAAAATCTGCATTAGAATTATTGTTAAGCGGCACTTCAGGTCTATTTTCATTTTTTCAGTATAAATACACTTTAAAACAAAAAAACTGGTCAATTGGTAGTTACCTGCCCCCAACTACTAACCAAATATTTAAGGATAATTATTGTCTCCATTCTGGCAGAGTAAGTTGGCCCCTCCCCTCAAGTAGTCAATCAAGGCTGTGACAACTGAAATCTCAGCCAATTTTTAACTGCTGTTTCACCTGTTGCTTCCTCTACACAGGCTCAAGATTCTAAAACAGTTCACTGGGAGGGAGGAGGCAGACACCTTTGTCAAAAAGGAATTTAACTTATATAATAGGTTACAAATATGTGTAATAAACTCGTAAAAATAGCAGTTGGGGTTGCATACAAAAAACTTACTATTCACCTTTTTTTTTTCTTTTTTAAAGGATATCAATCCTTTAAAAAATCAAGTAGTCAATCAATCAATATAGAAGCAGTAATGGAGTAATTTTAAAGGTAGGAGAGTGCTCATATAGAGCCCACAGTTCTCCTTTCAAGAAACCCTGTTCAGCACCAAAATGTAATTTTCTCATATAACTTAAATATTTCATGTTCTGCTTTTCTCAAAAGGCAAATATATTTAAGGGAAATACAGTGAGATTGTAAATTATTTTACTCAAAATAAGATGGTATGTTACGCAGCTGCCAGATAGGCAGCTCATACACACATAGGATATTGGCACCGACCCACAACACACACCCGTGACGACAGGCTGCTTCTGTTGATAATCGCACGTGCGTATGCTTTCGGCCGGATCAACAAATAAACCCTGACCAAACGTATACCCACGTGCGACTATCAGACGGAACGGCCATTTGTCGCGTGCATGAACACGCTCTGGGGTCAGTGCAAGATTGTACGTATTTACATAACAACCTTTCAGTCATTTGGAATACAATTGTTTGTACTCGACAACTCATGCTCAGATCAGGTCAGTAAGATTCCACTTTCCAATCATTAATATCAATTAGATGAGGTTATCTAAAAAGGAGACATTAATAACACAGTAACTTTTCACACGCATCAGCCAAACACATGGACATGCACTGCTCTGAGATTCTCACAAGCCAACGGATCGAAGGCATGTCAGAAATCGCATTACTGTAGCCTAGCAGCCTTTAGATTACTTTAAAGGGCCGAAAAATAGGTTATTTTAAATTGACCATAACTGGAAACTATAATTCTTCCCAACCACCACTGTATCATTTTTTGTTGATCAGCCCCCTATTTCTTTAGATATCCAATCTAAAACTTCTTATATTTCAGCTGTCAATCAAGTTCCTTGCTCTCAAAAACTATTCTTCTGTGAGTAGTTTTACTGTAGCTGGAATGGTGATAGCGTTTTGACAGTTGGTTTGTGGGGAAAAAAGTCAGGTCAGATGGAAGTGGTTAAAAGAGGGATGGGGTGGGATACTGTTCCTAAACAAAATGTGTGCTGGATTGAAGGCATGAAGCAACACACACAAATCAGAGTAAGTGCTACTTACATATATTCAATTATAGATTAAGATTAGGCAAAGTCATTTTTTCAGTATAGTGTCCCTTTAAGTGTCAGACTTCCATATGATTGACTTTAGATCAGAAACTCAAACTGGAACATGTGCATGTGGTTAAGCAAGTTAAACGCAATTTAGTATTCCATATATACATACCTGAAAAATTTGTAAAAACTGATTGACTCGAGTATAAGCCAAGGATAGAAATTATGACCACTACTGCCTTCTGATTTAGTATTGTTTTGTGCCTTAAGATGCCAAATCCAGTACCAGTAACCCCCAATTCCATGGCACTCCAGGAATTTGGAAACTACAACTCCCAGCATGCTTTGTTTGTGGAGTGGGAAGGTTCAATAAACCTTTAATTAAGCTTACCATCTTTACAATTCTCCTGACCCCCATATAGTAAAAGGCACTCTGACCCCAATAGTTAAGTGTCACCTAAGGAGTTGTAGTTTCAAGCTGTCACTTGAACTGAACTAGCAGCCATTTTTCCCCAAACTGAGAAGACCCATCAGATTTACAGCATCCAGATGAGCAGTGACAGTGCTGAGTGATTCCAGGAGCCTGAATACAGGTAGCAGGAAAGAGTGTAAAGGCAGATTAGCTCCTGTAACTTTCTATGCAGATTAAGTTTTTTTTTTTAAACACAGGATTTTTTTAATGCCTACTGGTTACTATCTGTAATTGCAGCATTTGGATCTAAATTAGGACTTGACCTGAGTATAAGCCGAAGTTAGGTTTTCAGGCTAATTTTAAAGCATGAAAATATCGAGTTATATTCGAGTAGATACGGTAGACCTAAACTCCCGAAGGGCTAGGCCGCACTTTGTGATGCATGACATTTTATTTATAATGTAAATCATGGGACGTAGGCCCCCACCATGTGCTTTAAAATCTTCTAGATTTTTGGTCTGTTTTCGTCAAAATTGTGCACAGAAAAGCGTACGTGATTTTCATTTTAACCTTAATCCCCTGCAAACGCAAGCTCAAAGAGGATACAAGCAGATGGGGATGGCAAAAAGCACAGTGTTTTATTAGCGCTCAAGTGGGGCCTCAGCCAAAAGGAGCTTCCTAACTTTCTACAAACAATATTTCTCAGTTGCAATTTTGGGATTTCCACTATAAAGCAGGCCTTACACAGGGCCAATTTTGTCCACTGTATTTTCAAAAGGAAAAAAAAATTAAAAACTGCCATTGAAAAAGGAGCCTAATTCTATATAATTGCTTAAGACTGAAAGATTTTGTAATATAAAAGACATCATGGAAATTTACATTAATTGCAATTAATAAAAACAGTAGAAGAATGAAAGATTAGGTAATCTGGAAAACCCAGCAAATGTTCATGCCAAATACAAGAATTCAGGAACAAAAAACTTATTTTCAAAATCTGCTAACAATCAGCAGTTCTAATGTAAGGAAAGTTCATACTACCTTTTACTAACATTACTTTGACCTACAAACCACTATTAAGTACAGATATGCACTTACAGAAAAATATATGAAAACACATTTCATTTTTTTGCAGGTTGGCACGTCCTTAAATGACTACAATAATTTTTGATGTCAAAGATTATAAATCGTGTATCAATAGCAAATTTAGAAAACTGTGCAATACAGCATACCTGTGGTTGTTTCAATAAAACATTTAGGACAAAGATTTAGGCCTCTTTCACACTGCGGACCACCCAATGTTTTCCAAACTACAGCTCCCTGCATTCCTTGGATGCTACTGCTGTGAGTTGTAGTTTAAAAATATCTGGAGGGCCACAGGTTGGTACAGGCCCTAGATTGAGCATTTTGTTCAACACTTTTTCACCCTACAATAAGTGCTTGGGGAATTAAGCAAAAAAAAGCTTTATCTATTAAACTGTAAGCATCTAATTTGACAAAAACTCTTTAACAACATGGAGAATATTTTACAATTAAAAAGTGTAAATCTCCATGTAAATGCAAGCACAGCAGTAAATAAATTAAATAAACAAGCATCCAACAAATGATCAGATTACTCTATGTTGAAAAAGAATTCACTCTCTTTCTTTTATGGATATCCACATAATCTGATGATTTTAAGTACAACAGCCCTGTCTTCTTATGCTCTCACTTGTTACAACAAATAATCATATAGCTCAGAACAGATTTTAAATGCAAGAATTTCTTATTTACAATGAAGTATACAGGCCCCGTTCAGAAAATAATACATCTAGTAAAACTACATTTCTTCTGACAAATAGCCTAAAAACCGATGATTAAGATGATGCATTCCTTACCTTTCTAAATGCTTCCTGAACAAAGTTAAGAAATATTTAATTTTAACAAGCAGTTCAATTACTGAGTCCATCTTCACAGGGTAAGGAAGAAGCTCAATAGAGTGCATCTGTTTTACTTTGGTTAAAGTACTCTAGGTATAACAAAGTACTACCAGCACTTTATAGCTTTAGAGTCTATATCAATTTCCTGTTATAGCAAATATATGTGCTTTTTACTCATATTCAGATTGGTCTCTCAATAAGTTTTATTTGAAAGTTAAGGAATACCGGGCCCTTAGTATTTGTAAAGTTCTAGTATAGGAATTATTTTTGAGAAAACAAGTACCGTATATACTCGAGTATAAGTCGATGTTTTCAGGCTGTAAAAACAGCCTGAAAACTGAACCTCGACTTATACTCGGGTCAGTCACTAACTTAGGAAGAAGAATCCGGCTGCCGCATTTCCCGATAGTCGCATCCACTGACGTCACTACTCGGCGCCTATCTTACTTCCCAGCGCCGAGTAGTGACATCCGTGGATGCGACGATCAGGAAATGCGGCAGCAGGATTGGACTGACATACTAGCAGCGGGAATCCCGGTGGGCCCAGGACATTTGGATCAGAGAAGAGGTAATTTATTATTTGACTGCTCCTTTTGGCCTGGTCTGGCCTGCTGCCTCTGGGCCTCTAGGGTTGGGGGTATGGGGTTATGGTGGGGATAAATAATGATGGTGGGTCTTAAAGGGCTTTTGTATAGGGAATAAGGGTTAGGACTATGTGGTCATGGAGGCTGCTGGGGGATATGGTAATTGTCTAAATGGTCTTCTGTACATGGAGGGGGTTAGGGGTATTTCTACCCTCGACTTATACTCGGGTCAATCACTTTTACTCATTTTTTATGTAAAAATAGGTACCTCGACTTATACTCGAATATATACGGTAAAAGGTGTGGGACAATTATTCCGTATACCAGCCATCTTCTAGCTGGTATATATGCAATATCCAAAAAATATGATACGCAAGTCCAATCAAATATTAAAGTGTAATCCCACATTTATTTGGTTTATAAATATGGGATCACCCTCTAATAATTGATAGGACTTCTGTTACATATTTTTTGGCTATAGGAATTATTTTTCTATAAAGCAGTGGAACGTGTATGCAATTGCGTGCGTTAACACGTCTCTGCGTTGCGCATTTGCCCTTGTGATTCACCAATACCGGGCTATGAAAGCGCATGTAATCGCATAAAAAAATGGTCTCCCAAAAGCGGATTGCAGCGGACTTTAGTGGCAGCACCATTGCCATAGACTAGTGTGCACTTTTACAAGTGCGACCAGATTAAAATCGCACTAGTGTAGCCTAGCCCTAATAAATTGTTTTATCAGCATTTATTGAAGTAAAGAAGAAAAATTGTCTGTAGTTCTCCTTAAGATAATTCCAGCTGGGTTTTACACTTTTGATGCATACAAATATCCTTTAAAACAAATAAAAATTGAACCACAAAAAAAGAAACTGAAGTGGGTCCAAACAAACTGTCTTCTCAAGTGCAAAAACCACCCCATGTTTAGCTTTGCTTGGTATGTGGCCAAAGAACTGAAAGAAGAACAGAGTTGAACTGCTCAACCAAGATTTTGCACTACTAGTACTTCCATCTGCCTCATAGTAGTGGTTAAGTGAATACTTAAAAAATATTTATTTATTTATAAAGGGAAAGGAAAAACCTTGGACTGACAATGTCCGTTTCCCTATAACCATTGCTGCACAGTACAAACCTATCAACACACACCTGGGGGACTACAACAAACTTCAACAACAAGACACACTGACCATCACCGTGATACACACACCTGAGGGACTACAACAAACTTCAACAAGACACACTGACCATCACAGTGACACACACACCTGGGGGACTAAAACGTCAACAACAAGATACACGGACCATCACCGTGACACACACACCTTCACACATAACGAAAAGGAACAACTGATGTGGAAGTTAAAGTAGACCATTGTTACTATGGTTTCTCCATTCAGCTTCCTTGTTACTGTATTAGACCTCCACCAGTCCCTGTCCCTTTGATACCTTCAGTAGACCGACACAGCGAGGGTTTCCCACAAGCCTTTACCAATACATTGGTATCCACGGTCTAACCCCACAGATCGGTGTTTAATGGTACAGGACGACCCACATGTCTGTTGACCTACCTACAGCTGAAATAACACTAACCTGCTGCTCTTCCACTCAGCTTCACAAACCTCACTAGCGGTTCCCCTCCGCCGGCTTCAGCAGCCATGACAGGACGCGCGGACCTTGGACGTGCACCACAAATCTCCTCCGTGCGAAAACAGAAGAAGCGTAGCTGAAGTACCGCTTATTAGCGTCGCCGTGCAATGAGTGTAGTTGCCACCCTATCGAGGTTTCACCTGCCTGCTCTGTAAATCACCTGTAAAGGCCGGTGTAACGAACTAACTACCGGTCAGTATGTGTGGTTGTGTTTCTTAGTCTCCAAAGCACAATATGAATAGAGACGGGCCAGTCGGTGACTGTTTTAAATGGGCAGTAAATCCACAAACATTGAAACTCATTGCCCCGCTACACCTATTGTTGTGGCACTTTGAAGCCCATAAGACGCCTCGGTATTGGACATGGTGACGCTAACCAGCGGCACTTTGATGAATCCGTCTCTGTTTCCGTACGGAAGACGTTTCCCGCGTGCTCGCCCAATCCGTGCTTCCTGTTTGGAGCAGAGGAAGTAGCTGGAGGAACTGTAGACGAGGTTTGTAAAGTTGAGCGGGGGGTTGGATGTTGGTGGTGATATGACGTGGATGTGAACTAGCTCAGACCTTTATTGTATTGAGATCTGTGGCGAGGTTTCACTGGGTAAATGTATTTGGAAAAGGAAATATATAGGAAGATTGGTGTTAAAGTGACAGATAATGGGATTGCTGTGGTGGTGCCGGTTTGAGAAAACATAATCCTGGGTCCGTTTAGATTTGCTTAGATTATCCAAAACATTATGAACACATATTGAGTTCCACTGTGCTGCCAAAAGAGAGTCCAGGGCCGGATTTATACCCCCAGACCAGCTTGACTGATATCTAGTTTCAAACAAGCAGCTTGTTTTTACACAGGTAACGTTTTTTAGGCGTTCACCAGGAGTTGTTTTGAGACCATTGACAAAATATTGCCAGGGAGAAAGGAATAATAAAAAAAAAAAGTTCTTAAAGGACAACTCCACCCTCATAAGAACATCTTTTAGAAAGAATGGCCTCTTTAAAATATGTTGATTTATCATAGTTTGTCCTATGAATTCATTACTGTATGCCTGCTATGCTTTTAGATGCTTCATGGAAACTGAGAAATTTAGAAGCCTGTCCTGAGACTGAGCATGCTCAGTAGAGGCAGCCTAGGGGATTAACATTGTCATTGGCTGTGATGTCAACTGTCAAATCCATAACTGACAGTTGCTAACTGGAAGAAGCAGAAACGGGGAACAGGACATTGTGCAGGATTTCAAGTTTCAAACTATTACCATTTAGGGTTTTGGGGGGTGATTTACCTGTATGTAAATTTTCATTTTGGGGCTACACTTGCCCTTTAAGGGAAATGTAATTAAAGTTCTTCAGGGAGATTCCTTAAAAGTTCTTATCTTTATAAATGGTGCTAATGTTTCCCGAACCAATCAGATGTTAGCTTTCAAATGTTAAATAAGATCTGATTGGTTGGGGGCAAAATTAGCACCATTTTAAAGAACTTTTATTGAATCTCCCTGCTTATTGTTCAAAATGGTCATAATTTTGCCCCAACCAATCAGATGTTATGTACCATTCGAAAGCTAACATCTGATTGGTTGGGGCAAAATTAAGCTAGGTACACACCTAGTGATTTTTCCTCCTGAATGACTGTTCGATACTTTCGACCAGTCAGCCAGGAGGAAGGACTGTCTTTCACGGCAAAAGCAGCCGCGTCGGACAGTTACCGTCACCAATCGTGCGGTCCATAGAGGACCGCACGATCGGACGAGGTTTTCCACCATGTCCGATCGTCCTTTCGTCTGATTCTGACGAACGGTTGGTTGGACATGGCCACATTCGGATGGGATAATTTTGGTCCGATCGACCGATACACTGAACTATCGGTCAATCGGACCGAAATATCTTATTGTGTGTACCCAGCTGTAGCACCATTTTGAACGATAAGAACTTTTATTACATCTCCCTGGTAGTTAATCTGCCCGCTAAACATTTGCATCTGCTCAGAAAACGCAACAATACCATTCATATGAAAATAGCTTAAAATATACAGCAAGGCAGACTGAAAAAATGCAAATCAGTTCAGCTGCACTAATTACATTTATTAAGAATGTCCTCTAATCCCTGGGCTGATTACACTAGTCTGGGGGTGTATAATTGTTTTTTTTTGCAGTGCTCAATGGGACTGCTACTGGTCACTAGCCATTTGCTTCTTTCTCAGTACAGTCTGATAGCATGAGGGAGCAATCACACCTCCATGTAATAGGCCAATAGTAGTTCCTCCTTCTGCATTGTGATTTACTGTAAAACATTTACATGACCATAAAGCCATCTTTAAGCTGGCATTAAAGGGTAAATGGGTTAATTCTTCTCCACCCAAAATTAACTTTTTGCTGTAGTGTAGGGGACCCCCTCCAAACCCTTTCCACCATGTTTAAATCTTAAAGTGCCCAGAATCGTACTTGCCAAGCTCTGCTTGGTAAGCTTAGACGAGGGAACAAAGCTTGGTAAATAAGTTTCCACTGCACTCCAGAAAAGGTTAATTTGTTTAAAACATTCACTGCTGCACCGATGGATTCGGATGGAGGGGGTGAGGGAGCTCCACTGCACATGACAGAGTCTTCCAGAAGGACAGGGAAGGGGCAGACACAGATTACACACAGGAAGGCTCCTATTCTTCACTTTTCTGAACTTTAAATAGACATTGCAGGACAACCACATGGAGCTTAGAGCAAAGGTAAGGATTTTTTAACACTACACAGTGGGGCCAGCAGTGTTTCAAATTTGAGTTTTGGGGATGGACATGCCCCTGACATGCTTCTGTTAATGTCTTGAGATGCCTGTGCATCCACCACAAACGGCTGCCCAGTATTTAATATTTAGCGCAGGAGCCAGCAGTGCAGTTTAGATAGGATTGGGACTTGACGGCAAGGCAGGCTTGTCATTAGGTGCATTAAAAAGGAAGTTCAGTGGAAATACATATACCTTTCAGAAAAAATAGCAGTATTTTTTCATCCCAATGACCTTAATCTGCCCATTCAGCATTGTGTCTGTTTATAAATAAATGCAACCAAAACACTGACTTCCGGTTTGCAGGACCCCTAATAGAGACCATTATGGTCTTTCCCTTGACCCAGTGCCTGGGTTGATTCATTTGCTCAGTAGACATCTGAGCATCTTTGACCCATCCAACAGCCAATCAGTAGAAATTACTGTACGGAACATTCCAAGGATGTGCATCCTGGGAAGAACCTGAAATGTCAGCTGACTAATGTCAAAAGCAAGGAACAAAAAGGGTATGAAATCAACTGATTTTTCAAAATGGAAGAGAATATGTAGAATAACTAATAAGGCATTACACAAACAAACAATTTAACAAATATTGATAATTTCCAATGAACCTTCCCTTTAAATGGCACACAGTGCAACACCATCTGGCATTGCTCTGCTGGTGCTTTCCAGTAACAATCCCACCACATATATGACCACTTTGAAAGGGAGGGGGAATCAGGATCACTTTCCCTGCCTATTCAGTGGAACACAGATTGTAATACATAGTGAACACTGCATCCCTAGAACAATGAATAGGTGTATAGTTCACACCAAATAAAATAATCTAATATATGGTGTTGTATTAAAATCAATTAATGTCCCAATGCAATAAATAAGTCCCCACCATAAAGTAATGTATCAGTGAGATGAGATACAAGGAGGGTTCATTCACTGTTCTCTTTCTGCTTAAATTAGGAGTTGACACTGTAACCAGTTAGAAGATAAGTTACTTTTGTTACATTGAATCCCTCTGCCTTTTCTTGGCTAGCTGCCCGGATTTAGTAGATATATAAAACACACGTCAAACACAAGGCTGTGTGCCGAATGTGGCTTATCTGGCCATTTTTTGTGGCCCCCAGTTACTGTAAAGCATTCAAGCCTTACTACACTGCTATCCATTTATGCAGTCCCAAGCAGCGGTGTAAATTTAGATCTGCCTGCTAGATACCACACACCTTTACTAAGATACCCGCAACCAGCTGTTTAAAAACAGCTGTTCGTGTTATCTAGCAGGCAGATCTATAGGTAATCTGCTGCTTGGGACTGCACAAATGGATTGCAGTGTAGTAAGGCTTGGATGCAGTAACCACACTGGGGGGGGTGGTGTGACAAAGGGCCTTTCATTGTAAATGAAGGTTTACCACTGCTAGATGCTTGGCAAATTATGTTACCCCTCTCTATGCATCCATCCAATTTCCATATGGAACAATATATTTACTGAGGGGGTAACAGATAACAGGTAACAGATAAGGCACAGGCAGAATACCTGCAAACGGCTGTTTATTGACACAACATATTTTGAGCATTCCCAGGACTGAACTCCTGAATGCTCAAAACATGTTGGTCGTGGCAAATTCGTCTGTGGCCGAATTTTCGAACGATCGACCATGCGGTCCCATAGGGAACTGCACGATCGATCGGGATTTTCCGATACGTACAAACGGGCGATCGAGGTCAGTCGCGGCCGGCCGCCCCACACCAGGACAAATTTTCAGTCGGCCGAAAATATCTTCTGGTGTGTACCCAGCCTTACCCCCTCACCTTTATCTTAGTAAATATATTGGTCTTTCATTTGAGTTGGCCATTTTATTAAAGGAATAGTTCATACAAAAAGTTTACTATTCCTTTAATGCAGTGATTGAAACCGGGAGGTAAAGGATCTATTCCTTACCTTCCGTTCTTCAATCACTTGACCAGGATCCAGGATGGAAGGTAAGTATAGGAAGGTAAGTATATTTACCTCATGCACGATTTAGTCAGCTTGTCATTAGCATGAAATCACACCAAAACTCAGCATAGTGTGTACGAAGCCTTAGACTTACTCTAAGCTTTCTAACTATTGCAGTTTGTGGGGTAGTTATTTACCTATATACAATTTTTCCTTTGAGTGAACTTGCCCTTTTACTGAGCATCACTTGTCTTCATAATCATGTTCTTTTTCCTGATCACAAAATCTATTTTTTGTCATTTTCTATTTTTGAAGAGCACACCTCTGAGTTTTTGAAGATGGCAGCACCCTGTGAGGAAGTTAGAGTGTCTCCAGTAAAATCCCCAGCTGTTACTCCTGGAAAAATCAGGGAGCTCATCAATGAGGGTATTGTAAACGATGAACGAATTAGTGCTGGAAGGTAATAGAAAAGTGTATCAAGGCCATGGCCTTTCAACATATGCTTGATCTGCAAAGGTCAAGATTAAGTAAAAACAAAGTAATTGGCAGTGAGTGTACTTCTTTTTATTGTGTTTTTTTGTGCCATTTCATCTTCCTTTTGTGTGTATAGATATAAAGGTATCCTCCCCTTATTTGCAGCAGGGAGCTTTGCCATCTCTATCCTGATCATCTTTATACTTTTCATACCATGATAAAAACTACTTGTCAATGATTTCAAGCAACTGATGGTCTTTGCTCTATGAAAATAACCTTGTTTCACAAATTAAAGACTTATAGCAAATGACACAGATTCCGATTGAATATGCTATAAAAATGTCTACACTTTTTTTTTTTAGGGAAAACATAGGGTTAGACAACCAATTTTTTTACCACACGTGACTGATAAGTCAGTGCTGTTTTTACTGTGTGTATATAGGAATACAACTATTTAGCATTATTGATATATTTAACTCCGATACTGATCATGTCACAGAAAGCAGCAATTTAAAAGCACTTCTAAATCAATAGACTCTTAGGAATGCAAACAAATTTCATCACTGCATTTTGTTGTGGTGCAAATCACAACAATGGCTTATTATAGTAAGAAGGAATGCTATAAAATCTCAAAAAATGTCTTATTTTTGGTAATTCTCACTTCCTATAATTGTAAAAGAATTATTTTTTAACAAATTTGGACATCAATTTTAAATGTTCATTTGAACAGTAATTTGTTTTTTATTTGTGAGTAAGGTATGAAGTGCTTGTCTTTGTAAAAAGTAAATACACTCCTCACTTTACTTTGGACTGCGACTTTCAAACATAAACAACCTTAAATAGATACCAGAATGTAAATGGTTTCTTGAATCCAAAGCCCCTTTCACCCTCACCGTGGTTTGAATCATGGCTTTTAACACCCCAAATCCCCCTCCCATTTCTTTTTTCCCCCATTTATTGATTTGTGTATTTACTTAATAATTAAGGCCTTTGTAAACTTTTGGTTTCGATTTAATCTTCAGATTGTTTGTCTGAATAAACTCAAGCTGTTACTAATTAGCGAGGCCCCTTGTGGTTCGTACACACGCCGGGCGGATCAATGAACGACCCCCGACCGAATGCATACACACAGACGATTCTTGGACAAAACGGCCATTCGTCACGTGTAGCCATCTGTGTCGGGGGTCGTGGCTCAGGACGCCCATCGTGCGTGTGTACGAGCCTTTAGGCTGTGCACAAAATTACGATATTTCAACCTGATCGGCCATTGTTACCTAAATTTTGCTCGATCCGGTCCAAATATCGGAACGGATATTCGCCCGTGACAGACCATTGTTGGTTGAATTCTCCAAATTGAATAAACATTCCATCAGACACCGAGATGCATTTTGGCCGATCAAGCAGTTTTTTAATGAACCGCATGAGCCATTGTACACAAATTTTAACTATAAACATCTAACTATTTCAGCTGACTAGTTGAAAGCAGTGATTAGTCTTGTCCTTATTCCCCCCCCGAGTATTTTAGTTTTGTGTTGACCATATGAGATAGCAAAGGTTTCCTTCTGTCACATGCTGCCAATGTCCAGTGGTAAACTCTTTAAAATCTGCAGTTGATAACATTAGGATGTCGTGAAATTCTGGGTTATTTAGAAGCTCATTTTAATATCTGTTCTTTTCTTATGAAATTTGCCGAGGTGCCATGGCCTGAACTAAGGTGGAAGTTGTGTAAAATCTCAACAAATAGATGATTTTCTTGACTTTGGATATCTGTTGCTTGGTGGTATTTTTAAATTCCATCCCAGACTGGACTCATTGATCTCATTTGATCTAGTTATGGTGATCCAAACCACTTTAACATCAATAAATAAATCAGACTAAACTTAAAAGAACTATACTATTTTTCTAATTATTTGCACCTTTTCAGGTGTACCTAATTCTAATCTAAAATATTGTGCGAGCTAAAATAGAAAAAACAAATTGGCCTAGAAATGAGGCTCATGGTTACATGGTTTTAAAGGTGTGCCATATGTTTTGCCATCTTTGATCCACCTGTGCCAACTGTGTATAAAACATGCCCATTAGCTCAGACTTAGGGACAAAATAGCACACTCGTATACATTTTGCACTGCTATTTACTGATCAATACTGCACCAGCGTAGCGTGACCATTTCCCCTATCTCTAATATTACAGGAGATAATCATAAAGGCAAGTGAGCACCGAGCTGTCAGCCACAGCACAATAAGTACTTTGACAACTCAACACACATGCATGCAGCCACGTGCGAGTAGCCGTTACAACCTACCTGGGTTATGCACTATCTATTGCTAAAAGCTTTTGTCAGGGTTGTGGTTTGGGGCATAGTTGTCCTAAAAATTCATGTGGGAATTTGTCCAAGAGCTAAGTTAAGTTGCGTGTGCACCATGGAATTTATTCATTCCGACTGACTGTTTTCCGCTAGCGACCGTTCCCTTGACTGAGCGTGCGGTCCATAGAGGACTGCACGATTGGCCATGGTTTACCATTGCGTCTGATCACCCGTTCTCCTAATTCAGACAAACGTTCAGACATCGCCTATGGCCACCCGAAAAAAACAACCGATAATTCGGGGCAGACCGACCAATACACTGAAATGACGTGACACTCCACATCCTCTGCTGACTGACGTCACAACTCTGCACCAGGAAGTGAGGCCAGCGCCGAGTAGTGACGTCAGCTAGCAGAGGAAAGTGGAGCATGCAGCCGCTGGAGCTTAGAAGAGGATCCAGAGCAGCCTGCAGTGGAACATGTGGAACAGGTAAGAGAAGGCATCTGTGGGGATTCAGAAGAAGGGAAGGCACAGTAATTCCTGCAGTGGCTATTCCTTTCCACTGCAGATGTTTGAAAACTACAACTCCCAGCAACTAAAGCATGCTGGGAGTTGGTTTCCAAACATCTGGAGTGCCAAGCAATGAGGCTTTAATTGCCTTTTTAATGGACATAGGAATTCCCAAACAGTAATAGCCAAATACAGTATGGCTATTACTGTATGGGACTTCTGATGTTCATTTAAAGGCAACGTAAGCCTAAAAACAATACAGAATCAGAAGGAGAATGTTATCTATTGCTGCCTCCTGATTCTGTATTGTTTTGAGGTTTTACTTGCCCTTTAAATGGACAGCAGTCCCATACAGTAATAGCCTCAAAACAATACAGAATCAGAAGGCAGTAGTGGTCATAATTTCTACCCTTGGTTTATACTCGAGTCAATCACTTTTACTCCTTTTTAGATGTAAGAGGTTTATACTTGAGTATATACGGGTAAATAAAATAGGGAAAGAATAATAAGGCTTATTCTCTCCCAATGATATTTATTTTATTAGTGAAGTCTTGTATATAGGCGCTTCACACTGCAAAACCAGAGGCCTGCACTACACGGATGATGGCTCAATAAAGCCGAAACCAGTTTGTAGTTGGCCTTCTGGTTTTGCATTCAGCTTGTGGAATACTGTAAAAACCTTTTTAAAGGAATAGTTTTCCTGAAAGCTGACATGGAAACATTGAAATACCCAGAAGTCTCCTTATTTATCTATGAAATAGGGGATTTGAACATATTTAAACTTAAACATTTAAACATTTTTCAGACTCCGGGTTTTTTTGCTAATCCTTTTTTAATATCAGAAAGTGCCCCAAATATTACTTACCTTCCCTCTTTCCTCCGCCGCACTGCCACGCCCTCTGCTTGCGAGAAAATGCAAACAGAAGGGCGGGACCGGCAGTCGCGTTTGTGATTGGCTGAGCGGCAGCCAATCACAGACGCGGCTGCTGGGAGTTCAGTGCGGCAGAGGGAAGGTAAGTAATGTTCTGGGCACTTTCTGATATTAAAACTATAGTGGTTGGGGCTGGGGGAACAGGGAGACTATTATATAAAAAGGTTTTTACGCTAGGGGGAGGGAATCTAAATTGGGAGGGAGAGGGAGGGGAAGAGAGGGGGAGAAGGGCTGCAGTGCGCATGCCAAACCTCTCCCGGAGGGGAGGCAGAGTCCTATATGGACTCTGCAGTACTCCTGGTGGGCGTTTTTTTGGACTTTAGGGGGGGATAGCAGAAGAACCATATGGATCTGGGATGTAAGGTAAGGATTAAACTACACTACACAATGGGGCCAGTAGTGGGGGGATTATAGTTTTGGGGGTGGACATGCCCTTTAAAATTGCCCATTACTGGAAACTATAATTCTTCCCAACTATCACTATTCCATTTTTATGTTGATCTGTCCCCTATTTCTTAAGATATCGTCTGAAACATCTTACATTTCAGCTGTCAATCGTGACTTATCACAATATTTTCTGTGTTTTTTTTTCTGCATAGTTTTGCTGTAGCTGGTATAGTGACAGTTGGTATGTGGCACATTGGGAAATAAGGCACAAAACTCATGTTAGAAAGTTAAATTTCTCAACATCCATATTAAAATGAAAGATAAGGCACTGATTACTGTTTTTATAACCAGGAGATCTGATTTCTAATTCACTGTTGTTCTGAGGCTTTAGTTGTCCTTTAAATGCATCTAAAAGTTTAGAATTTTACCATCCCACATAAACTGCCTGCAGTAAGCAAATGACAAAGGGGGAAAAAAGCCCTACAAAAAAACTACCCCTTCCTCAGATGAGGTGCTAATGCCATTATTATTTCTGGACAAGTGATCGAACTAAATATCGACCTTTCGTCCAATTTGGATGAAGGTTCGACCAGCAACAGTGTTCTCCCTAGGGTCTTTTAGCCGGGCGGCCCACCCGGCTACTTTTTCATGCCACCCGGCTGGAAAAAAATTCTTAAGAGAACACTTGTGATTTAAAAAAAAATTAGATGTAGATTTAATAGGTGTGCCAAATATATCAGTAAAAACTCCTGCCAAAACTGCCCAGTCCAGACCCCTTTTTTATACTTGTAAGCTTATTTTAGCACGTTAACTAGCTTTTCCAAGATCCCCAAGGCCACAAAAGGTTGGCACATGTATTTGTGCTGCCATTTTACATGGGTTACCTTCAGATGTTGTAGAACTACAATTCATTGCAGATGTTGTAAAACTATATAATGAGCATGATGCAGTGCACATTTTTCCCCACCACCAAATTTCCTTGTCCCACCCCACCCGGCTACTTTTTCATGCCACCCGGCTTGAAAAAAATTCTGGGGAGAACACTGAGCAACATTGTTCAGTTAAAGGGTAAAATGTACGGCCAATATTGTTAATCTTGGTCTTTTTTGTTAGAGGCATACAGAAGAATACACATTGATTTATTAATGAATTTATGAATTACTCTGTGTTTTAATTTCTGTTTCAGAAAGGAAATAAATGCATTGCCAGAAGAAAGTAATGGTGAAGATCCATCAAGCAAAGGTTCCTGTGAAAGTACCAGGAAAGATTCATTTTTTAGCAGAGTTGAATCATTCACTATATCCTTTCATGTGTGTGTGATGCAAAGTTAGATAAGGATACACCAAAATAAACATTCATAGCAGAAAGTGAGCTTATAGGTGGGTACACACAGTACCGATCTATCAAAGATGACTGTCAGAATCTGCAAGATTCTGTCTGTCATCTTTGACAGATGGGAGTACAAAGAGTCACAATTGTTATCCCTTTATAAAATATAGGGAGAACGTCTGTGACTGCCTTACTTTTCTATGATCGCGGCCGACTCTCTATACTTTACTAGCAAAATTGTGCCCGTTGGTGCACAATGGAAATTGTGTGTGTATGTTTTGCTGTGTGTGGATATAGTGGATATATAATCTTTACACAGGTATATTTTAAACTGTTACTCAGACAGTCACCATAATCCTGCAGATCTGAGATTAGACCCAGACAATCCTGCCACACTGTGTGGTTGAGACTAAACATGCTAGGTTAATACTTATTAGTATTCACCACGGCAAGTGGTGACGGTACCTCACATAATATAACAGAAGGTACCTCACAGCATCATGTTATTGTAATAGCATTGCCCTAATAATCTAAGGTATATACAAACATTTCTCATTCCCAGTTTACCTAAAGAAATGGATTTATCCGTTATATACTCTTATACATATCTAATTGAAAAAAAGTTGATTCAGAGCAATTTTTAATAACTGATAACTGCTTTTTATTTCAGTATTACAGTAAATCCTTGGTATACCTGCCTGGCTTTATCACTAAGCAAAAGGCTAAGGACTTGCAAGCGAGCAATTGGGTTTGCTCGCTTGCAAGGTTTGGAAATTGGGCCTGGTAGAGCTACTGAGTCTAATAGGGAAATTTCATCTGCAGGTACAAGGACAGGAGGATTTAAATCAATACTATCAGTAGCAGCCTCCATAGCTTAATACAGAGAACATACATACAGAGAAAACAGGGAGAATAAATGGCATTAACAGCACCGCTGCCACCAATTTGTACCAGATCACTGCTTTATGGAAGGGTTATGGGTAGCATGGCACACAGTGGGTTACTCTGGTGGTCTGGCACAAAGCAGACAGTGCAGATATCCCACCCCTCTTGGATCTTCTGGGAGTCTCCCTTGAATTGGGGTGGGCTCCCGCGTGACCACCCCAACCTCCCACGATGGAGAGGAGTCCTGAATCTCCTGAACCGCCCATGTCACGCCCACAACCCTGCCTCCTCCCACCTCAACCCGCCCACGGCGTGACGTAAATGGCGTTATGCCCCCTCTCCCCCCCTGCCCGCAAGTACATAGTGGCAGGGTGGGATGTCTGGACAGTGCACCACATAAACAGGTTCCCACATAACATGCAGTAATCAGGGGTGTCCCTGTCTATTATGCACCACTTTGAATATTGACCAGGCCTGTATATTGTAAGTTGGTGTACACTTATCTGTTGCCTCAGAGTTTGTATCCAATAAGGTAAATTGTCTGTCCAATAATCTGTCCTCCCAACAGGATCTTATACACAGGGTCTTATACGCAGGTCTTATATGCAGAGTCTTATACCCATCACTAGCGATGGTATTGGCCCTATATTGGTAATGTGTGTACCCAGCTTAAAGGAATAGTTCGCTTAAAAAGTGAACTATTCCTTTAATGTATTGATTGAAGACTGGGTGGTTAAGGAGCTATGCCTTACCTTCCGTTCTTCCACCGCAGCATAACTGACCGGTCCTGACCATTTCTGGTTCTAATCAACTATAGCGCGCATGTGCGATAATGTGCACTATAGTTGATTAGAACCAGGAAGCAGTCTGGAATTTTCAGTGCTGCTGCGGTGGATCGCCTGAAAACTCCTTAACCTCCCGGTCTTCAATCAATACATTAAAGGAATAGTTACCTTTTTAAGTGGCATTAACACTTGCAACACTGGTTCCATTATTTTATTTTTTTGTGTGGCTTCTTGTTTTTCTTTTACATTTGGAAGTTTTCCCATCTATGGCTAGGTACTCAAGCCAGCTTTTTTGGCAGACTGGTCAATAGTGCCGTACGGCTTAAACCACATCAGTCCACAGGAGACCACAGAATATGCTCTGATTTACTGACATGTCCAATTGTCCTTTCATCCTATTTGGATAACATAATGACCAGTGGTGGACAGAAAAATACCACAGATATATCTTCTTGTGTGTACTTAGCATTACAAGTACCTGATCCAGTACAATATAATCAATTATTTGAAGTCTTTGCCTTCCGTTTGTATTATTCACAGGGAGGTGAGAATGCTTATTCTCACCTCCCTGTGAATAATATTTTGCTCAGGGGACCGGGATCTTACCTTCGCTCCTCTCCACTCACAGCCGCTCCTTCACTGACAGCCGCTCTGTCCCGACCGCGTGCCCTATCTTAGGCGCATGCGTGCCAATACAAAAGATAGGGCGCACGATCGGGAGAGAACAGCTGTTCAGTGAAGAAGTGGCTGCAAGTGGAACGGAGCGGAGGTAAGTTCCCGGTCCCCTGAGCAAAATATTATTCACAGGGAGGTGAGAATAAGCATTCTCACCTCCCTGTGAATAATACAAACGGAGGGAAAGGACTTCAAATATTGAGTTTACAGTTCCTTTAAAGTTACTGCTTACCTGTAAGTCCCTCTGCAAATTTTGTTTGTCTTCCATACAACTGGGGATGTTATTCACTATTTAAATCTATAGGGATTCCTTTGGTGGTAAAAGGGCTGTTTTTTATTCGTAAATTTTTCAAGCAAAGTTCTGGTAAATAAAGCTAAATAGATATGCTTTACATATATATATAATATAATAAGTGGTATTAAAATCTGAAGAGCTTTTTTCTTGGTTCCTAACAGCATATAGGATATATATTATTTGAGCTATTTGGGAATTTTTTGATAAAACATACAAGGCATGTAAAATAAGTACAGTATTCTAGATTGATTGGCGGTTAAAAGGCTAAGCATTGTCTGTATCAAAATCACTTCAATGAATAACTTTTTTACCTTAATTTCAGTAAAGGACAATAAGTATTTTTTCTGTTTATGTTAAATACTAAATCACCTAATAATGTTAAAGTTTGTAATTACTTTTGAGCTGTCTGCTATAAAAGAACAGGCCTTTAACGTACATAAACCATTAATGAATTTCCAAAATAGTATACCTAGCTGATATAGCCTTTGGTGGAAAAAGGAACAATGGTCTTTCCTAACTTGCATTATTTTTAACAATTTAACCGGCAAGCAACTTACCAATTTAATAGGTAAGTAAGCCAGTCATTTACAGGCAAGAAACGTATTGTAGAAAAGTGAACATTTCCATTGTACGGTTGATTCTTTTAAATTACATTTTCCTCAACCTTGAAACTCATTAAAATGGGCTGGGAAGCCCCTTGAACTGTCTCCCCTTACCTGTGCCAAATATGGGTGGTTCAATGTAGAATGTGATATGTTGAAATGTTCAAGCTGCAATGCATACCTGTGTGTGAGTCTTCAACCGGTTCTTGACTTTACCAATTGTGAGTGCTCCCTGATTTTTATAAAGTTAACTTAACACATTTTAATTCTATTTATAGCAGTGGCTTAACATGTGGGCTTATTAATTGTTTATGGTTTTGCTTTAGAGGTGTCAACATAATATCCAAGAAGAATTGGTTAGAATGGTAGTATATCTTTGCATATTTTCATTTTTACTTTGCATTTCTAGCTTTGTACTTGCTTGGTTCTGTTTTATTTCTTGTCAAATATTAATGTATTTTCCCCTTTGTATAAAATTTAACCTTGCTTATTACTGTTACCACTTAAAGATATTATGGTATCCTATTAGAATCCCATGCTTAATACAAATTTAAAAATGTATTTGCTTGGTGTTGTACCAGTAATCATTAGGGCTGTACTGCTTTGTTCTTATCTCATACAACTCATTACTAAAGGTTGGGCACACACGGACCAATATTCTTCTGATCGGATATCCCTACCTTGCCCCAGCGATCTTCCGCAGATTTCAGCTTGAAAACTATGGAAGTTTTGGCTCTGGCAGATGGGGTTGATGGAAATTTTTCCTTCTTGCCCAATCAGGTTATTTTCAATAGTCCGATCGATATCACCAATCAGTTTATTGAAAACCCGAAAAAGTGGCTTTGATAATTCGATCAATTTGATTGAATTGATTAAATCGATCAATATATCATCGCAGTGTATGCCTACCTTAAGAGTTAGACACATGACGTAAACTTGCAGTGTTACATAGTTAATTTTGGATTAACTAAAAAACTATCAGTCATTCAAATGGTGATTTACCCTCAGAACACAACACCATACTAGACAAGGATACAACCTAAAGCTGGGTACACACAGTAATGATAAAGCCCCGATACTGTTGGAGTCGACGGTATCGGGGCTTTATCGTTACTGTGTGTACCTTCATTTTCCGAACGAGCATGCGGCCGCTGAATGATCCTGTGTGTCATCATCCACTGATCTGTACTGTGTGTACCCAGCTTAACACATGCCCATGCAAGAAGCATTCACCAGCTGTAACCCTGGATAATCTACCTTTCCAAGAAAACATCCTAACCTCCTCTGAATGTGTTCAGAGATTCAGCCAGCACAACATTCTCAGGCAGAGCATTCCACATCCTTACTCAGTGTTCTCCCCAGAATTTTTTTCCAGCCGGGTGGCATGAATAAGTAGCCGGGTGAGGTGGGATGGGGACATTTGGTGGTGGGGGTAAATGTGCACTGCATTAAGCTCATTATATAGGTCAGGGATGTCTACCTTTCGTCCCACTAGATGTTTGAAAACTATGACTCCCAGCATTCCGTGTTTGTAGAATGTAGAGTGGAGTTGTAGTTCGGCAACATCTGCAGGGAGTTGTAGTTCGGCAAAATCTGAAGGAAACCCAGATGTAATATGGCAGCACAATCACATGTGCCACCATTTTGTGGAATTAGGGATCTTGGAAAATCTACTTAACATGAGCTAAAATAATCTTGCAAGTATAAAAAAGTGGTCTGGACTGGGCAGTTTTGGTGGGAGGTTTTACTGACCTATTGGTACACCTATTAAACCTACATCTAAATTTTTTCAAATCACAAGTGTTCTCTCAAGAAATGATTTCCAGCCGGGTGGCATGAAAAAGTAGCCGGGTGGGCCACCCGGCTAAAAGACCCTAGGGAGAACACTGCTTACTGCCCTCACAGTGAAGGACCATTTGTTGCTTGAGCTGCAATCGCTTTTTCTCAAGCCTAAAGGGGTGGCTTCTAGTCATCTTGGCTGTAGTTCCTACTAAAAAAGTTGTATAGGATTATCCTCTCAAACTGCACTTTTCCAGGGAAAACAAAATCAACTTTTATCATCTATATTCATAACAAAAATTCTCTAATCCTTTTATCAGTTTAATTGCCTCTCCCTGTACTCTTTCTAATTCTGTGATATCCTTTCTGTTGACTAGTGCCCAAAACTGTTCACTCAAGATGAACCCTTACAAGGGCTCTACACAATGTCCGACACTAAGTAATTTGTAAATAGGTTAAAGAGTACTGGACCCAGGACAGATCCCTGAAGAACACCACCTGGCCTAATTAGAAATGTTCCATTACTTGTAATCTATTGTTTAACCAGTTCTCAATTCAAGTACAAATAGAATGGCTGACAATACTTTTTTAGCTTACATAATAAGCTTCTATAAGGTATTGTATCAAATGCTTTTGCAAAATCTAAATTATTGTGGAAGCGCTCTGCCAGGGAAGGATTGGACCTTTTGGCCTGGGGGCAAATACAAGCAAGTGACCCTTTAACCCAATTATAGTCCTAAAATCTTCACCCTCTCCCTACAAGTACCTGGAGTGAGATCCTGAATAACTAAGTCCTCATCCCTGGGTACACTTTCTAAGTCAAGTTATACTCACCCAAAGTTTCCTTTGTTTCTAATGAACTCTAGGGCTGATTAACACTGAATAATAAACTTGGGGGCTGACAAAACTGGCTAATGATCTCCAGGGTTAACAACACTTGCTAATCAACTGGAGGGCTTATGACACTGGCTATTGAACTGGAGAACTGACAAACAATGCTAATGCTGGAATGCTGACTGGTAAACAATCTGAAGGAGGAGTTTCCTGTTCCTGGCACATGTTAGAGCTAGAGACGTGTGCTGTGCCTTTCAAGCACATAACTTACTAAAAGCTTCTGTGGCAGCCCAAATTTTTCATTGAGACCAGCCCGGGGGGCATCTGCCCCTCAGCCTACTGGGCCAGTCCTCCCCTGGGTACACACAGTACCTGCTTCTCCCTTTACTTTATTTTATCAGTACTGAGTGTAAGGGAACAATGCAGCGAAAATCTAACAGGGAGATTCAATAAAAGTTCTTATCGTTTAAAATGGTGCTAATTTTGCCCCAACCAATCAGAACTTATGTAACATTTGTAAGCTAACATCTGATTGGTTGGGGCAAAATTAGCACCATTTTAAACGATAAGAACTTTTATTTAATAACCCCCAAAATATATTAAATGCTGGGGATGGGATGCTACTGGAATTGCAAATGGAGAGAAATAAAACCAATAATCTTTTTGTATCATTGACATTAACGATGTAGGGAGCTGAAATAATATAATCTTTATTTTATGCACATGTAAATAAACATGCAGACCACATCAAACGTTTTTTTAAACAAACAATCCAAACAAAGTTTAATATTTGCCATTTGACTTAAATACTGTTTTACTACTCAGATAAGCTTCGCTGTTTGGAGCTGCAGGAAGACCTCAGAAAAGCACATGAGAAATATTGCTTCTGGCCAGATAGCCCTTGTCCAGGTACAGCCTTAACATTTGTGTATATGGCACCTAACACATTTTCTTTGCTGTGAACCCCTTCTGGAGAAGGGCTTATGATTCCATAACTTCCAGTACCCCCTGTATATAAGAAGGTACACAATTTTGTTAATACTTTGAATCTAATTTCCAGGAAATCTGTTGTGGCTAATTTGCATGATAATGTTGTTTTGATGTTTCTTACCTCTGCAATTTACTTTCCTGATACATCACATTTATGTTTTCATCTGTTTGAGTATTTTCTTACTAACACGCTTCTGTTAATTAGAAAGGGAATTGTTCTTTTTCCATATTTTTTTTTATCGTAAGCCTTTGCAATAGCATGTTGTTTTAGTGCAGGGACTACATCATTCTCTGATTTCTTTACTCTGATTCTGGTCTTAAAGGAATAGTTCACAGCAATAGTGAACTATTCCTTTACTACATTGATTGTAGACTGGGAGCTTAAGGAGACGTGCCGTACCTCCCGTTCTTTAATCAGTTGTTGGAGAGCCAGGAACAAAGATGCCACAAGCTTACCTTTTGCGCAATCCAGCATGGCCGCTCTGATATTCCTGACCGCTTCCTGCTTCTGTTCCGCTATAGCGCGCATTATCGGGCATGCGCGCTATAGCGGAACAGATGCAGGAAACGGTTGGGACCTGTCATTGAGGCCACGCTGGATCGCGCAAAAGGTAAGTTTATGGCTTATTCATTCCTGACTCTCCAATAATTGATAGAAGAACAGGAGGTAAGACATTACTCCTTTAAGACATTACTCCTATTACATTTTTCTCTGGAAAATTTAATAATGCGGTTGGGGCAGGGGGAAGGCTAGCTACTAATGGGCAAAGGGTTTTAATGGTAGGGGGAGGGCTTGCAAAACGGGAGAGAGGCCTGCAGTGCGCAGGACAAAATTCTCCCGGAGGAGAGACAGGAGGCAGAGTCCTATATGGACTCTGCTATCCTCCTGGTGGCCAGTTTTTCAGACTTTGGAGGGGGGAATCCAGAAGAACCATTTGGAGCTGGGATCTAAGATAAGGATAGGATAACTACAGAGTGGGGCCAGTAATGGGGGGGATTATAGTTTTGGGGGTGGACATGCCCACAGATGGAGAAATTTTATTGAAAACATAGGTCAAAAAGTTGTTATACATAGGGAATAAGTAAAAGATTTTACATAGTAATAATAGTTCAAGCATTTGTTATCAACAAAGATTTTTTTCTCAAATAACAGGAGGTAAATAATAAACATCATATATTCTTTTTATCTCTGTTTTATGATATACTCTGTAAAATGGGTTTTAGTTTTTTGTATAATCTGCCTTAGTAATGGAAACATCTCTTTGCATCTTTGAGCAGTAACTAAATAAATGAATTATTGTTGCTCTCATACCCAGTTTTAGATTAATCATTACAAGTGAGACAGGATGTCTCCTATCTAGACCATACCTTGTCATATTTTGTGGGACAATCTCGATAAGTTTAGCTTAGTTTTATTTACATTCAAGGGCTGCATTAATAGCATCTTTCCATAGTGATAATGAGGGAGGGACCTCTTGGATACAGGTTTGTGCTATGAGTTTTTTTTTTTTTTATTGCATAACACAGAGTTTCAAGATCCTCTATGATGCCTAGGAGGCATATTTTGGGCTCGAGCCCAAACGGGGAACAAATGATGATGATAATGGAGGAATTTGATTATTCTGGATTTTTGGGCGTTCCCAGGTCATGTGGCTAGGCCACACTAGCGCATTTTTCATGTGTTTTCACTCGCGATTTTTCACACGCGAACATTCCTGCGATTTCTTATGCGCATACATACGTTTCCATTTTGCATTCAATTTTTTTTTACGCAATCGCATGTGGTTTCTCTTTGAAAATAGCGAAACTGCATGCGCAAACGTGAAACACTATACATTATTTAATTTTAGAAACTTATCTAGCCCTCTCTTAAAACTATTCAACAAACTTGCCATTACTGCTATAAAACAATTCCTCGGTTTTACTTTCTCTTTCAGCCTGGGGGGACCCAGGCACAGCAGGAGTTAAGTATTCCACCTCCAGGAGCAGACACTTGAATAATTGAAGTTTTGCATAGGCTCTGGTGCTCCTCCCCTTACCTTATATACTCCAACACCAGCAGCCTGCTTCAGTTTTTCAAGTGTCTGCTCAGGAGTTGGACTACTCTCCTCTACTATCATCTGAAAGGAATCTTGTGGTAAAAGCTGGAGGGAAACCCCTTCCAGCGCTTCCCCTCTACCTCAACATACAGACCTGGGCTGTTCCCCCCACTTCTGTTGTTGTATATGTTCATACCTCATGGAACAGCTGGAAGGAACCCCCTTTCAGCGCTTCCTCAGGAACCCACACACAGATTGGGCAGTTCCTCCCTTCTAGTGTGATGTTACCAAACCTGGAGCCATCCTCAAGGACATTCTCTCCTGGCTGGATCAGCCCTCGGAAGGCTCACAGGTAAAAGCCTGCTGCTCCTACTGCAGAAGTCCAGGACGGTACCTCCGGTTCAGGCAGCTGCTTTCCTCTTTTGGGCGCGACTTCATTTATACGCCCGGGGGCGGGACTTCCGGTTTCCGTGTCGCCTTACCTTCTCTCTGCTTCAGTGCTCTGACACTCTGCAAGGATCGGGATCTCCAGGCTCTCCCTCCTCCTGTTCCAGTCCGGGCAGCTCTTGTTATCTACCTATTCTACAGCTACAAACCGGTTAGCTATCCTACCTACCTATTCTGCAGCTTCTCCAGCCTCTTTTTTCTTTCAATTTATAGGCAGACAGATAGTTAGTTCTCTGGGGATCCTTCCTCCTTCCCTGTACTTTCCAGCTTCAGCTTCTGATCTACATACAGAGACTCCATATCTGCAAGGCCACAGGAACCTATTGCATCCTGTTTAACTGAGGACTCTCCTCAAGAGGACGATGAGATCACAGAGGAAGGTGAAATTGAATACGACACTCCCGAACAGGAGTCACAATCTACCTTCACTCTGGAAGCTGTAGATTCGCTCATAAGGTCAGTCCTTACTGTTCTAACATTAAGGGCACAGAATTCCAAGAGGACCCCTCCAAAACACTCTTTTCTAGAGTTAAAAAAGCCTCAATTTCCCTCTTACGAACAGTTAGACAAAATTGTCCTGCAAGAATGGTCTGATCCAGAGTGCCAACCTCGTCAGTCCCGGTTATTTAACACTATGTTCCCCTTCCCCAAGGCAGACATAGATTGGTGGGCCTCCCCTCCTATAGTCAACCCTCCAGTGGCTCGACTCTTTAGAGCTACCACCATTCCCCTGTCTGAAGCGGCGACCTTTAAGGACCCAAACGATCGCTGCATTGAGGCACTATTAAAAATATATTTTTCAGCCACAGGATCTGCTTTAAGACCCACCTTTGCCTCCGCTTGGATGGCAAAAGCTATGGAGGTATGGCTCAACCAATTTTACGATCTCCGCCCCAATCCAACAAAATCCCATCTATTAGATATAATTCAGGATATAATTCAGGAATTATCAGACACGGCGGGTTTATATTGGAGACGCAGCTTTAGAATTCAGCCGGCTAATCGGTAGGGCTTCCGCCTCAGTAACAGCGACGCAAAGGGTCTTGTGGTTAAAAGCCTGGGCAGCCGATGCTGCTTCAAAAAAGGCCCTAACCAGACTTCCCTTTTCAGGGGGACCGCTGTTTGGACCCGAACTAGAAAAAATTATCTCTCAAGCAACGGGGGAGGAGTTCCTTTCTTCCCCAAAACAGACCCGTAGGCTACCTACCTCTCATAGGCACCCTTCCTTTAGCTCCGCCCCAAGAACTCCTGCAGAGCAATCAGCACAGGCCCCTCCAAGAAGACAAACGTCTTCCAGACCCTGGTCCAATAGGAGGGGATCTTTTCGTACTACTAGCAGAAAACCAAAGTCAGCATGACTATCCCCCCTCATCTTGGGCAGGAAATCGCCTAAGATTCTTTCGGGAAGTGTGGGACCACCCATTCAAGGACTCTTGGACTTTTCTTGTCCCCCAAAACGCTTCTTTCCGTCCAACCTGCCCAGAGCTCCATCCAAACGGCAAGCCCTAAATCAAGCAATAGCCTTACTATTGCTGTCCAAAGTAATAGTTCCGGTACCTACTTCCCACAGGTTTCTGGGTTTCTACTAAAACCTCTTTCTAGTTCCCAAGAAAGACGGAACTTTCCGCCCGGTCTTAGACTTCAAAGAGCTAAACGTGTGTGACAGGAAGGTCAATTTCAAGATGGAATCGTTACGCTCAGTCATTCTGTCCATAGAGCCGGGAGATTTTTTTAGCATCCCTCGACATACAGGACGCCTATCTCCACGTGCCCATTTGGCAGGGCCACCATCGCTTTCTAAGATTTGCAGTAGGAAAGCGTCATTATCAGTTCACGTCCCTCCCCTTCGGCCTTGCTTCGGCCCCTTGGGTCTTCACCAAGGTGATGGCTTGTCAGGCATTCATTCGCCTGCAGGGTATTTTCCTCTTGCCCTACTTAGACGACCTGCTGATCAAAGCATCGTCCCTCGCCCTGGCCTCGACACGTAAAAACTTGCGCTCAAACCCTAACCTCCTTCGGTTGGATTATCAACCTTCGTAAGCCATCATTCATTCCCAACCCCCTCATGACATTTTCGGGCATGTTGTTCGACACTTCCCGACGGCTAATTCTCCTTCCTTCCGAGAAGATCCAAGTGCTCAAGCTACTAGCCCACCAGACTCTGGCAAAGCCATGGATCTCAATCTGTCAAGCCATACGCTTATTTGGGAAGATGGTAGTAGCCATCCAAGCAGTCCCATATGCCATGTTCCATCTGCGCCCGCTTCAACGCCACATGTTGACAGTTTGGAACAGATCTCTGGACTCCTCACCCAATCCGGAGGTCCCTGGTATGGTGGACACAAGACCGCAATCTTCAGAAAGGGAACACTCTTTGTCTGCCTCCGTGGACGGTGATTTCCACAGACGCAAGTCTGTCAGGATGGGGGGCTGTGCACGGGCCCCTCACGATGCAAGGCATCTGGTCAACGCAAGAGTCCCTTCTTCCGATCAACTTTCTGGAACTACAGGCCATATACCTGGCCCTTTCTCCCTGGACAGAACAACTGACAAACAGCTTTGTCAGAATCCAGTCGGAGAATGCACAGCGGTGGCATACATCAATTACCAAGGGGGCACGCGGAGCCACATGGCCATGGAAGAAGCCCACCACATTCTGTCCTGGGAAGAACACTATGTCCCATCGATCTCTGCGGTCTTCGCCCCGGGGATCCTGAACATGGAATCGGATTTTCTCAGCTGCCACACGCTGGAACCATGGGAATGGTCCCTTCATCAGGAAGTGTTATCGATTCTAACTCTTCGGTGGGGAACTCCGGAAATAGACATCATGGCATTGCGTCTCAACTGCAAGGTTCCCCTCTCTTGTGCGAGAAGGCGAGATCCTCTGGCACACCTCATAGATGCACTGGTAGTTCCATGGCGGTTCCAGTTAGTGTATGCCTTCCCTCCAATAGCAATGATTCCACGCGTACTGAAAAAGATCAAGTTGGAAGGGACCACGACTATATTCATAGCTCCCAGGTGGCCGAGAAGGGCTTGGTTCACAGATCTCCTAAGCATGTCATGGGACGAACCATGGCGCCTACCCTTCTGTCCAGACCTTTTTTTTTCAAGGTCCATTCTTCCACCTGGATCTTCAACGACTAAATTTGATTCTTAGAAAGAGAGGCATTCCCTCATCAGTCATCCCCACCTTGATGGCCACACGTAAATTATCGTCTGCAAAAGTCTATCACCGAATATGGCAGAGATACATAAATTGGACCTCTTCCGGGGTTCTTTCCTCTAGGAAATTCGTCCTATCTAGACTGCTACGTTTTCTACAGGCAAGGTTGGATAAGGGACTGTCTCTCAGTGCCTTAAAGGTTCAGATTGCAGCTCTGTCAATTTTCTTTCACCGATGATTGGCATCAAGGAAAGATGTGCAAACCTTCTTACAGGGGGTGACTCACATCTGTCCTCTGTGCAGACAGTCTGTACAACCATGGGATCTTCCCCTGGTTCTTCGAGTTCTACAAGGACCACCCTTCGAATCTCTAAGGTCGGTAGCCCTATCTCTACTCTCTTGGAAAATGCTTTTTTTTAGCCATTCGGAGCTGGCAGCTCTGTCGGTGGAACCATCATGTCTCTCCTTCCACAAGGATAAGGCAGTTCTTCGGCCTCACTCAACTTTTCTACCTAAAGTCGTTTCCTCCTTTCACCTAAGTCAGGAAATAGTCATACCAGCTCTATATCCTCGGCCAGTTTCTCTTCAAGAAAAGAGGTTTCACTCACTGGACGTAGTCAGAGCTCTCCAGATTTACATCTCCAGAACGGAATCTTATAGTTCTTCCAAGGCGCTGTTCATCCTCCTAACCTCACAAAGGCTCCAGAGCATCGCCTCAAACTCTGTCGAGATGGATTCGGAGTGTCAAACTCAAGAAGCTATACTGAAGCTGGGGCTGCTCCTCCCTTGCGGGTTGCAGCTCACTCTACCAGGGCACTGGGAGTTTCATGGGCAGCTCGTCAGGGAGCCTCCATAGATGAGATTTGCAGAGCAGCCACCTGATCTTCAACCAACACATTCATAAAGTTCTAAAGGTTGTATTTGTTTGCTTTGGAAGAGACGACCGTAGGTCGGCTTCCTCTGCCCCCCCCCCCTTTAATGTTTGGGACTTTGGGACGTCCCCTTTCAGCCTGGGTCCCCGAGGCTGAAAGAGAAAAGGAGATTTTGTTACTCACCGTAAAATCTTTTTCTCTGAAGCTGAAGGGGGACACAGACACTACCCTCCCTATGTAATAGGACTACCAAGTTGTTAAAAACTGTTATTCTAGTTATATACATTATCTGTGTTTATCTATATAGGTTATCTGTTTTTATATTGGTTAAATTACGTTAAATTGTGTTTTAACAAAGTTGTAAGTTCTTATGGCAACTCCTTTGCTCCCTCTTTGGGACAAAACTGAAGCAGACTGCTGGCGCTGCAGAAAAGGGGAGGAGCACCAGAGCCTATTCAAAACAATTATTCAAGTGTCCGCTCCTGGAGGTGGAACCTCTGCTGTGCCTGGGTCCCCCTTCGGCTTCAGAGAAAAAGGTTTTACTGTGAGTAAACAAAATCTCCCTTTTCTCACTGTAAAGAAACATTTCCTAACTAACCTGAAGATTAAACTTCTTTGCTTCTAATCTTTAAAGGATGCCAACGTGTCCTGAAATGATTTATTGGTGAACAACACACCAGAGAATTTATTGTATTGCCCATTAATGTATTTGTATAAAGTGATCATATTCTTGCACAAGCGCCACTTCTCCAGTGTAAAAAGCCCTAATCAGAGGTATTTTTTTTTCTATTACAGATTACTTCTGGGCTCTTCTGGTTACAGAGCCAGTGTTAGTAGTAAGTGAGTTTGTAGAGCGTTTCCAGAATCTTTGTCACTTAGAGGTGCAGCTGCCTTCGCTTAAACCTGAGGATTTGAAAAATGTGGTGAGTTGCCCATAACGAAAAACTAACTGCCCTGAGAAAAAAACCTTTGGAAGTACATTACTGCTGATATTTTCTTTCATTAGCTGTTATTTCATCAATAATATGAAGAAATAATAAACACTTAACACAGGCTTAAAAATGCCAAAGAGCCCCAAATTATTCACAATCTCTACTCAGTAGGATATACAACAAACCCTTTAGCATATTATTCTAAGTGGACACAACTACTTTATTACAGCTGGTTCTTACAGCTCTAGAAAAGTGCAGTGCAAGGGGAAAAATCAGATGACCTGAATTCTAGAGCTCTCTATTTATATAAAAAAAACTAGTAACTGAGCAGGCTAATGGTCATTGTAGTCCATAACAGTTTGTTATGCAGCAAAATATCAGCCTGTTTTGTCTCTATTTAGCATGTACATGGAAATATTTATACTTTATACATATATACATACCAATCTAAATTTAGTTACATTTTCTGCACAGCTTCGACAAACATAATTTTAGCAAGTTTAGCATCATGCCACCCAGTGGAATAATATTTCTGGAATTTCTATAACATAAATGATCACAGTTCTGTTTACAGTGGAATGCTTCCTATTTCCTCAAAGTATTTTTGCTAATACCAATAATGTGCACCTAGTACTGTTATGTAACAAATAATATGCATTTTCTTCTTACTTAGGACATCACAGAGGATACAGTGGGCCATCTGTTACGGTTAATAGAGGATGAGTTAAAGCCTAAAGAAGGAAAGGATTGTCTTTCTCACACCTTGGCATCTGACTCTCTGCATGTTCACATATCTGCTTGCATCTTAGCACTGTGTGGATGGAATACCAGGTCTAAAGAAAAAACTTTATTTCTATTATATATTATAATAAATCTCTCATATTTATTTGAACCACATTTTTACAGCGATGATTGTGTCACATATTTTGAAAGTGCCTGGGATATTTATTGACCATTATATTATTGCAAAATAATATTCCATGTTATTCATCTATGTAGAAATACACCTATTCCTATCTTAAAAAGTTAACTGTGGTCTCCATACAATTGTCCTATATTTAAAAGAGCCCTTGTATCTTTCAAACAGGCCTAGGATGATGTATCTAGCTTCTCTGTATCTTAGGTTATAGGCTTCATTTTCTAAAGGTTCATACACGTGTGATCACGGGAGCCAACCTGCGACGCACAATGTGTATGAGCGTCCGTTTCAGCCGACAATCATACAGTGTGCACACTTTGTTGGACACCTTCCTAACAGGGAAATATGTCAGAATACAGTCCATGCCATCGCAGTGGCATACCTAAGCCACCAAGGGGGCTCGTGCGATATGGCCATGGACAAGACGCAACAGATCTTGTCCTGGGCAGAGGCTTACATCCCAGCTCTCTGAGTGGTCTACATCCCGGGTGTCCTGAACCTACAGGCGGATTTTCTCAGCCGCCACATTCTGGACCCGTGCGAATGGGCCCTGGTGCAATGCTGTGGCCTTCCAGACGTGGACATCATGGCAACCGCAAGGTTCCAACCTTCTGTGCCAGGACCAGGGACCTGCTGGCATTCAGGGCGGATGCCCTGGTGCTACCTTGGAGATTTAACCTGGTCTATGTCTTCCCACCAATTACCATGATCCCCAGGTAACTGAAGAAGGTCAAGATGGAGGGAGTCCCCACCTTTTCTTTTGCTCCCTTCTGGCCTTAAAGAGCCTAGTTCTCTGACCTCCTAGCCATGGCATCAGACAGCCTGCAGCTCCCCGAACGACCCAACCTCTGTCTCAGGGTCCTCTATTACATCAGGACTACCTACGCCTTCACCTGACGGTGTGGAAACTTAATCTAAGATCCTAAGATTGCGGGGCTTTCCAACAACGGTGATTCCAACCATTCTGGCGGCCAGGAATCCCTCCTCAGCAAGTATTTTAGGGTCTGGCAATGCTGTGCATTGTAGTGCTGGGAATGCAGCCTCCCGAAGAGGTTGTTTGTGCTTTCCAGACTTCTCTGTTTCCTGCAATCTGGGGTTGACAAGGGTCTTTCTCGAAGTGCCCTGAAGGGTCAGGTATCTGCCCTTTTAGTTTTTTCCATTGCCGGCTGGCTCAGAGAAGGGATGTACACACATTTCTACAAGGAGTGTCTCGCATTCGTCCTCCCAGGGGTAAGCCTACTAATCCCTGGGACCTAACATTGGTCCTTTGAGCTCTCAGATCGTCCCCCTTCAAGCTCTCAGATCGCCCAATTCCCTTGACTCTTTTATCCTGAAAAAGAGTCTTTCTGTTCTCTATTTCCCCGATACAAAGAGCCTCAGAGTTGACAGCCCTCTCCATAGACCCTGTCTGCTTACGGTTCTTGCCTGACTGGACAATTCTACGGCCACACATCATTGTCCCTTCCTTTTACCCTCTTCATTCCTCTCTCAAGGAAAGACGACTTCGCTGTCTGGATGTGGTCAGGGCTCTTTACATTTACGTTGCCCGGACTAAGGTCTTCAGATCTTCTCAGGCACTCTTTGTTCTCTTGGTAGGACCGTGCCGTGGGTCCAGAGCTTCGCCTCTCCTGCGCTGTTACCGTCTTGCTTGGACTGTTCCTCTCAGACGGGTTGCAGCCCATTCAGCAAGAGCCATGGGGGTCCATGGGCCGCCAGCAAAGGAGCCTCTGTGTATCCGATGTGTTGGGAAGCAACTTGGTCATCCATTACGAAGTTCATAACATTTTACAGACTCAGTACCCCTGAGGCTGAAAGAGAAAAGAGACACTCCCAGTAAGTGTAGCCTATGTGGCTGGTTCTTTCTGTAGGTTGGCTTATTGCCACAAGTTTGGATGTTTGGAGATATATATAGCTTGAAAAAGGTCATAAACCACGACCAAAACATTGCTGTATACACTATGTATGAATAAAATGTTGTTTGAAACAAAGTCATTATGTGTGCACTGATACTGCTCTACAATATATGTATAATATATTTGGTACTCCTTCGCTCCCCCTTTGGGACAAATTGGAGGAGGCTTATGGCCAGGGAGGCCGGGCCGGAGCCTCACTTCTTAAGAATTTAAAGTCTCCGCTCCTTGGGGTAGGAACTTTACCCTGATCTGTCTGGGTCCACCTTCGGCTTCAGAGAAAAGCATTTTAAGTATAAAAAAAATTTTTTTGAAGCTAGTTACAGACCTGCAACCATTCTCTGTCCATCACACTCATCTTGAGGGTGTTTTAATTTCAGGCTTGTGGTTAGTGTTCAAACTATTTTAATTTAGAGGTTTGGGGGCAGGGCTTGTGATGCAACTGATAAAGCTCTGTCCCAGCATGCTCAAGACTGAGACATGGGGGCAGAGCAGTGGTATTGGTGATGTCACAACTAACAGCACTAGCAAGAAAAAACACCCTTTATACTGCTGTAACTTTGGTTAGACCACAGTTAGAAGCATGGAGTAATTTTGTAGGAGTGTGTTCTTTTTAATAAAGGTCACTTGTATGAAGATCACAATTCCCCTTTAAGGAATTTATAGTCTAGATGAGCTAAATTGTAGCTACTACAGTTTCCTTTAGTAAAGCAATGCCATACATTGGGGAAAGTTTTTTAATTGATTCAACATATTCATTAAAATTGTTTGTAAACAAGGATATTTATTCACATTTTAGTAGCAACTTAGGATCATTATCTATCATTAACTGTACTCGCTGTATGAGAAAAGTTGGACTTTGGGGCTTCCAGCAACTAGAGAGCATGGATTTAGACAATACACCCGGCACTCCAATTTCTTCAGCAGAGGGAACCCCACTTGGAGTTGTGTCACCAAATAGAAGGTTTACACGCAGTCGTGATATTGAACAGGTAAGAAACTTTCAAATGTGCTTGTAGTAAAAATTTCCCCAAAAAAGAATCTGTATATCAATTATTGCAAATCGTACAGGAGAGGAATTGTTGTGAATCTTAAGCTGTGTATGAATGATAAATCTAAAATTGGAAATTGATAGAGGGCCTTCTAAATTTAAGGAAGAATGATAGTCTACTAATTACTCAAGTTCAATTTATTTCCTGTGTAATTGGGTACATTATCAGCTGTATTTTTTATTTTGAAATCTAACATTTCTTAAAACCATTCCAATCATTGATGCTCCAATTGTTATTGTTTTGCTGCTAGTGGATGTAAGCCCAATATAGTTTATAGATATGGGGAAAACATTTAGATCACAGGGATGTGCTACCAGAAGCAGAGAAGCATGGGAAGAAAAGGAGGAGCATAAAAACATAGATTTTAGGCAACCGATAACATTTCTAATGTTAGAAATAAAGCAGTTTAGGTCCTTATTACACAGGGATTCACCTTTCTCTAATTAGATCTTGTGCATGTATATGTAACAACTGTAATAAAGGAGAACTAAAGGTGCAGAATGAAAATTAGTCTTTGTGTATGAGGACAACTACACTGTAAAAATCAAAGGGCATCTGCACTCATAAATGACACTTGGCTTTTTTCATTTTAATTGAAGAACAGGAGGTAAAGGAGCTATGTCTTCAATTATACAGGCAGGGAACATACCCGTGATCGCCCTCCAGCACTGGCTTCTCTGACCAGTCCCGAGCATAGAGGAAGCAGCGGAAGAGCATGGGAACACTCTATGTGTTCTCTGTGTGAACCTGACTATTGAAATGAAAAACTGGAGGTAAGACACGGCTTCTTTACTTCCCATTTCAAAATGAAAAAAAACTAAGTGCCATTTATGAGTAGAGATACCCTTTAACTTTTTAAAAACTAAAAGTACTTAGGCAGGGAGGTAGGATTGATTATACTTACCTCCCAAAATCCTTTGGTTGAGTAGTTCCAGCACCTATAATATTCATTAGCTAGATTAGTGTCCTGGGCTGTCCTGTATTAAATCTATAGTGAAAAAAACACATTGCCCCTTTGCAAAGTTAAATTCATGTACTCTGTGCTGCCTTAATCCTATCTCTGTCAGTGACTCTGTTTAACCCTGGTTTCAGATCTCTGTGCAGCACTCCCCCCTTCCCCCTCCCCTCTGTTACCTCCTGCGTGTCTCAACTCCAGCTAACCGACAATCTTATCATGTGCAGTAGGAGTTAAAAGTTCAACATCCTGAAAAACACACCCACGCACAGTGGCCAATAGAAAGCAAGCTATAAACGAACCAACCAAGAACAGAGATACACAGCACACTGTTAGAATATACAAAGGTGTATGTACACTCCCTTTATTAAGGTAGTACCCAGGGGATAGACAGTGATAGCATATTAAAACATTAAAAACATATATACAGAAATACAAAAACCTGTATATTCTGTATATATGTTTTTAATGTTTTAATATGCTATCACTGTCTATCCCCTGGGTACTACCTTAATAAAGGGAGTGTACATACACCTTTGTATATTCTAACAGTGTGCTGTGTATCTCTGTTCTTGGTTGGTTCGTTTATATTACATTTATTATACACATGCACCTGGCCCATGGTGGTTAATTTAATGCCCTGTAGCCTGTCTTCATTGTCTTTGAATAGAAAGCAAGCTATCCTGGAGACAGGAAGAGAAGGGAGAACAGTAGTTTATTACTGCAATACGATCTTTCACTTTGTGACCCATCATCAATCAGTGAAAGCTATTAAGAAGAGGGGTCAAGTGCAGCCTTATATCTACCATCAAAGCTACCTCTCTCCCTCTGCTAATGCTCTTATCTCTATGCTTATTACAGAGCAGGGAGGGGGGATTACGTCACAGGGATTTGATTGACAGTCCAAGTAGGAGTAGAGGAATGCAATCAGTATTCTTCTAACTGGTGTATCTCAGGACAGAGAGAGAATCTGAAAAAAGTGAAGACACTCTGGGGGTTGTGGGGAATTATAGAATACATGGAAAGACAGAAAAAAAGTTCATTTTCCCACTATAGATGCCCTTTAAAGATAGGGCTGAAGTACAGAGAGAGAACAATTTCTTCATGCTGGCACTCCTCACAGAAATAAGATTGAGAGGTAGTAATTATACCTCCATGTCCCAGGCACTTTTCATTTTAACTGTTTTATTAAACATTATATGCACTATTCTTCTCCTTTATCTTTATTGTACTAAAGAGGCACCAATAGTTTAGACCAGGCAAGGAAACTGGCTCACCCCCTTCCTTCCAAGAACTGATTTTCATCTGCATTTATACTGCAGAAGAGTCGGCATTGAAAGCATTACATTTTGTTATAATGTTCAGCTATTTAGAAAATAGTGGATACTATGTGAGAGATTTAAGGCAATTCCAAAAAGCACACTGGCTCTGTGTAATACTATTGTAAAAAGAGCATTTTTTTTATCAGCGCTGTATGCATAAAGGAGTGCCTTATGCATGGGAGACACTTGCAATCCAACTAAATGGTTTGTGGGTTATGGCGGATTAAATTAAAATAAGGGTATGTTTTACCATTAGTTGTATTGTGTAAAATAAATTATTTTATGGTTATTAGTCTTCCTTTATTTTCAGAGCTAAATTTTGTTTTTCCTGTGAGATGTATTTTGGGAATGCAAGCAAGAAATTGGAATTTTGTGCATAAGTTAAATTTGGGCTTGAGGCAATTTTGTATTTTAAGGCCAATTTCACACCCTCAATTAAAAAAAAATGTATATAGCTAAATCGCCACCACTCCCCAAACACCAAAACAAGCCGGCAGATGTAGGACTATCCTTCCCTCTGCCTCTCAAAAGGTTTCCACCTACTCTCCAATCTTTCTGAGCTTGCACATACTCAAGAGTAGGCAGCTAGGGGAGAAGCATTGTTATTGGCTGTTATGTCAACACTCGTATACATGATTGACAGTTGCTAACCATAAGAACCAGAAAGCAGAAAGAGAAGTAACCATACATTGTTCTGTATTTCAGATTGGTCTTATATCTTTCAGCATTCTAATTTAGTGCAGTTTGGGGATTTGCAGGGGTGACTTACATGTATGCAACTTTTCATTTGAGGGGTGGCCCTTTGAATACGAGAGAATTGGCTAAATTGTGCTGGTAAGCCCATTTATGCTTGATATATGCTTGATAAGGCTAGTTACTGAGAAATATATAATTATTTTACTGTAGAGTCCTACTTTAGCATACACAAGGACCCGGAGCATCGATATTACAAGCCCATCAGATTCAGAAGCTGTACGAAGCCGACCAGTCACCCGTAGCATGGGACAAGGAGAAAGCACAGGACTGGCTAGTGAAATGCAGTCTAGCCCACACCGTAGGGCTAAGCGCCCTCGACTTTGCTCCAGCAGCAGCTCTGTAAGTAAAGCAAAAATGGTTTGTGGTTTCCTGTTTAACAAAAGGAATAGAAAATTGAATTAGAAATGGTCAGCCTGATTTATAGACAGGTGCTCTGGAGCCACAGGACTCTTTTAAAGGTACAGTTCAGTGGAAATTATCAATATTTGTTAAATTGTTAGTTTGTGTAATGCCTTCTTAGTTATTCTACATATTCTCTACCATTTTGAAAAATCAGTTGATTTCATACCCTTTCCTATTCCCTGCTGTGGACATTAGTGAGTTGACATTTCAGGTTCTAATAGTCCTTCTTCTTCCCAGAATGCACCATATCCTTGGAATGTTCCTAACAGTAATTTCTACTGATTGGCTGTTGGATGGATCAAATATGCTCAGATCTCTACTGAGCAACTGAATCAACCCAGGCGCTGGGTCAAGGGCAAGACCATAACGGTCTCTACTAGGGGTCCTGCAAACAGGAAGTCAGTATTTTGGTTGCATTTATTTATATACAGACAAAATGCTGAATTGGCAGATTAAGGTCATTGGGATGAAAAAATACTGCTCTTTTTTTCTGAAAAGCATATGTATTTGCAATGAACTTCCCCTTTAAGTTATTAGCACAACTTAAACCCCTAGTTTGTGGCAGATGCACAACTATCTCAAGAGACACTCATACAGCCGCAGCAAGCCTTATTTACCAGAGGCTGTGCGCAAGTAAGTATTTACTTGCTTGCAGGTAAGATTCACCAAGAGACACACAGCCTCTAGTAAATCTCTTCCTGGAGATTTGCCCAGAGCAAATGCTACTTTGTGTGAATCTCCCTGATTTTGTTTTAAATGTAAGCTACAGATTGTAAAGTTTGGCTGCCTAATACTTGGTACCGTAAGAAGTTAAAAAATAACATCTTAATAAGAAATATAAAAAAAAATTCATCTGATTGGTGGCTGCAAATGAAGAGCAAGGCAAACCTTTTCACCTATTATTGCATCAACCTCTCAACCCCACATGGCACCCACAAAAAAAGACATCTCCCTTTTATAGTCAAAAACACTCCCTAACACCACACACACACAGGGACACACACACCTACCGATTCACACTCCAACCTACTTTCTGTTTATATGGCAGCCATACCTAAACCATCAAAAAAGTTAGTTTTTGGTCTGGAATGAACAAAACACACCCCCTAACACCACACAGACACAGGTACAAATACCTACTGATACACCCTCATGACCCAACTTTCCTTCCATTTCCATGGCAACCTAAACAATGAAAAAAGTTAGGGGTATGTTTTTGCATTTTAGACCATAAAACTAAATTTTTTGATTGTTTTAGATATGATAGTCATGGAAATGGAAGGTAGGTTGGGTTGTAAGTGTGTAGCTGTATGTTTTATTGTCAAAAATGCAAAAACATACCCCCTAATACCACACAGACACGGGTACACACATGTGCAACCATACACACAATAATAAAAATATATGTATTTAATTAGAATGGCTTATTACCATCAACTACATGCTATCTAGGAAGGTCATGGATAGCCAGTTCCATACACAGCACATACTCTGTTTATTCCAGGGGAGTTTCAGTGCTTATTTCTCAAACGTTGAGACACAAAATATTAAAGGTCTCAACAGATAAAACTTATAGAAATAGAATCTATAATATACGTATATGCTTGCTAAAATTTATGATCCTCTCCCTGCATCCCTGAATCCACTTAAAACAGTTGGTAAATTTACATTACGATTCCCACAAGCTAAAATACGCTGCGTGGGAGACTTCAATGATGTTACGGATGGAACAATGGACCATTTCCCCTCCACAAAGCACAAAGTAATAACCCCCTTTTCTGTCACTATTAAATAACTTAACTGGATAGATTTATGGAGACTCCCTACTAACTGAGAATACACTTGCCACTCCACCTCTCATAATACCTTGTCAAGATTAGATCACATATTTACTAGTAGAAATGTTATAGACAAGATAAAAAAAATTACACATGAAGCTAGAGGTATCTCTTATCACTCACTGATGTCGCTTGTTTTCAAGGGGTTCACCCGCTCCCCTCAGAACCGAGTTTGTGGAATAAACCCCTTCAGGTTAACACTATTTCCATCTCCCCATACTATACCAGTACCATATAGAAGAATTTAATTAGAATGTATTATAAAATTTAAAGCTCCTCTTTCATTAAAGGGGAACTCCAGCCTCAAAAAACCTTTTCACATCAAAGGATTAACCCCCCCCCCCCCAAAACTCAGGTTGCGTTTTATTCTTACATAACGAGGATCCCTCGCTGGTCATCGATGGAGCACTTGCAAGCACGCTCTGCTCCTGAGTGTGCTCGTAACCAGCTCACAACATAGGAGGAGGGACTTTACGGCGAGGGATCCTTGTTATGTATGTTCTAATAACTGACCGTGGGAGCATCGGATGAAGGTAAGAATAACAAGGAACCTGAATCATCAACAAGCCCCGACCGAACAGCTGTTTAGGATGACAAGTCATGAGGAGTTCTGTAACCATATTAAAATGTTAAAAGCGGTGACCTTTAATAGTTGTGTGGCTGTTTATAAAGGTCATGGAACTCCGAGGTGACTTCTAATATCCTGTTCATTTTCTGATGGGGTACATTATATACCATAATCCCCCTCCCCCTCATTTAAAGTCATACCTGAGAGTCTGACGTCACAGGATTGTAAATGTAACGGCAAAAAAAAAAAACACTGCACCAGGCACAAGCTCCTCCCCCATTTCCCCCCCCCCCCCCCATCCTGCTTTTTAACCAGATTGTGACATCACACACCCCATACTAGACTGTGACAAATCAACCCACTATAACTTTACCAGATTGGCATGACTCTAAACCCTGGGATGTGACATAACTTCCTGCCTGTACAGAACTTGTAATGGAACCCCACCTCCCCATCAGACTGTGACAATACCACACTATCTGACAAACCAACCTTCTGACTGGCATGACACACACCCTTGGGCTGAGGATTATAAAAGGCATTATGCTCCCCTCCCCATTTAATATATAGATATATCACAGAGGAGTCCCCATACCTTATAAATGCTAGAGGCCACAGAGTTCTTTTATACAGGGCAGAAAACTCAGAGGTGATGTAACCTCTATATTTTAGTAAAGAGGGATGCATTATTTCCTTTAATAGAAGTCTCGCTCATCGCTTATCCATTTATCTTGTTCCCATTTGATTCAGGCCCTTCTTTACAAACTGAAAGAAAAAGCAGTCTTGCATTAGACTGAAAAGACACTCCTGCACGCTCTTTTAATTTTGAAAAATTTTCGGTTGTGAGCAGGGAATATGTTATAGATTAGTCACTCTGCTATATAGCTGAATGTCTAATATAAGGAAACACTCCATTCTTACTCCCAATCTAATTTGATTTATTCATTATAAAATTATAATAAATTATTTCTTAGCCACCACTGAATCTGAACATATATAGTCTCCTCTTTTTTTATTTAGATTGTTTGATTTTATTTTCCAGGATAATTCTCCTAAGAGCTGTTTTGATCCCCTGGCTCAGCACAAGAGTTGGTGCCCTTGGGTAAGTATGTGGCAGGCAGCTAGGCCAAGCACATTGGAAAGCCAAGAGGAAACAAGCAAGGCAGTTGAACTTGGCTGGAAGGAGGTGCTACAAGTGCTTCTGGCTGAGGAGCATTCCAGGACACCCGCTGATCCAGATACTTCTGTAAGTGCATTGTAACTTTTTTTTTTTATAATTCTGTCGTATTTAAATATAATCAACTCCAACCAACTCCTCTGACTCTTACTTTTTATGTATGCCATATAAAAATACAGTTGTGTATATCTTATTTTATATGTATTCATCTATCAATTAAAGGGCATCTATAGTGAAAAAAACACATTGCCCCTTTGCAAAGTTAAATTCATGTACTCTGTGCTGCCTTAATCCTATCTCTGTCAGTGACTCTGTTTAACCATGGTGTCAGATCTCTGTGCAGCACTTCCCCCTCCCCTCTGTTACCTCCTCCATGTCTCAACTCTGGCTAACCGTCAGGCTTATCATGTGCAGCAGGAATTAAAAGTTCAACATCCTGAAAAACACGCCCACGCACAGTAGCCAATAGAAAGCAAGCTGTCCTGGAGACACGGAAGAAGAAGGAGAACAGTACAGTTTACGATCTCTCACTTTCTGACCCATCATCAATCAGTAAAAGCTATTAAGAAGGGGGGTCAAGTGCAGCCTTATATCTACCATCAAAGCTACCTCTCTCCCCCTGCTAATGCTGTTATCTCTATGTTTATTACAGAGCAGGGTGGTGGGATCACGTCACAGGGATTTGATTGACAGAAGAAGTAGGAGTAGAGGAATGCAATCACATATTCTTCTAACTGGGGTATCTCAGGACAGAGAGGGAATCTGAAAAAAGTGAAAACACTCTGGGGGTTGTGGGGAATTATAGAACACATGGAAAGAAAGAAAAAAAAAGTTGATTTTCCCACTATAGATGCCCTTTAAGTGCTTGAATAACACTTAAAAACACCTGTCTGCTAAAAAAAACTCTACTTGAAAGAGACTGCTGTTGCTGAAAGACTGCCTTGTATCTTATTGCTTTCTCATTTTTGCCATGGTGTAGAAATCTGAAATGGAAACCACTACATATACTGCAATTTCACATTTTTAGTATGGGTGGTCTCTTACTAGTTTTGTTTCCTCTGCACAAAATCTAATACAGTACTTATGCCTATATAAATGACATTGCCAGACAGGTGCCGATTGTAAAGTTAAATAAACATAGTGATAGTGGTTTAAATCACTATTATTTGGAAAAACATCTAAATTGAATGTATTATTATAGTTTAGATATGCTTTTATGGCATCATAAAAGCATATGTTCCTTAGCTACCACTGTATTCAGGTGAACCAGAGCCTCAATTAAGCATAGGCTTTTTTATAGTGACACATATTTATACACACGTGCTGTGTATATATTTGAGAAACTATAAAGAAACGGTAAAACACTGTTTAATTCTAAAATACGGTATGAACACAAAAATAAGAACTTTAATATCTTGCAGACTGTACCTGAAAAATCACGCAAGGTCTTCAGGATTTTCAGGCAATGGCAAGTGACAGTCTCACTGTGAACATTGGGACCATGTCAGCATCTGTTTCCATTTTGTCTCTTCGCTGAAACAATGAGTGCTTGAGTTTTTATTTGCACCATAAGAACAACTCATCATCAGAATGCCCATCATTACCACCACCACTATTTTCATTTTTTAATTGCCATCATAAGGCTAACACAAGGAGTTTTTGCGGAAGGAAGAACTACTGGTACTGTGAGGGGAAACCCTGTAACCACTAAATTGTTTTAACTGTGTCCTGTGGATGGTACAACAATGGACAGTAATACATTACTATCTGAAGTAAAGTCCCTAATAAATGCCCTCCCGCAAGAATTCAGATTTAAAATTTATTAAACACATTTATTTCTGTGCTTGTTGGAAAGTACAATTTATTAGAAGTTGAAATAAACAAATGGTTTGAAGTGGGTTTGTAACGAAGAAGAAAGAAAAATACTGGAGCTTCTCTTGTTGATTAACGTTTACTGTTGCATACATTACTTAAAAATATTTAGTTGGTATTCTGGTCAACTTTTCCCCTTTACCTTTCCACTAATATAATATACTAATATAATTTCACCTTTGACCCATTACATCAGGGACAGATGTAATGGGTAAGATTTTGAATTCTTCTTTAATTTCTTGTGTCAACAATACAGAGAGGGGGGAAAATGTGTATCTAACTGATGAAATGCACATAAAGTCAACGTTATAACTTAAATAGAAATTCCCTCTGGATTTCAGTAAATAGGTGTTTCTGCTCTGAGTTGCAAAGAAAAGGCCTGTGTCTGTGTTCTTTTGCTAAATTACATTGGCTTGTTCTTCCCAACTCAACCTTAGAAGGCCAACCTCATGGAATTTCATGTTTGCTGTTGACATTGACACTTGTCTTTTGTGGCTGTTTACTGTGAGTAAAGGGTCTGGTTTTTTTAAACTAACACTAATGCATTTATGCTTTTGCACAGTTGTGCATCAGCTTTTCCCACTTCTTTCTATTGCGTTCACCTTGTACAAGATATTCAGTTTCTTATTAATTCCTCACATGGAATGAACTTTATTACTCCAAATAAGGATAGGGTGTCTATACACTACAGGGGCGTGTTTATGGTAGATTACTGGTGCCTGGAATCCCCCCTTTCTGCCTGCTCAGTGCAGTCTGCTATTCCACTTCTCCTGGTGTCCAGAGACTGTTACATAGATTGTAACATAGTCGGTTGAGCTGTGAGTTAAGGTTCGTACACACCTGCAAGTTTTTACCGGACCCCCGAGCCCTGACCAACCCCGACGAACACCCGCAACAGCTGATAGTCGTGCATGTTTGTGAGTTCGGCTGTTCGTTGCGGGTGCTCGTCGGGGTCGGTCGGGGGTCTGGTAAAAATCTGCAGGTGTGTACGAACCTTTAGAAGCAGCGTTTGTTTGATTCAAAAATGTATCCAGTCTGCCCTGTGATTGACAGCAGCATAGAGAACTGTATCAATGTTAATCCTGCAGCTACCTGAGGTAAATGCTTAGACTGGGTTTATATACTTTACTTACTACACGGTGATGGAACTTAGTGAGCAGGAATAGCGGGCAATAACAAAAATCTGGAGGTGGCTGTATAGCGGACTGTATGTATGTATTTTATTTTTTATATAGTGCTATATATTCTGCAGCGCTTTACAATTATTTACTCAATTCCTATCAGGCCCTGCCCCGAAGAGCTTACAATCTAATCACTTTATGTACACATACAACCTATCAGTATGTCTTTATGGTTGTGGACAAACAACAAAAGAGGTATAGAGGATATCTATGGTTGTGGGGGAAACCGGAGTGCCCGGAGGAAACCCACGCAAGCACAGGGAGAACATACAAACTCCTTGCAGATGTGTTCAAGGGTGGAATCGAACTCGGGACCTCAGCGCTGCAAGGTATCAGTGCTAACCACTAAGCCACCGTGCTGCCAACATTGTATTTTATATTTATGTATACAGGATTGATTGTTCCATATATTCTTTATACAGAATTATTGTTCAATTTGCCCATACTTGGTCCAATGTTGTCGGCTCCTACTACTGTAGTAAAGGGAGCCGTCTTGCATGTTGGCCAAAATGGACATTTTGTTAAGCCTCACTGACCAATTTGCCTGACTGATCATCAACGAGGCAAGACCGAGCATTCCTTTTTGCCCGACAGTGTCCATACACAGCACAATTGTTGGCCAAAACAGGTGCTTAACCCTTTCACTGCCAGGAGATTTTCATTTTTTTTTGCGTTAACTGCCAGAAGAATTTTCAGGATTGTGCCCTTAATCGCTTTAGACTAATTTTACAGTAGGAAACCTTGCAGTAAATCAGGAATATTATACATTGTTTTTTTCAGCACAAAGTCTACTTTAACATGGTAACAAAATTTTGTAACTTTTCTGGAAATTTTACTGGAATTATGGGTAAAATATGTAAAAAAAATGAAAAATTTGCAAATTTTCATGGATTTTTCCCATTTTTACTTATAGTTATCTTAAGGTTACGCACAAAAATCTTACTGTTTCTAAAAGCTCTGATACTCCCGAGTACAACGATACCAGATATATGTAGGTACCCCACTTTTCCTGTACAGGAGACCCCCCCAAACTAAAACTGCACCTTCTAGAATATTACACCAAATTAAAATGTATAACCACTACTGACAGTTAACATAGAATATCTACCAAATTATCTAAAATATCCCCACAAGTGAGATATTTTTAGAAACTACACACTCGCGGGATTTTACGAGTGAGGTTAGTTTCGATCAAAATGCAGATATCCGGACGCAGCTCTTCGTCAAATTGTAAGTTACTTTCTCACATTTTCCTTTTTTTTTCCTCAACTGTAAAATCAGAGACAAAATCAAATGCGAATTTCAGCTAAAAACTGTGGAGGAAAGTTCAAACGCATCTCAAATATGAAAGCCTAACCCCTCCCGAATAAAACGGTATGCCACATTCATGGGTATACCCAGAGACATGGCTACCAACTAACCCAGAGCGTGACCAGTGCCAAATGTCAGTAGCAGCAAAAAAAATGTAGCCAGTTTTGTATTTGAACAGTCTGCAGTTTTTCCACAAAACACCCCCCCAACTCAAAAATACCCCCCACAAACTATATATTCCTGAAATCTACACACCTTTAGCTATGTAACGTTGTAGTTTGTTCATTCATACCATCAATGGTGTGGGCGCAGTTCTTCGTAGAAGTTCGCATTTGTCTGAAAAAATGAACAAAAAACAACTTCAAAAGGTAGAAATCATGCCAAAACCTCATGGAATCTAAAAAAAAAGTTACTAAATATCAATCTCCCAAATGTCCTGAATCAAACGGTATGCCATATGTGTGGTTACACACTCAGACATGGAAGCGAAAAGCCACAAAGTGAGACAATGCACGAGTGTGGTTACACACTCAGACATGGAAGCGAAAAGCCACAAAGTGAGACGATGCACAATGGCTCAGAAACAGCGAAAATATTTAGCCAACTCTGAATTTGGACAGTCTGCAGTTTTTTCCGCAAAACACCCTAATAACTCAGAAATAACCCCCACAAACTATATATTCCTGAAATCTAAACACCTTCAGCTATGTAGCACTGTAGTTTGTTCATTCATACCATCAATGGTGTGGGCGCAGTTCTTCGTAGAATTTCGCATTTCTACACAATTTTCTGGAAAAATAGAGAAAAATACATTTCAAAGTTACAAAATCCCACCAAAACCCCATGTAATGTAGAAAAAACTTACCAAATATCAATCTCCTAAATGTCCTGAATCAAACGGTATGCCATATGTGTGGTTACACACACGGACGTGGAAGCGACTAGTCAAAATGTAAAACAATGCGCAGTGAGCCAATAACAACATTTTCCCAGATTTTTCAAACTGAACACCCCTCTAACTTGGAAATACCCCCGCAAAACTATATATTCTCAGAATCTACATACCTTCAGCTACGTAACGCTGTAGTTTGTTCATTCATACCATCAATGGTGTGGGCGCAGTTCTTCGTAGAAATTCGCTTTTGTCTGAAAAAATGAACAAAAAACAACTTCAAAAGGTAGAAATCATGCCAAAACCCCATGGAATGTAAAAAAAAAGCTACTAAATATCAATCTCCCAAATGTCCTGAATCAAACGGTATGCCATATGTGTGGTTACACACGTGGACGTGGAAGCCAAAAGACACAAAGTGAAACAATGCACAATGGCTCAGAAACAGCAAAAATATTCAGTCAAATCTGAATTTGAACAGTCTGCAATTTTTCCCCACAAAACAACCCCCACAAACCACATATTTCTCGAATCCACACACCTTTATCTACGAAATTCTGTAGTTTATTCATTCGTACCATCAATGGTGTGGGCGCAGTTCTTCGTAGAAGTTCTCAGTTTTAGCAGATTTTCAAAAAAATTTGAATAAAAACACTCTCAAAGGTAGAAATCATGCCAAAATCCCAAGTAATGTAAAAAAAAGTTACCAAATATCAATTTCCTAAATGTCCTGAATCAAACGGTATGCCCTATGTATGGTTACACACGCAAACGTGGAATCAACTAGCCACAAAGTGAGCCAATGAACAATGGCCCAATTCCAGCAACTTTTCAGATTTGTCAGACTAAACACCCCTCTATATTAGAAATACCCCCCAAAACTATATATTCTTGGAATTTACACACCTTCAGCTACGTTACGGTGCCATGCTTTCATACATACATGAAGAATTCCAGACCCAGTAATCCAAAGAACTCCGTGTTTTTAGGAGGTTTTGTGAAAAATAAAGTAAGATGATTCAAGGGTTGAAATCCTACCTAAACCCACTTGACAAGCAAAAAAACCCACTTAATATCACTCTCCCACATGTTCTGAATCAAACGGTATGCTATATGCGTGGATGCACACAGGGACGTAGCCACCAACTAGCTCAAATTGGACGCATGCACAAGTGTAATTACAAGAAAAAAATCAAAGTGCTCTGTAATTTCAAACAGCCCCAAAACTTGGAAATGCCCCCCACAAATAAAACCCCCCACTAAATATCAATCTCCCACATGTTCTGAATCAAATGGTATGCCCTATGTGTGGATGTACACAGAGACGTGGCCACCAACTAGCTCAAATTGGACGTATGCACAAATGCAATTACAAGAAAAAATCAAAGTGCTCTGTAATTTGAACAGCCTACCCTTTTTCTAAGGAAACAGTCCCGAAACATGGAAATTCCCCCCACAAACTATATATTTTTGGAATCTACACACCTTCAGCTATGTTACGGTGCCATGCTTTCATACATACATGAAGAATTCCAGACCCAGTGATCCAAAGAACTCTTGTGTTTTTAGGAGGTTTTGTGAAAAATAAAATAAGATGATTCAAGGGTTGAAATCCTACCTAAACCCTTTTGACAAGCTAAAAAAAACCCTAAATGTCAATCTCCCACATATCCTGCATCAAACGGTATGCCATATGTGTGGGTGCACACAGAGACGTGGCCACCAACTAGCTCAAATTGGACACATGCACAAGTGGTCCTCCCCGATTGGGTCAATCTCCCAAATGTCCTGAATCAAACGGTATGCCATATGTGTGGTTACACACTCAGACATGGAAGCGAAAAGCCACAAAGTGAGACAATGCACGAGTGTGGTTACACACTCAGACATGGAAGCGAAAAGCCACAAAGTGAGACGATGCACAATGGCTCAGAAACAGCGAAAATATTTAGCCAACTCTGAATTTGGACAGTCTGCAGTTTTTTCCGCAAAACACCCTAATAACTCAGAAATAACCCCCACAAACTATATATTCCTGAAATCTAAACACCTTCAGCTATGTAGCACTGTAGTTTGTTCATTCATACCATCAATGGTGTGGGCGCAGTTCTTCGTAGAATTTCGCATTTCTACACAATTTTCTGGAAAAATAGAGAAAAATACATTTCAAAGTTACAAAATCCCACCAAAACCCCATGTAATGTAGAAAAAACTTACCAAATATCAATCTCCTAAATGTCCTGAATCAAACGGTATGCCATATGTGTGGTTACACACACGGACGTGGAAGCGACTAGTCAAAATGTAAAACAATGCGCAGTGAGCCAATAACAACATTTTCCCAGATTTTTCAAACTGAACACCCCTCTAACTTGGAAATACCCCCGCAAAACTATATATTCTCAGAATCTACATACCTTCAGCTACGTAACGCTGTAGTTTGTTCATTCATACCATCAATGGTGTGGGCGCAGTTCTTCGTAGAAATTCGCTTTTGTCTGAAAAAATGAACAAAAAACAACTTCAAAAGGTAGAAATCATGCCAAAACCCCATGGAATGTAAAAAAAAAGCTACTAAATATCAATCTCCCAAATGTCCTGAATCAAACGGTATGCCATATGTGTGGTTACACACGTGGACGTGGAAGCCAAAAGACACAAAGTGAAACAATGCACAATGGCTCAGAAACAGCAAAAATATTCAGTCAAATCTGAATTTGAACAGTCTGCAATTTTTCCCCACAAAACAACCCCCACAAACCACATATTTCTCGAATCCACACACCTTTATCTACGAAATTCTGTAGTTTATTCATTCGTACCATCAATGGTGTGGGCGCAGTTCTTCGTAGAAGTTCTCAGTTTTAGCAGATTTTCAAAAAAATTTGAATAAAAACACTCTCAAAGGTAGAAATCATGCCAAAATCCCAAGTAATGTAAAAAAAAGTTACCAAATATCAATTTCCTAAATGTCCTGAATCAAACGGTATGCCCTATGTATGGTTACACACGCAAACGTGGAATCAACTAGCCACAAAGTGAGCCAATGAACAATGGCCCAATTCCAGCAACTTTTCAGATTTGTCAGACTAAACACCCCTCTATATTAGAAATACCCCCCAAAACTATATATTCTTGGAATTTACACACCTTCAGCTACGTTACGGTGCCATGCTTTCATACATACATGAAGAATTCCAGACCCAGTAATCCAAAGAACTCCGTGTTTTTAGGAGGTTTTGTGAAAAATAAAGTAAGATGATTCAAGGGTTGAAATCCTACCTAAACCCACTTGACAAGCAAAAAAACCCACTTAATATCACTCTCCCACATGTTCTGAATCAAACGGTATGCTATATGCGTGGATGCACACAGGGACGTAGCCACCAACTAGCTCAAATTGGACGCATGCACAAGTGTAATTACAAGAAAAAAATCAAAGTGCTCTGTAATTTCAAACAGCCCCAAAACTTGGAAATGCCCCCCACAAATAAAACCCCCCACTAAATATCAATCTCCCACATGTTCTGAATCAAATGGTATGCCCTATGTGTGGATGTACACAGAGACGTGGCCACCAACTAGCTCAAATTGGACGTATGCACAAATGCAATTACAAGAAAAAATCAAAGTGCTCTGTAATTTGAACAGCCTACCCTTTTTCTAAGGAAACAGTCCCGAAACATGGAAATTCCCCCCACAAACTATATATTTTTGGAATCTACACACCTTCAGCTATGTTACGGTGCCATGCTTTCATACATACATGAAGAATTCCAGACCCAGTGATCCAAAGAACTCTTGTGTTTTTAGGAGGTTTTGTGAAAAATAAAATAAGATGATTCAAGGGTTGAAATCCTACCTAAACCCTTTTGACAAGCTAAAAAAAACCCTAAATGTCAATCTCCCACATATCCTGCATCAAACGGTATGCCATATGTGTGGGTGCACACAGAGACGTGGCCACCAACTAGCTCAAATTGGACACATGCACAAGTGTAATTATCAAAGTGTTCTGTAATTTGAACAGCCTAATCAATTTGAAATACCCCCCACAAACTATATATTTTTGGAAGCTACACACCTTCAGCACGTGATGTGGTATCATGCTTTCGTATATAGGGAAGAATTCCAGACGCGCTATTCATAGAACTCCGTGCTTTTAGGAGATTTTGTGAAAAAATAAAATAAGAGGACTCAATGGTTGAAATCCTACCTAAACCCACTTGGCAAGTAAAAAAACCCACTAAATGGCAATCTCCCACATGTCCTGAATCAAACGGTATGCCATAAGGGTGGGTGCAAACGGAGACGGGGCCACCAACTAGCTCAAATGGGATCCATGCGCAATTGCAATTACAAGAAAAAATTAAAAAACGCCACATCCCACTCCCCCTTTTAGTGGAAAACCAGTTAGTACGGAGAGTCACACAAGTTTTTGCACACTTTACTGATCCTAAAAAATCAATACGGTCTTTTTTTGGTACCTCTGCAAAATTTCCTACTAAAATAGGCTTAGTTTCCCTTGAAATCCAACAAATAAATGATCCGCGTTTACTTTACCGATATCACCGGGGACATTGGGAAGCTTGGAGAAAACAAAGTTTTTTGCTAATTTATGGTTTTAGGGTAAAAAAAAAAAAAAAAAAAAAAGGTGTGTGTATCACTTTAAGATTTTTTTGTGTGCATTTCCCCTTTTTTGGGGGGATCATTCCCAAAGATGATCATCAAATCATCTTAGGGAATGATACCGAACTTGGAATACGGGCATAAATGCCCGTTTTCCAATTCCAAATCCGATCGGAAAAATCACTTCCCGGAAATCATTTTCCAGGAAGTGATTTTTCATTCATTGGCAAAGATCAATAATTTGGTGATCAGAAGTGATCACCAAATTTTGATCTCTGTCCCCATTTTTTTGCTAAGTAGCAAAGACTTAGAAAAAATCCTATTTGTGAATGGAAATTTGAGTTCCATTCACAAATGTATAGTAAAAGCTGTCAGCATGACAGCTTTTACTATACAGGTACTGCAGCATGATCTAAATGGAGATCTAGCTGCAGTACCTCCACTAGACCACCAGGGGCAGCCTCTTACCACTTTCAAGGAAGACCCTGGTGAAGGAGGAAGTCTCGCGAAGTCACCGGAGTCTTCCTTTCCGGATCCGGACAAGCTCCACGTGGGACCGGCTTCCTCCCTATACGGTCACGGCAGAAAGGTACTGTAACTTCCGATCCCCCCCTCGGATTTGGACGCAATCGAGGGGGTTAGGGGGGCAGTTGAATGCTGCCCCCCGATCGCCCCTAGCAGGGGGGAAAATTTTTTTTGGAGGGGGGAAGCCACAGATCGTATATTCACGATCTGTGGCAGTTTGAGTATTCACTGCACAGATCGTGAATATACGATCTGTGGCAGGGAAAGGGTTAAACACACTGCGCCACTGGACGGTCCCCGCGATCACACGTGTATGAACCTTAAGAATCGCCTAGCCCATTCTTTTATGCAATCAATTTGAGATTAGAGAATGAATGGGTCAGATGAGATTAATTCAAAAATAAAAACTGCTGCTCGTAAATAATAATAATCTATAATGGAATATATCTCTATGGAATGTCTGCCAAGTGTATGGCCAGTATTAGGGGAAAAATTCTTTGTTACTGGCCATTTTAGGCTGGTTTTCTAATGATCAATTAAACTTTTAAAAAAAAACTTCAAGAAAAACATTAGCAAACGCAACATTCCACTGGAACACATGATTAATTTTTTATAACAGGCCTTTGTTTTTTTAATGGAACTTTTATAGGAGTTCAGATATTTCCAGTCACAAAACTATCAGTGTCTGCATTGTATTTATAATCAATTTAAAGTTGTGTACAAAACATTTACTTTTGGAAAAAAGAAAAAAAGAAAACTGGCCAACAGTTGAACAGTAGTATGTATTTAGCAGATGGTACAAAAGCTCATTCATTTCTACACATAAAGTGAAATTGTTACAGTCCAATCTTAATAGCTTTTGAAAATGAGCATTACCAGTGACAGATGAGATTCAGTGTTGATAAATGTAAGAATCTGTCAATATCTGAAAAAGGACATAGGAGCCCTAATAAATAACTGGTTTATAGGGTATGTATACACCCCCTCACCTCTATAGTCCTCTCCTAGCTTTAATGTCTTCTTTTCCTATATTCTTATTTTTCTGTCATTTCTATATAGTATTTCATTTATATATAGTTTTAAAGGGCAAGTCCAGCCCATAAATGAAACATTGTATATAGGTACCCCCAAGCCTGCAATAGTTAAAATTCAGAAATATATAAGACTAACTTAAAATGCTGCACAATGTCCTATTAATATACACAAAACAGAGCCCCACGGCATAATATCCTATGGGGATAGAAAGGAAGCGGGCAGCCGGTCTTCAGTAAAACATCATAAATCTTTTATTTCGGAATCTTTAAAATCATCAAACCATCAAAGTTAAAGTTGCAAACAAATAGACTAACGGACAAAAAACATGTGAACCTTCCAGGCTCCACCCGACGCGTTTCGTGGCTAGTAGCCACTTCCTCATGCCCCTGACCGGGAGGGAGACGGTACGTTTGATGGAAGTGTTTTTGGAGCGCCGGCGTTATTGTTTGGAAACTGTTCCCACTACTACAGGTGCCGTGACTCTTTAACAATGTCCTATTGCTTACTTTTTTTTTTTTAGCAAATGTCAGTCATGGATATGACAGTTGACATCACAGCCAATGACTAAATGCTAATTCCCTAGCTGCCTCCTCTGAGCATGCTTAAAGGATAACTATCGTGTATAAAGTTTATTGAAAAAAAAAAAACAGTTAAACTGAAAAGTACATGGGACAGGGATATAGGATTGGTAATTCCTAACTCCCAATATTGTTTCTGTGAGGAGCACCAGTCCAAAGAAAACTGATTCTGCCAGAAATAGGCGGACCAACCTGGCAAATGAAAACTGTTAGTACTGTAGCTCCTCAATGAAATGATATTGTGTGGTAGGAATATTCCTACCGCACAATATCAGGAGTATACCAGGAGTATAGATATCCTTTAAGCTCATAGCCAGCTCAATAAAATGCTAAAGGGGACATGAACAAATATAGCTGTTAACACACACACAAGGTAGGTAGGTAAAAGGTAGGTATGTTTCAACATATTCTAAAGGGACTATGCTTTCTAAAAGATGTCATTAGAGGGTGAAGTTATCCTTTAAAATACTTTTTCACCTTACTTCTCCTATAGGAAAGAGTCTTGTACTACAGAATTTAAGTTAAATTTTATTTTTTATTTCAAGAGCCACCAGGGCTCGTGCAGGATTTGGACAGTACAAATAGTGCAGTGGATTTAGTTGGTCTGAAGGTTTATAATATATTATATATATATATATATATATATATTATATGAAGTCCCTAATGAGTGCTTACTTTTGTGGATTATATATATATATATATATATATATATTTATAAATAAATGTTCCACAGTGTCAGCGCAACTCAGGTTCTTCAATCAGTGCTTTATTTAAAGTGCTTTTTTAGGCAAACATTCTATAAAGTGCAATAATAAGCAACGTTTCGGCCGTTATCTATTGGCCTTTATCAAGCTCAAAACATTATTGCATTTGTACATCATTATATATCCCTTCTCATTAGTGGTTAATTGTAAAACACACCTATACATGACACCATCTCCATAGTTTAAAGTGACAGTGCTATATTGACATTAAAATTAAGTGATCCTTGACTGAGTGCTCTTGTGCTTACTGATAAAAACAACTTGTTATACATAAACTATTAAAAAGTGAATTCCATGTTTCTATCTAATACATCATTATAGTATATTAAAATGTATTATTTTATTCCACTATTGATATAATAATAACTGTGAAGCTGTGGGGTAACTTCTGTTATAAGAAGGTTCTACTTCATTTTATACTCTGTGGGGAACTTTTAGCTCCTTTATGCAAACCTCTCCATAACTTGTCAAGCTAATCGGAATCCTGTGTTTCCAAGTCCTAACCCCATAGTGAGTATAAGTTTGGAACTTGCTGTGGTAAATACCAATAAGTATGAACCTAGCATGTTATTCTGGATCCTGTATAGGGTCTTAGGATGTCCAATGGTGATGTTCAGATTGAATTGCACATTGTGGCAGAATTGCCAGGATCTGTTTTCAGATCTGCAGGTTAATATAATTTAGGCTGGATACATATAACACTATCATGTGTCCCAACTAAGCATCTGTTTTGAGTGAGAGCTCTGCCAGGATAGATGATTGTTGGTCACAGCAACAGTGGCTGCAGCCTGCAGTGCATGTGACAGACCGATAATATGGTCCCATAGGGAACTGCATGATCGGCGGTGATTTACTAACTGACCTGTTTGTCTGATATGGGCAGCCAAACTCAGTCGCGGCTGGCTGCCCCACACCATCATACGTTTCCAGCTGACTGATCCATGGCACTATCGGTTGGTTACTGGTGTTTACCCAGCCTTAAGGTTCGTACCCCTGTGCAATCGTGGATGCTAACCTGTGATGCACAATGTGTATTAACGGCCGATAATCGTGCCATGTATGGGCACTTTATTGGCTAAAATGGCCGTTCTGTCGATACACGGCACAATTATCGGCCTGTTCGTACACGTTGTGCGTTGGCGCCCGCAAACGCACTTGTGTACAAACCTTTAGACTTCATGTATTATAACTGCCAGGTAGGTGGTATTTGGAAGTGAGTGCAAATAAGGTTAAGTTTATGACTCTAACAGGGAAATTTTGGGTGAATCTCACCCGCACATAAGTACTATTAGCTGGCGTTAAATACTTACACGTAAAGAGGCACACAACCTCTGCAAAGCAGGCATTAACGTCGCGCCAACTGTTCAATCCATATAATGCTTCACTAATCCAATAGTCTAATAGCTATGGATGTGTGCAGATAATATGATATTTTATGGGGACAAGGAATGTGCATTGATTATCTTTTCTATGTTTGTGTATATATATATATATATATATATATATATATATATATATATATATAGCCTGCACAGTGATGTATTAATTCAATAAAGTATTTGGAAGAATAAGCCCTGTGAGTGCATTGGATAACAACTGCTATTTATATATTATATATATATATATATAATATATATTAATATAATATATATATATATATATATAATATTATATATAATCTACAAAAGTAGCACTCATTAGGGACTTCAACCCACAGGGCCGTCGACAGGATATATATATGTATCCTATATATATATAAAACCTTCAGACCAACTAAATCCAGCTGCACATGTTTGTACTGTCCAAATCCTGCACGAGCCCTGGTGGCTCTCTTGAAATAAAAAATAAAATTTAACTTAAATTCTGTAGTACAAGACTCTTTCCTATAGGAGGAAGTAAGGTGAAAAAGTATTTTAAAGGATAACTTAATGACATCTTTTAGAAAGCATAGTCCCTTTAGAATATGTTGAAACATACCTACCTTGTACCTACCTACCTTGTGTGTGTGTTAACAGCTATATTTGTTCATGTCCCCTTTAGCATTTTATTGAGCTGGCTATGAGCTTTAAGGATATCTATACTATTAACTGTTTAAAAATGGAAAGTACCTGGGGCAGGGAGGTTGTATTGAATATTCCTACCGCACAATATCATTTCATTGAGGAGCTACAGTACTAACAGTTTTCATTTGCCAGGTTGGTCCGACTATTCCTGGCAGAATCAGTTTTCTTAAGACTGGTGCTCCCAGGGCTGCCTCGCTAATGAGGCAATGTGCAGCACAATCCGTTCGCCATACTACTGCCTAATCTATCGGGGGGGGGGGGGGGTGCTACCTGACTACTGGCTCTCACACTCACTGCCTGGCAGAAGAATGTTGCAGCCAAAATTGCCAAATCGATCCATCCGACATGGTACCAGAACCGGCAGTCAGGCAGCAGAGTTCCTGGATCAACGCGGCGTGCGTGCGTCGGCGTGCGTGACATCGGGACGTCAGCACTGAAAGAGCGCTAGTTCAGCCCGTGCAGGACCAATACAGGCTGAAGCGCTTGTGGCCTATCAAGACTCGGAGTGTCCAGTGTCCTCATCCTGTCCAAATTCTTCTTAAGGCAAGTCAAGTCTGTAAATGTAATAGGGATGGGTTCTGAACTTCTGACTTTACCCACCTCAAGAGAGAGAGAGAGATATACTGATAGAAGATAGATAGCAGGTTAGATAGATAGATAGATAGCGAGTTTAGATAGATAGATAGATGGATAGATAGTTATCTATCTATTCATCTATCTATCTAAACTCGCTATCTATCTATCTATCTATCTAACTCTGCTATCGTCTATCTAACCTGCTATCTATCTATCTAACTCTATCTAATCTATCTATCTATCTATCTAACTTTGCATCTATCTATCTATCTATCTAACTTTGCTATCTATCTATCTAACTTTGCTATCTATCATATATCTATCTAACTTTGCTATCTATCTATCTAACTTTGCTATCATCATCTATTATCTAACTTTGCTATCTATCTATCTAACTTTGCTATCTATTATCAAACTTGATCTATCTATCTAACTTCTATTATCTATCTATCATCTATCTATCTATGATAGATGATAGATAGATATCTATCTATCTATCATCTAAATTGCTATCTATCTATCTAACTTTGCTATCTATCTATCTATCTATCTATCTATCTATCTATCTATCATAGATAGATAGATAGATAGATAGATAGCAGAGTTAGATAGATAGATAGATAGATAGATAGCAGAGTTAGATAGATAGATAGATAGATTAGCAGAGTTAGACAGCTAGATAGATACTAGAGATATAGACAGATAGATAGCAAAGTTAGATAGATAAGATAGAAGTAGATAAGATAGCCAAAGTTAGATAGATAGATAGCAAAGTTAGATAGATAGATAGATAGATAGCAAAGTTAGATAGATAGATAGATAGATAGATAGATAGATAGATAGCAGAGTTAGATAGATAGATAGATAGATATAGATAGATAGAAGAGTTAGATAGATAGATAGCAGAGATAGATAGATAGATAGCAGAGATAGATAGATAGATAGATAGATAGATAGCAGAGTTAGATAGATAGATAGCAGAGATAGATAGATAGATGGATAGATAGATAGATGATAGATAGATAGACAGACAGATAGATGATAGACAGACAGATAGATGATAGATAGACAGATAGATAGATAGATGATAGATAGACAGTTGATTGATAGACAGATGATAGATAGATAGATAGATAGATAGATAGATAGATAGATAGATAGACAGATAAATTGATAGATGATAGACAGATGATAGATAGATAGATGATAGATAGACAGATGATAGATACATAGATAGACAGACACACTGATAGATATATAGATAAATAGATAGATAGATAGATAGACGGATTATAGTTAGGCAGATGATAGATAGATAGATGATGGATACATAGATAATCTTTTGGGGATACTATTCTAGAGTTTAGGTCCTTCAATGTAAATAAATGGAGGAATGATATGTAAATATAATGATAATGACACACGTTAAATCAATGTGTATAAAGCCCCTCCCACTTCTGGACAAGCCACATCCCACTTCTGGACAAGCACCACCCACTTTCAATTCTAAAACCACACCCCTTCCGGCGGCGAGGGGGGCAGCATTTAGAATTTTGTGTCAGGTGGCAAAAAGTCTAGAGACGGCCCTGGGTGCTCCTCACAGAAACAATATTGGGAGTTAGGAATTACCAATCCTATATCCCTGTTGTTCGTTGGCACCCGCGAATGCACTTGTGTACAAACCTTTAGACTTCATGGATTATAACTGCCAGGTAGGTGGTATTTGGAAGTTTATGACTCTAACAGGGAGATTCACCCAGAGGCAGATTTACCAGAGGCTTTGCGATTTTGCGTGAATCTCACCCGCACATAAGTACTATTAGCTGGCTTTAAATACTTATGCGTAAGAGGCACGCAACCTCTGCTAAATTACTTTGCAACGGCCGCACGAGTGCCTCTTCGTTAAGCGGGCATTTAAGTCGCGCCAACTGTTCAACCCATATAATGCTTCCCTAATCCAATAGTCTAATAGCTATGGATGTAAGGGAAGGGCAGATGAATCACTTGTATGTTAAACCCTTGGGTAGGAAGCGCTAAAGCATGACCGTGGGCTTTTAATGTCTTTTTAAGTCCGGAAATTTTCTTTATTCCAGGATGTATGAAAACTACATTTTCTTGAATTCTGTGCCGCAGGCTATAAATAAGATACTTTGCATGTCCCCACCCATTTCTTTAAGTGAGAAATACGTGTTTATATGTTAGATTATTAGGGCAATTCTCTTATTATAACATGAGGCTGTGAGGTACCGTCTGTTATAAGAAGGCTCTATTTCATTTTATACTCTGTGGGGAGCTTTTAGCTCCTCTATCCACACCTCTCCCTAACATGTATATTCAATCAGTACCGTATTTTGTGCTACTAAGTCCTAACCCCGTAGTGACTGTAAATCTGGAACTTGTTGTGGTAATTACAAATTACTAGCATGAACCTTGCACGTTAAACAGGATACTGTATAGGATTTAAGGTGGTCATACATATATCTGATTTTACTTACCCAGCCAAGCGCCCCTGCGATATTAGACTGATCCTGCCGGAACCGCCTTTCCCATTCTTCTATGCCACAGACAGGCGATTCTTGTAGGATTGGTCTAATGTTGTGGGAGTGCTCGGTTGGGTAAGTAAAATTGGATATATGTATGGGCTGCTTTTGATTGCCCATAGGTGCTGTTTAGATTACCTGGGTCTGTTCTCAGTCCTGCAGGTTTATTCCACATAGACCCTCTATATTCTAGCTGACAGGTAGTATAGGTAAGGGAGGATATAAGTGTGTGTTTGTTCATTTAATATGATGCAATTTCTTGGGTTTTTTTCAGGACCTTCAGACTAATTTTATTATTGACCCCCTGGATGTTTCCTGGTGGTTTCTGTGAGCACTGCATCTACACTTAGCAAAACATCCACACATACAGGGTTATTCAATAAAAGTTCTTATTGTTAAAAATGGTGCTAATTTTGCCCCAACCAATAAGATGTTGTCTTTTTTAAATTTTAAATAAGATCTGATTGGTTGGGGCAAAATTAGCAACATTTTAAACTATAAGAACTTTTTTTTGAATCTCCCTGATAATTTCCACTGTGCCAACGGGCACACTTTTGCTAGTATATATATATATATATATATATATATATATAGATAGATAGATAGATCAATAGATAGCCAGATGCACTCATCCCTTGTAGTTACGATCTGCCTGGGTGCTTCCGATATGGGTAAATATTCGATAGATAGTAGGAGCACTCCATGGACTTTAACAAAAAAGATTTATAAGCACGATAATACAGATCGACACGTTTCAGCCGACAAGAGGCTGTCGTCGGGATCATCCTCCAGCATCATGTTATCTATACTTTTCGGACGGCACCTAGGCAACTTATAGAAAGGGAGAGAATGCCGAGCCGCAACACTGGAACTTTTTATATATATATATATATATATATAAAATCAAAATACCAGTAAGATAGGTGCACTCAGGAGGTCTTTTTAGTGAAATTTTTATTGTGCTACTTTTACATTTAACATGTACTTATACATTTACCAATTAATAAGTCCCACCTACCAAACAAGAACCTTCCGACTGTTCATGTGACCAGAAAGTGTCCTATGCTTAATATCTATATAAAAATGTGTCCAATGCTTATTTATCAATCTATCAGATATTGTTAAAATATCTAAAGTGCTAATATTCAAGTATTGACAAAGTGCATAACAATAAAGTGCTAATAAAGTCTTAAAAAAGTGCTGCTGTTATTATTCTAAAATTCCACATACCCTAAATAGTTTCATACTATAGAAACAATTAAACAATTGTCCTAGGCCTCAGAATAAAAAACAACCTATATGTAGCAATGCAGTTAAGAAATATACTTGATCAATTAAAGGCTATCATCTGTCAGTCAAAAAACATTTAAAGGACTACAATACCCAAAAAAACAACATCTCCCCCATTACATGTACACACTTCCAGCAGCTGAAATCACTTACTCTCATTTACAACCGTGCTGTTCTCCCTTAGATATCACACAGCAAAGATGAGTGCTAACAGCCCGCCTCCTAGACGGCCCAGGGCCATCGTTAACATCACTTGTCATTGGCTGGTGGGAATGTATGTTACAACCTCTCTCCTCCTCCTCTGCCATTCAAACAAACTTGAACTGTTTGGTTGCTATAATACAGCCTACATAATCAAGCTAATCAAGGGTAGGTACAGGAGTGTTTTCTTGCATGCTAGCTCTGAGTGACAGTTACAGGCAGACAGAATCGTTATGCCCCCTTCACAGCAAGACTAATTGAAGGCAGAGAGATGCTCGAAATCAGGGGAGGGCTGCATACCTTTACTCTTTTGAAAGCAGTTTTTAAAAAAAATTCATTGAGGCTCTACAGTTATCCTTTAAAGGAACAGTATTCATTGAGTCCATCCGGTGTGGTGGTATTCAAGTACCTTATCCAGAAAGTCTCTCTTTGAGCTAGTCTTTTTGCCCTGTCCTCCCTTCTAGATGAAAGGGGAATATGTTCAATACCCATAAATTTTAAAACCTCTAATGTATGTCCATATTCCAGGAAATGTTTTGCTACAGGTTTAACTGATTTTCTGTCCCTATATGCAGTGTTAATAGCCGATCTATGGCCGTCCATCCGTAGCCTTAGTGTCAGTTCTGTTTTGCCGATATACATCAGGTCACAGGGACACCAAATGGCATACACCACATGTGTGGTCTGGCAGGTTATATGTTGTCTGATCGTCAACCATTTATCACAATGTGGATGTTTCAAAGTTTTACCTTCCTCACATTTCTCTTTCTTTCTCCTCTGGTTTCCATCCAGAAACTACTGTCAAACCGAAAGAATGAACCAATCATTAGAACAGTACCTCATGTGTTTTATTGCCGAACAACAAGAAAAGTGTTCAGAGTTTTTACCCTTTGCTGAATTTGCTCTTAACAAATACTGTCCACTCATCATCTAAATTTTCATCCTTCTTTTGATATTATGCAGCTAATCTGGTGTGGCACAGTACTCAACATAATACAGGACTGTTAGTGTACGCTATATATCTAGCGGTGCCTTAAAGGGTATATATCCATACAAACCTAGTCGGGGGCCAATAGACAGCTCCCCAGAAAAAAGACCCTTATACAAAAAGGCAATAACAATACAGGTCCAAAGGAGCAGCAAAATACGTTTATTGTTCATCCAATCTTGTTATTTAAAAGACTTCCCTAAAGTGCATGGCAAGTATATTAAAAAGTGCAACAATGTAACAACCCCCCAATCCATCAATAACCATAACTATAAACATAAATATAAAATAACACTGGGCGTCCCCAGCGGTCAATTCCCTAATCCAGCTCAGTGAAACATAGCCAAGTCCAGCAACTAATGGCCAAAAAGGAAAAAGGATGGTGTCCAAATATAGAGTCAAACAACACCAATAATCACAGTTCCCAGTTCCCAGCTGGAATACCTAATGGCTGCACATTTTTAGCATATTCGGGACTTACGTGAGAAGCCAGGACCCCTATTGGGACGGACCACACTCTTCACCCGACAAACAGGTAATAGATCGTTGTCGCTCCTCCGGTGTGTCCCGAATCACAATGTCCGTTCATCAGCTCCTCTGGTCAATCCACTGCCTTGTTACTCTGGATTCCTACACCGAACGCCGGTAGCCTCACCTTACTCATGACCTACTCGCGTTTCACCAGATGCGCAAACTTGCGCCTTGGCTTCTTCGGCGTCTCTGAAGGGTCCTGGCTTCTCTCAGTTTTGTTATTATGGCATGAATCCTAAATTTTCTTCTTTCTCAAATTCATCTTCAGACCAGTTCTAGAGGATTGGCTCAACCAGATAACAGGAATATGGACCCAAGTATTTTCTAATCTCAGGCAAGCAACCAATCGTCAGAAATTTTTTTCAGACCGCCACCGTTCTGTAGAACCTAGTTTTGTTCCTGGAGATCTGGTCTGGGTGTCCACCCGAAATATTCTTTCACGCCAAGCTTCCTCTAAACTAGCTCCTAAATTTATTGGTTCTTACCCTATTGAACCACAGATCAATAGGGTGACCTATAAGGTAACGTAGCCTAAAGTCTTTAAAAATGTCAGCATTTTCATGTATCTTTACGCAAATCAGCCAATAATACAGATCTTCTGGATGTTCCTCCACCCTCTGTGGAAGTGCAAGGTGAAGCAGAATACGAAATTGACAGGATTTTGGATTCTTGATTTGTTCAAAACTCTCTTCAATACCTTGTTGACTGGAAGGGCTATGGTCCTGAAGAAAGATCTTGGGTTCCTGTTGGTAGTATTCATGCTAAAGAGTTGATCAAAAAGTTTCATGATGACTTTCCTGAAAATCATAATAGTAAGGATCCAGAGGCCCCTCCTCAAGGGGGGGGGTAATGTAAAGAAAAACGTACCTGCTCGGGGATCCCGCCGCACGTCCTCCACATCCGAGCGCCTTCGGCTTTCTCTGGTGGCTTTTGGCTCTCCTCGGCGGTGTTGGCTCTTCATTCGCGACTTTCGATTTGGCGATACTCTGCAAAAGCGTGTTCCGCGCTTAAAGTGACGGTTCGCTTTTTATTTCAAAATCTTTCCATTATCCAATCTGCTCTCTTCTACTTCACTGCTCATCTGGATGCGGTAAATCTGGTCTTTTTGGGGCAAAATGGCTGCTAGTTCAATGCAAGTGACAGCTTGAAACTACAAATCTCAGGTGACACTATTAACTATTGGGGTCAGAGTGCCCTTTACTATATGGGGGTCAGGAAAATTGTTAATGATGGTAAGCTTAATTAAAAGTTTATTGAACCTTGCCACTCCACATGTTTAAAAACTATAATTCCCAGCAACCAAAGCATGCTGGGAGTTGTAGTTTCCAAACATCTGGATTGCCAAGGAATTGGGGGTTACTGGTACTGGATTTGTCTATTACTGTATGGGATTAATGTATGGGACTACTGTATGGGAATTCTGCTGTCTATTTAAAGGGCAACTTAAGCCACAAAACAATACTAAATCAGAAGGCAGTAGTGGTCATTATTTCTACCTCGGCAATCGGTTTTTACAAATGTTTCAGGTAAAAATAGTTACCTTGACTTAAACTCGGATCGACTTATACTCAAGTATATACGGTAGGTTGTTTTTTATTCTGACAGGCCTAGAACAATTGTTTAATTTTTATATAGTACAACACTCTTTAGGGTATGTGGAATTTTATAAGTGAAGTTTTAGAATAATAACAGCAGCACTTTTTAAAGACTTTCATTAGCACTTTATTGTTATGCACTGTTTGTCAATACTTGAATATTAGCACTTTAGGTATTTTAACAATATCTGATAGATCGATAAATAAGCATTGGACACTTTTTTTATACAGGTATTAAGGATAGGACTCTTTCTGGTCACATGAACAGAGTGGGAAGGTTCTTGTTTGGTAGGTGGGGCTTATTAGTTGGTTAATGTAGCACTTGTTTATTTGACACTGGTTTGTTGGCTTGATAAAGGTCCCAGATTTGGACTGAAACGTTGCCTTTTTGCACAATAAAATTTTCACTAAAAAGACCTCCTGAGTGCCTATCTTACTGGTATTGCATTATGTGTGAATTACTGGGTAGCACCAGAGGTGACTAAAGGTTGGAATGGAGTGTGCCCTGACATCTGCCTTATAGTGATTTATTTGTATATGTTGCGGGGGGCAAATTGATTGGAGGGTGCCATACACTGGAAATGTACCTTGAAATTTCTTTCACTATTACTCAAAACTGCCCAGCCTAGTTACTTTTACCGTAACATTACTATTAATTCTATGTTTGGGTCAGAAGGAACATCAAATTGATGTAACATTGGGCTAGCGTAAGGCTAGAATAATAAGGGTGGGAGGCAGCAAACTTTGAGAGATTGTGGAGATTGCCTTTATTCTGACACTATCTCCCAAAGATTGCTTTTAGTCTGCAACAAATTCTTACAGATTGCTGCAAATCTACCACAATTTCCTAGAGGTTGCTTTTATTATGCCCCAATCACCCTAAAATTGCTTTCTATCTGCTACAATCTCCTTAAGGTAGTTTTTATTTTTTCCTAATCTCCCAAAGATTACTTTTAATCTGACAGTCTTCCACAGATTGCTTTTAATCTGTCACAAAATCCCATATTGCTTTAATCTGACACACTCTCCCAAATCTAATTTTCAGTGAGAGATGGAAGGCACTGCTTCCTTCCATCCCTCCAATCAATCTACCGCAATCTAAAGCCTCATACACACGTTGGATAATTTTCGTATGATGCAGCTGACGAACGTTTAACAACATTATTGTTAATCCTCATAATTGAAACGACATTTGTACACACAGCAACAATAGTCACCACGATAGTCGTTAGATATAGATGTTCGTACGTAACGTAATGTTTGTATCATAACCAGGGCCGGAGTTCCCACTAGGCCACATAGGCAGTGGCCTAGGGCGCAAAATTTATAGGTGCGACAGTGGCACGAAAATGCACAGGCAGGAGCATCCCATTCAATCACAGCCTAACTAACTTACTTGAGTAAATATTGCTGATTCGTAAGTAGAGGCGGGCTGCCGATCGCGGCAAATTCTGTTAGTCACTTTAAGTTAACAGAGCTGCAGCTGCCCCAGTCCAGCTGGGCAGTGTCAAGTCAAGTGAGTGTCAGTTTTGAGTAACCTTTAAAAAAAAAAAAAAAAAAAAAAAAGAATGACTGATACTGACACTGACACTCACTTGACTTGACACTGCCCAGCTGGTCGGAAGTGAGGGAGATAAGAACTGTAACACATGGGAATTGGGCACCACAAGACAGGAACCTCCCCCTGCCCCCCTCAGAGCCCAGCTGACACTGCCAGTAGGAGTCTGCAGGAGTGACCTGCTACAAAAGTATGTACTGATATATGACTGTTCTGTTTATGTGGTGCCTGGGGGGTGGGAGGTTAGCTGGTAGTCTGCACCTATCTCTGAGACCCCCATTCATTTAAAGTCCTGTGAGCCCTCCAGTGGTCAAACCAGTATACCTGCTACCAGTATATGATGGAATTGTCAGTTTGCTACCAGTATTTAATGAAATTCCCATTTGCTTCCAGTATGTAATGAAATTCCCAATTGCTACCAGTATTTGATTAAATTCACACTTAGGCTATAAATAGCATTACTACCCGTAATGCTAAATAACAAAGTATCAAGAAAAAATGGAACCCCTTTTAAAATATCTTATATCTTATAAAATTACCAGAATTAATTTCTCTTGCATCCAATTTTATTCAAACACAATTTTTAACTAATAGAACACCAACTCTAAAAAGACCTATTTATTACACAGTAACTTCATATACTTGTTATTATTGCAATTGAGTTGATACGTAACTTAGTTACTGTTACTAAAGTCCACTTCACAGTGAGTTGTAACAAATTTAATGAATCAATGTTCCTGGTAGTTCAATGTAATAGACAGGTAAGCAGTAAAAACTTACCTGCTTACCTGTCTGTTACATTGAACTAAAATAAGATATTTTAAAAGGAGTGGGGTTACATTTTTCCTTGGCATTTATTTAAGCACAGACAAAATGCTGAATGGGCAGGTTAAGGTCATTAGGATGGGAAAATACTGCAAATTTTTCTTAAAAGTATATGTCTTTACACTGAACTTCCCCTTTAAGCTATATATAGCTGCCTGGTATAATATTGCTATAACTACCCATTCAAATTAAAAATGCTAACTGTAATGGAGACAGGACCACTTACTTCTGTCTCCTTTTTCCGCCTGTAAGCCAAGATATCAGTACTTACAGAACCACCAACCAACCTACGCCGCTGCAGTGTCTCTCATGTTCCCTCACACTCCTCCTTCCCCTCACCCTTGTGCGCAAGCATGACTTTGCCAAACCAGTTGCGCTTGTGCACAATGGTGAGGGGAAGGAGGAGCACAGGGGAACTGACAGGAGAGACGCTGCAGCAGCACAGGATGGTGGTTCTGTAAGTACCGATATCTCAGCTGAGAGGCATAAATGGGAGTCAAAAACAATTATAATTTTTCATATAAAAAATAGTTTTGGATGGTGGTTCTTGATGGACCTGGGGCAGTACACAGGAAGGAGTGGTGGCTGGCCTAGGGGAGAAAAAAGTATAAATCCGGCCTTGATCATAAAATATTTCTGGATTTAAATTTAACTAGATGACTGTTTCTCAATTCAGCCACGGTCAGTCTCCTGTGATAGGGGGACTAACATTCAATGAGCAAACTTTGTACAGTAATCTTATTACTATGTTTTATTGTCACATTAATACACTGTTTTAATTTTCCACTTATTTATGCATAATATTACAGAACTAGCATTTTACTATTAGACACTGCAATTGAGGACGAGCACTTTACATGAGACTATTAGCTTATAATAGTGGGCCTTAGTACTATGATTTTGGTATATTGGCCGTTTTTTAAGTAACAAAAATATTTTAACTATTTTATTGACTCACTATGTAATCAAATTTATCCCGGCCTTGTATCGATGTCGGGGTTGTGACTGCACTTAGTAGTTTCAGAGGGGGGATGGGTTGTTTGTAATTCTATAGGAGGGCACATTATCACATGTATGGGGTGTGTGAGCTTTTCAAGAAACTTACGTAGATATGTTCTGATGATGGCCCTCAAACGGACGGAAACATGTTAATGGGGACAATAGCGAAATAAACTTGCTGAATTACTTTAAAATCCGTGAGTGCGTCTTTTCCTAGGCAGATATATATAGATATATAAAATTAGTTAGTTATAAAAGTATTTACAGCTAAAAAAAAACACCACTGTGTTATATATAGGCAGCTAGCTATGCTGTAAAATGAACAATGTGCGGTGTTTATGTTGTGTTCAGTGCGATTTGACACGCAATCCGATCACGTGTTATGAAGTGCGCACTAGTGGGGCCCAATTGGAGTGGTCACACAATGTACGCTGGGGCAACTTGCTCTGCGATCCATTGATCAGAGTTCATGGGATCACCATTTGTTATGTGATTGCATGCACTCTGATCGCCGAAAATGACCGCAGTGGAATCACCGTGCACGCAGCCACTATTGTTTTGTTCTTGTTGACTAATTGCCTGGTATAATTGTAACGTTCTAACTGGCTGGTGAAGACTGCTGAGGTGGAACAATTAAAGGGCTTATATTAAAGGCAGTTTCAGGAGTAAAGGTGCCCATACATCTATAAGATTTCACTTACCCGACCGAGCGCTCACGCGATGTTCCTTCGATCCTGCCGGAACCGCTTCTCCCGATCTTATATTCGACCGACATGCGATCGCATTTCGGTCGAATGTAAGATCGGGAGAAGCGGTTCCGGCAGCATCGATGAAGATCGCGTGAGCGCTCGGTCGGGTAAGTAAAATCTTATAGATGTATGGGCACCTTAAGACTGAGCCCTCTGCCTAAACACAGCACATCTGATATATAACACAGTGGTGTTATGGTAAATCGCACATGTGTATGAGGTTTTAGTCAGCTAGAAACCCCCCACAGGGAATAATAATAAAATAAAATGCTTACTGAAATGTATTTAATTCTTGAAAAAAACTAATCTTTAAGGACATATCCACCTTCTAAATAACATTCGCTATAAATGTAAATTAGCTTCCCCACATAAGATGTTTCCCTTATACTTACCTTAACCAAAGACGTAGCTAACTACTTTCACACCTTGATCCTCCGCAGCGGCTTTATCTTAGGGGTGCAAGTAGGCAGCTTCAGGCAACCGATGTTAGCGATTGGGGTTCTTTTCCTTTACAGATGTGAACATGTCCTTTATGGGTTTCCGGGGCCTCTTCTATGAACTTATTTCATCTTCTGCATCCTGGTAGATGGCAGCAGACCTTTATCAAGAATATCCATATACATTTTTTCATTCATGCTTATATAATTACTGCCAGTACCAAATATGTTGTTTTGGTATGACTGAACTCAAGAGTTCAATTTTGTTCTCAATTGACCAGATTATATTCTCCTAGAATTTTGTTGGCATGTCCAAATTTTGTATGTCAAACTTTAAATAAGCTTCAGCAGTGAAGTCTTGCGTGGTGAGCATGCATAGAGGCGATGCCAGTTGCTTGCATTAATTTTTGTCTTTGAAACAACTGTACCTGATAAGTTCAGTTTTTATTTCTTTTTAAAGCACTCCGCAAGAGCTAATTTATCTATTTATTCTTTTAACTCTTCGGTCAGAAACCTTGCAAGGAGCACCTGGTGTTTACTTAGTAACAAGAAACTTACATAGTAATTAAGGTTGAATAAAGACATACGTCCATCAAGTCCAACCTATTCACCCTCTTTATATATATATATATTTTTTTTTTTAACCCTACCTAACAGTTGATCCAGAGGAAGGCAAAAAAAAACAGCTAAAAAGGGGGAAAAATCCTTCCTGACTCCAAACGGCAATCGGAAAGTATCCCTGGATCAACCAGATCTATATGCATTAATACCAGTAATTCTCAATATTTTTTAGTTTTAGAAACTTATCCAGGCCTTTTTTAAAGCTATTTAATGAACTTGCCATTACCACTTCTGCTGGAAGACAGTTCCACAGTTTCACCGTTCTCACTGTAAAGAAACCTTTCCTAACCTGAAGATGAAACTTCTTTTCTTCCAACCTTAAAGGATGTCCACGAGTCCTCTGATATAACTTATTAGTGAACAATGCACCAGAGAGTTCATTGTATGGCCCATTAATATATTTGTATAAGATTATCATATCCCCACACAAGCGTCTCTTCTCTAATGTAAACAGCCCTAACTTGTCTAATCTGTCTGCATATTCAAGCCCTTCCATTCCCCTTTTAGTTCCCCATTTAGTTGCCCTTCTCTGAACTGCTTCAATTTCCAAGATGTCCCTTTTGTATATGGGATTCCAAAACTGCACCACATATTCCAAATGAGGCCTTACCAGTGCCTTGTAAAGAGGGAGAATAATATTTTTGTCTCTTGAATCTATTCCCCTCTTTATACAAGACAATATCTTGCTAGCTCTAGCCGTTGCTACCTGGCATTGTTCGCTACAGCTAAGTCTGTTATCTACCAGAACCCCCAAATCACTTAACACAGTTATTTATGATGTAATTGGCACAGGGATTATTAAATCCCAAATGCATCACCTTACATTTATCAACACTGAATCTCATCTGCCATTCTGCTGCCCATTTTGATAATCTATCTAGGTCAGCTTGCAGCACTTGCACATCATTTGAAGTTTCCAAAGCTCTGCATAATTTAGTGTCATCAGCAAACACTGAGACCTTGCTCTCAATGCCCCCTTCTAAGTCATTTATAAACAGATTAAACAGAAACGGCCGCAGTACAGAACCCTGAGGCACTCCGCTTAAAACTTTAGCCCACTTAGATGTAGCTCCATTAACCACCGCTCTCTGTGGTCCAATAACCAGTTCTATATCCATGAACAAATGTTTTCTTCAAGGCCAACAGTCCTCTGTTTATACATTATTCGCCTATGTGGCACAGTATCAAAAGCTTTCGCAAAATCCAAGTATACCACATCCACTGATGTGCCTGAATCAAACTTCTTACTCGCTTCTTCATAAAAACCAATTAAACTTGTCTGGCATGATCTATTTCTCATAAATCCATGCTGACTACTACTAATCAGATGAGCTCTGCAGACAAAGTCAAGGATATGATCCCGTAACAAAGTTTCCAGCACCTTCCCTACCACTGATGCTAGGCTTACAGGTCTATAGTTACCAGGCTGTGAATGACTACTTTTTTTGAATATTGGTATTACATTGGCTTTTTTCCAATCCAGCGGTACATCCCCAGACCAAAGCGAATCTGAAAAGATGAGAAACAGTGGTCTAGATAGAACTGAACTAAGCTCTTTTAAAATCCGAGGATGCAATACATCTGGTCCTGGGGCTTTATTGATATTAACTTTGTCTACTCCTCTTTGTCTACTCCTCTACAACCACCTCAGCCCCATTATTTAATGGTCCCACATTCTCAGTCCTCATCTTTTTACCATTTATATACTTAAAAAACATTTTGGGTTGGACTTGCTTTGTTCGGCAATCTGTATTTCATTTTCTATTTTAGCTAGTTTAATTGCTTTCTTGCACTCTTTATTACAGCTTTTGTACTCCCTGTAAACCTGGTTTGTTCCCTCTGTTTTCAAAATTTTAAAAGCCCTTTTCTGTTTTTCCATTTCCCTTTTTACCTGAGCATTAAGCCATGCAGGAGTGGACCTAATTTTTTTACACTTGTTCCCTAAAGGTACAGATTTAGAAATGTAATAGTTTAATATCCCTTTAAAAGTGGTCCACATCTGCTCTGTATCTTTACCTAGAAACAATTCCCCCCAGTCTATGAGCAAGAGTGATTCCTTTAACAGCATAAAATTAGCTTTCCTAAAGTTAAAAGTTTTTGTTAAGCCAGTGCAACCTATATTAAATGACACTATATCATGGTCACTATTCCCTAAGCTTCCCATTACCTTCATCTCCAAAATGAGCTCAGGGTTATTAGATATCACCAGATCCAACAACGCATTCTGTCTAGTAGGAACTTCTACCATGTGTGAAAGAAAATGCTCATATAGGAAATTTAAGAACTTTATACCTTTTGCTGGCAGTTCCCTTACTCCAATCTATGTCAGGGTAGTTAAAGGGTATCTCCACTCGTTTTTATAAGTTTTGTGAATCCAGTTCTATTGAAGAACGGGAGGTAAAGGAGCTGTGCCTTACCTTCCGTTCTTCAATAGAACACACAGGAGCCAGGAGACAAGGTAAGAAACTTACCCGCTTGCTCACTCCCCCGGCGAGTAGTCTGACAGGTCCCAACGGACCTTGTCTTCTATGCGCATGCGCGATCTATGCGCATAGAAGACAAGGTCCGTCGGGACCTGTCAGACCAAGCGCCGGGGGAGCGAGCGAGCGGGTACGTTTCTTACCTTGTCTCCTGGTTCCTGTGTGTTCTATTGAAGAACGGAAGGTAAGGCACAGCTCCTTTACCTCCCGTTCTTCAATAGAACTGGATTCACAAAACTTATAAAAACGACTGGAGATACCCTTTAAAATCCCCCATAACCACCACATGCCCCATACCAGCAGCCTTCGCCAACTGCATATGGAGATTAATTTCCACCTCCTCCCCGGCATTTGACGGCTTATAACATACTCCAACAATTAATTTACCTACCTTCTTGCTTCCTGTACACAGTTCCACCCATATTGTTTCTGCCGTATCGTTTACGCTCCCATATATTCCATGGTGCCCACTGGAACATTTAGAAGCTAAAAAATACATCTGTAAGCAATGCCTTTAGTACGTTTTGCAACAAAAAGCCTGGGGGGGTTTTGAGAGAGCTTTTCGCTACCCATCATAAGATGCTTCTTGTGCGATAACCTGGTAATGAGAAACCTTTTAATAGGCCATAAATTAGGACCAAACCAGCTGATATTAATTTGCACTGATAGGGGACAGGATATCTTTCTAAATTCTGACAAGTTTCAGGGGGTTTCTTGGCTTTCCGTGCCTCAATTTTCTTCTGTCTCAATATTCCCTGCATCATTACACTTTACTACACATAATTTAATTAACGGGTGTATTTGTTTTAATTTCTTTGTAAATGTAGATTACTTGTCTTGTTTCTAAATCTGGTGTAAATTCAATGTCAGTAGCTCCATTAGAAATATATTTAATGAGAACAACGTTGACAGTAGATACAGATATAAATAATTATTATATATTATAATTACATAGGTATGTGATAAAGTGATGACCTTTCAGAGATTTGAACACTCAATCCTTTCTACAAAATTTGAGGCATTACTATTCTGGGATGTACATTATCATCCTAGATAGTGGTTACCGTTTTAAAATAACACATAGCTAAATTTATAAGGAAATATCACAATTAGCACTCACACAAGCTTTGTTATGTTATATCTTGTTGAGAAATTCGATTAGTCATATAATATATGTGTCCTGCGCGTCTGTACCGAATTTAGTGTCTCTAGCTTGAAAACTGTGGGAGGAGATACAGTCCAAACAAACAGAAGACTTAAAGGGAAGAATAATAAATAGAAAGAACAAGAATTTGGCTCTTTAATTTAATATATGTAAAGTACAATGTGTGATTTACGTATCTGTTCACACATATATTGTACTTTAGTCATTGCAGTATGTAGTCCGTCAGCATGTAAGAAATGCATGTCAATGTGGGTGGGCACAGTGTATGCGCTGCACTGCATTCCATTTTCGGAGCGCATTCGATCAGCATTGTTGTGCGAACGCATGCACTATGTTTTCAGTTTATAGCACAAATTGCATTGCAAATGGACAGGAGCAGGTGTAAAATGAGCGTGCTTTTCACACACATCACTGTCTGGTCCAGTGTGGCCTCAGACTCAAGGGATAACCTTCATGGTTATCAATTAAGAAAATAAAAATGCTTTCTGAACATGGGGGCCCATTTGTCACAATTTCACAACTTCACTATTTTTATTTATTTGTTACATCCTAATTTATAGATAGAATATCTAGTTTGCATAACCTTTTCCATCTATGGCTGCCATAATTTGCATCAGACAGACTACGGATCGTAAAACATAATTGGTAGTCTGTCTGGTGCAAATTAAAGTGCTGCCGACATTTAAAAGCAGGCAATTGGATAAAAATTTCGACCACGTCAATTGCACCAAAATATCGGGCCATGTGTACACAGTGACACACATTGGTACTAGCCCAATGCTGACTCCCAATTGTCAATGTATTGTTCATTAGTAAAAAAAAAAAAATGCAGGATAGGTAAATAGAAATTGTAATGTAATATAACTATAATGTTTAACATTTCTAAAAGTTACTCTTCAGTACTTATTACCTTCAACCTGTAGCAAATTGTGGTTACTTGAAACAGAGTTGCAATGCTGATAATCACAGTACCCAACCAGATGCAGGGCTCTAGCATGCTAAATATGTGTATTATACGTACTGATCGGTGCCAAAAAAAAAGCATGAGGCTGCAGGCAATGTCTCTAAAAAAACAAAACAAAGAAACAATGGATTACAATGGATAATGCACGCCCTTCCTTCAGAAACATCAGCTGCTTTCAAGCCTACAGCCACCCCTTTGTAAGCAGTTGTAACCTATGTTATATAACTAAGTTTCAGAATTCTCTTCATTTTTTTCATCCAATAACCTATAAGGACTAGGCTATATGGCACATTTCTCACGCAGTTACGATTGTGATCCGTTAGCATGTCAGAATCGCATGCCCCGTGCATTACAATGTGGGTGGCTGCATTGTATATGCCGTGATCTGTTTTTGGAGGGCATGTGATCACCTTTTTTTTCAAATCGCATGTGCTCTGATAACGTATTATTGCTGGAATCGCTGGGCAAATGCATGTACATGAAACGCACCACATTGCAATTGTGCATTTAATGTGCATTACTATGGCCACAGTCAAAAAACAAAAAAACATTTCCAGCAAGCATTCAGATTGAACCTACTTTTTAATGAATGCTTATATAGCGAGTGTTAAGGTGGCAAAAGCATGTTACACATTCTGGAAATAACGTTCCATGTTTTTACAGTGATTGCCACTAGTTGGTGATAAACATGATCCTGTTTGGCAGGAATCTGGGCTGAACAGGAGCTGATCCTGAGCAGCAGGTTTTCGGTGAGCATTAATAGCTTGAGTGATGCAAACAACTGTGACATACAATTGCAAGTACATGGTAATTACTCAGCTATCGTTAATATAGATGGAAGAGCTGCAATTAGACAAGGAGTGTAGGCCTTCATAAACACTCTGCCAAGTCATGAAGGTGATGTCTAGCATAGTCATAGTGTTAGTCATGTAGTAAATTTAGCAGTACAAATACAAATTTTGTCATAAAATAGATTATTTTTTTTCTGGTTTGTACACTAGAATTTTTTTCAAAATACGTGTTTCACCTTTTGGTGATCCACTGATTGAGAAGAAGAAATGCAAAGGAAATCACAAAGGTACAGGATGTACTTCTGTACTGGCCCTGATGATATTCGGACAAGCCAGGGACACGATAAAATGTATTTGTTTTTTGACAATAATTTTATAGTCTCCTTTTCTGGGAAAAGGTAAATAAGACAAAATCTAAATGACTGTTCTTTTGAAACCTCCCAAACCTAGGGTTTTTCCTAATTTCCCAGTTTCCCTTTTTTTTTCTTTTATGATATCTTCATCACAAATATATGGGGCATATTTAAAAAAAAGTGTGATATTCCAATAATATAATATTCTGAACTTTATTTCTATTAATATTGGTTTTACACTGATTACAAATAGAGATAGACACAAACTTTAATAGTTCGGAAGTACTCGAATTCTTACGAACTACGAACTAGTTTGTTTTTTTCAAACTTGCAGACTTTTTTCCGATAATTATAGTTTTGGTGATATGGACATGTTCCCCAGACAATTTCCTAGGTGCCATGGCTGTTTACAATAAGTTACCGTTGATATTTTTACTGTAATTAATCCAAACTTTTTGAACTACTTCTCCCCATTGGCTTTTATGGGTTAGTTTCTGAAATTTTACTGAAGTTCGAAACCTACTGAAGTAAGCCATCTCTAATTACAATTAATGGATGGTAAAAAAAAGGAGGGTCACACTGTAAAATGTCTGACTAGAGTAGTGTTGCTTGCCTTGCTCAGGCAAAAGGTACATGAAAAAGGTAAACCGGGAGATTCACCCAAAGCCGCAAGTGCTTTGAGCAAATCTCTCATATCGGAGGTTTGAGAGGCTGGTAAATAGGTTTGCAATGGCTGCGCAAGAGTCCCTTCCAGTTCTTTTGCAGGCGCCTCAAACCAAGGCTTAAAGTCTGATTTACGAACGGTTAGCGCGACTTTGAGGAGAAAGGTACCCTGCGTACCCGCAATGCTCCTCGGTAAATGACCCTAAAATAATACAGCTACTTCCTGAGAGGTCTTAAAAAGAGCAACACCAAAGGGAATTGCAAAAGATAGCTCTTTATTGGAGCTAAACACACAACATGTTTCAGATGCTTGTGAAGGTTCTCATTCATCCAGGTCATGGTATATCTGTTGTATTCAATTAGATCAACTGGACTTAAGTTTAGTTCTTGAAGACGTTTCGCTAGTCCTCCGACTGGCTTTCTCAATTCAGAATGACTTGTACAAGAATCTGTGGCAATTATGTACCCTGGAAAATCCCAATTAGCATACCACAGCCAGGTGTTAGGGACCTTCTGAATGCAAGGTGTGGATGCATTAAGGCTAAGGGGTGTTATTGAAACTGCCCAGGGTAAAGGTGTCAAAACAGCATTGTACATGCCAGAGAGTTGGGGTCGAACTCCCCCACCTCTATTTAGACTTGGTTTCTTCATTTGACACCTCTCTTGAACCAGTCAAGATGCTGTTTTGACACCTTACCCTGGGCAGTTTCTCAAGTGTGAGAAAGGACCCAGAGTCTGAAACATGTTGTGTGTTCCTATTCAATAAAAAGCTATCTATTGCAATTACCTTTGGTGTTGCTCCTTCCAAGACCTCTCAGGAAGTAGCTGTATTCTTTATCTTTTTCAAATAATGCATGGTATTCACATGGTGTTACCAACAACTTAAAAGTATTACTGTATGCCTAATTTCCCGAAAAAAATATATTTTGTTGCTCTTTTGGAAAGATCCTAATACAGGAAGAACAGGTTTGCCACTGAAATTTGAACAGATCATTCAAAAACAGGAAGGACGTCACCCAAAAATTTGTCTTTATCACTACTATTGGTCCTGACGGGCTGAACTTTTTGTCAAAAAAATGATTCCAGTTCCCCGTCAGTTGATGCACTGCTTGTACATTTTAGCAGTCAAGCAATACATCAATCGATTAACCAACTTGCAATTGATTTTCCATTGGAAAGTATCAATTGTTTGCACCATCATGCAGCCAGTTAAGCTGTGCATCATTGCCCTTCATTTTTTGCATCTTCTGCTCAACTCTTGATGGAAATTGATCATACAGAAAAGTTTGCACTCTTTGGGGGGAATCATATAAATGATAATTTATATAAGTAGTTTAGTTGTTCCGTAAATAACACTATTTTATTAATAACATACAAGATTAGTTATTAAGAATATAATGAATATACAGTATATTTAAACATGTGCTGTGAAAAGATAAACAGAATCAAATTTATTTGTAAGTTTCAGGCTTTTTTAATATGGAGAGCAGGTCGGTGTTCTGTCAGCTTCTTCTGAGTGGTTTCCCATTGTCTGCCTCTAGCAAAAGGCTACATGTAGAGTTAAACTAGCGGCAAACATCTGGAACCATTCATGCTTGTTTTAAAGAAGACACAGAAATGTTTTAGAAAAGGGCACTTTGTATATATTTAAATATAACTAAGCGCATTACTGAAACACATATCCTAAATGGTAAACACATTTCTTAATTTCTGTAAAATGAACCTCTGGATAAAGGAACTGTATGGAATCCATAAATTAATACAATGAAAGACTTTGAAAAGGTGTATCTGCTATCAAGTTTCCTAGTCACGGCTGTCTACGGCTTTTGACAGATGGATTAGTTAGTACAGCCTTTCCTCCTGTTAGTTGCATGATCATGTCACTCAAGTCAGCTGTTGCAATACTGCAAAATGTCAACACAGGTCAAGCAAACCAAATGAAAAATAAACCCCATTGTTGAACTACACAGGAAAATCACAAATGTGCTTAAATTAAAAGCATTAAGGCATTGAATAGAACATCTTATACTAAAACAGAGCAAAAACATTTATAATGTGCTGCCACAAGACTAGCATTATGACAGAAACATATTCAACAACAAAATACCTTTTATGGTGTCTTTTTATATTAAGTATACTTTAAGGCCCCATTGCAATGCACAAAAGAGCACTGTTCATTTATGTGAAAATGTTAATGTCCTGTTGATTCTGTCCCATTGTGTCCACTTTTTCATGCACTTCCATAGACTTGTATTAAAGGGACATTATACTGTAAAAAATACTTTCCCTCATCTTAAAGGGACAGTTCAGTGGAAATTATCAATATTTGTTAAATTGTTAGTTTGTGTAATGCCTTCTTAGTTATTCTACATATTCTCTCCCATTTTAAAAAATCAGTTGATTTTATACCCTTTGCTGTTCCCTGCTGTTGACATTAGTGAGCTGACATTTCAGGTTCTAACGGTCCTTCTTTTTCCCAGGATGCACCACTTCCTTGGAATGTTCCTAACAGTTATTTCTACTGATTGGCTGTTGGATCGAACAAAGAAGCTCAGATCTCTACTGAGTAACTGAATCAACCCAGGCGCTGGGTCAAGGGCAAGACCATAACGGTCTCTACTAGGGGTCCTGCAAGCAGGAAGTCAGTATTTCGGTTGTATTTATTTATACACAGACACAATGCTAAATGGGCAGATTAAGGTCGTTGGGATGAAAAATTACTGCTCTTTTTTCCTGAAAAGCATATGTATTTCCACTGAACTTCCTCTTTAATCTACAAAAAAATATGAGTAAGTAGAACTTACTCTGAGGTGTGTGTGTTGCTGCATGCTTTCAATCCAGAGCATATTTTGCTCAGGAGCAGTATCTCCCCTCCCTCTTTTAACCACTCCCACATTCATGATCTAACCTGACTTTTCCCCACAAACCAAATGTCAAAACTGCACACAGCATTCTAACTCTGTCACAATTCCAGCTATAGCTTACAGAAGAATAGTTTATGACAACAAGGCACTTTGTTGACAGCTGAAATGTTAAGACATTCTAGATTAGATATCTAAAGAAATAGGGGGCAGATTAACAATAAAATGGTTGGAAAGACATAAAGTTTCCAGTAATGGTCAATTTAAAAAATAAAAATTTTCAGTTAAGATGCCCTTTAAGTGCAAATTTAAAGAACAAATGGACCAAAAATAGTGATCACATATGTTTGAAAACCATAGCATATCTCACACAATGGGGCCTACTTCCCGAGATTTAAATTAAAAATATAATGTCATTGCTGATTGCAAAATGTGGCAAAATTGCAGCAGTACACTATACTGAAAAAATGACTTTGCCTCATCTTAATCTATTATTGAATACATGTAAGTAGAACTTACTCTGATTTGCATGTGTTGCTGCATGCCTTCAATCCAGCACACATTTTGTTTATTAGCAGTATCCCCCTCCCTCTTTTAACCACTCCCACTTCCATCCTACTTGACTTTTTTCCCACAAACCAACTGTCAAGCCTGCACACAGTATACAGCATTCCAACTGTCAAAACTCTGTCACCATTCCAGCTACAGTAAAACTACTCACAGAAGAATAGTTTTTGAGAGCAAGGAACTTGATTGACAGCTGAAATATAAGAAGTTTTTGATTGGATATCTAAAGAAATAGGGGGCAGAGCAACAAAAAAAATACAGTGGTGGTTGGAAAGAATTATAGTTTCCAGTTACGGTCAATTTAAAATAACCTATTTTTCAGTATAGATGCCCTTTAAGAACAATTACAAGATAATCTGTGCAATTCTTGGGTATTTTTGACAATACAATTATATTGAAAATAAATTCTAATTATAGACATTCACTAGTTAAATATTTTTCACACCAGAGATATCTATGACAGATACAGCTTCTAGAAAGCAAGTCCGATGATTAATGGTATAAATACCACAGCAAGTCTGATGGTATAAATACCACAGATATACCATGACCTGGATGCATGAGAATCTTCACAAGTACATATGGGTGGAAACTGGCACACGGTTTCCTTACACAGAACTTGAGGTTGAATAAAGACATACATCTATCTAGTCCAAGCTTTATTGCCTCCATTTTAACCTAACAGTTAGTCCAGAGGAAGGCAAAAAAAAAACAACAACAAACAAACAGCTATAAGGGGGGAATCCTTCCTGACTCTAAGTGGCAATCGGAAAATATCCCTGGATTAACCAGAACTACAGTATACCATTAATATCAGTAATTCTCAATATTTTTTGTTGAAGAAACTTATCCAGCCCACTTTTAAAGCTATTTAATGAACTTGTCATTACCAAATCTGCTAACAGACAGTTCCACCGTTCTCAATTAAATAAAATAAGTCTTTCTATACAGAATCAGAAACCCACAATCCTTTGCTAAACCCAGACATTGGCAAGCCATAAATAAGGCCCATATGGGGGTATGTACTAAAAGCCACCAAATCAAACTACCATGGCCAACCTTCAGATGCAGTAAATGTTCAGTAAATCATAAATGCTTATAGGGTGCTCCCATTTTTGTTGTGCATTAATGCTTCCCGTTCATTGCAATTACTCTTATTTTTGTGGGTATACTAAAATTTCTCTTTGGTTCTCCTTTTAAACACACTTTCTCAGGTTTCTAAAAGCATTTGTTTGATATGCTACAACCAAAATCCATTAATAGAAAGGGTATGATGCACAATCAGATAACTGATGTGTATGGGAAGGATAATTGGTATATGGGTTACACCTGAGAAAAGAGAATGAGACAAACTATCCCCTTTAGCATTATCCTAGCCCGTGATGCATTCAGAGGGGAGTGTGGATTAAAACTTTACAATCTTTATTAAAGGGCATGTCCATCCCCAAAACTATAATCCCCCCAACTACTGGCCCCACCATGTGTAGTGTAGTTTAATCCTTACCTCCATCCCAGCTCCATAGGGTTTCTGTAGTCCCCCCCCAAAGTCCCAAAAATTGCCCACCAGGAGGCTAGCAGAGTCCATATAGGACTCTGCCTGCTACCTGGCCTCGGGAGAATTTTGGCATGCGTACTGCAGCCCTTCTCCCCCTCCTCCCCCTCCCTCTCTCTCCCTCCCGTTCTACTATCCCTCCCCCTAGATAAAACCCCTAATACAGTATTCCCCATGTCTCCCAGCCCCAACTGAATATTTTTTATTTTTAGAAGCTCCCCAAACTCTTACTTACCTTCCTCTTTCCTCCGCTGCACTGAATGACCGGCAGCCGCGTCTGTGATTGGCTGCCGCTCAGCCAATCACAGACGCGACTGACGGTCGCAACCCCTCTTCTTGCATTTTCTCGCAAGCAGAGGGCCGGGAGTGCGGCAGAGGAAAGAGGGGAGGTAAGTAGAGTTGGCGGGTTTCTAAAAAAAAAAATAAGCGGTTGGGGCTGGGAGACATGGGGGAATAACATATTAAAAATTATATTTAAGGTGGACATACCTTTAAAATATGTTAAAAACATGAAAAAAAACAAGAAAACACACATGTTAAGAATAATACGAAGTAGGAACACGCAACTATATATAGCGTATAAATAGTGGACAGGGCAGGGGGCCGAAAACTTAATTAGTCACACAAAGCCCAAGAAAAGGAAAAAATAGGGGGGTGGGGGGGGGAGAAACCTTTCCACCTCACCCAACCACAGAATTACCATAGCTATGATTAAATCCCTCATGAGGGGATAAAACACGCTTATCGCTTCTCGGCTTTTGGCTAAGATCAAGTGTAGTATCTGTTCTTATCAGTAGGAAAAGGGGTACCCCTATCTGGGCCTGGGGGCGGACCCCCAGTACGAAAGTAAGAATGGGTCTGCACACTACAACATTTGATCAAAGCCTTAAGCTGGAGGTCACTTCCCTGTCTTTGGAATAAGACTGGGTGAAGTATCCACTCTGGCCAGTGCAGGTTGAGAGGGGGATGGGCCTCCCGATAAAGGGAGGCCCATGCCTTCATTTGTTCTCCTTTTAAACACACTTTCTCAGGTTTCTAAAAGCATTTGTTTGATATGCTACAACCAAAATCCATTAATAGAAAGGGTATGATGCACAATCAGATAACTGATGTGTATGGGAAGGATAATTGGGTATATGGGTTACACCTGAGAAAAGAGAATGAGACAAACTATCCCCCTTTAGCATTATCCTAGCCCGTGATGCATTCCAGAGGGGAGTGTGGATTAAAACTTTACAATCTTTATTAAAGGGCATGTCCATCCCCAAAACTATAATCCCCCCAACTACTGGCCCCACCATGTAGTGTAGTTTAATCCTTACCTCACATCCCAGCTCCATAGGGTTCTCCTGTAGTCCCCCCCCAAAGTCCCAAAAATTGCCCACCAGGAGGCTAGCAGAGTCCATATAGGACTCTGCCTGCTACCTGGCCTCCGGGAGAATTTTGGCATGCGTACTGCAGCCCTTCTCCCCCTCCTCCCCCTCCCTCTCTCTCCCTCCCGTTCTACTATCCCTCCCCCTAGCATAAAACCCCTTTAATACAGTATTCCCCCATGTCTCCCAGCCCCAACTGAATATTTTTTATTTTTAGAAAGCTCCCCAAACTCTTACTTACCTCTCCTCTTTCCTCCGCTGCACTGAATGACCGGCAGCCGCGTCTGTGATTGGCTGCCGCTCAGCCAATCACAGACGCGACTGACGGTCGCAACCCCTCTGCTTGCATTTTCTTGCAAGCAGAGGGCCGGGAGTGCGGCAGAGGAAAGAGGGGAGGTAAGTAGAGTTTGGCGGGCTTTCTAAAAAAAAAATATAGCGGTTGGGGCTGGGAGACATGGGGGAATAACATATTAAAAATTATATTTAAGGGTGGACATACCCTTTAAATATATGTTAAAAACATGAAAAAAAACAAGAAAACACACATTGTTAAGAATAATACGAAGTAGGAACACGCAACTAATATATAGCGTATAAATAGTGGACAGGGCAGGGTGCCGAAACTTAATTAGTCACACAAAGCCCAAGAAAAGGAAAAAATAGGGGGGTGGGGGGGAGAAACCTTTCCACCTCACCCAACCACAGAATTACCATAGCTATGATTAAGTCCCTCATGAGGGGATAAAACACGCTTATCGCTTCTCGGCCTTTTGGCTAAGATCAAGTGTAGTATCTGTTCTTATCAGTAGGAAAAGGGGATACCCCTATCTGGGCCTGGGGGCGGACCCCCCAGTACGAAAGTAAGAATGGGTCTGCACACTACACATATTTGATCAAAGCCTTAAGCTGGAAGCGTCACTTCCCTGTCTTTTGGAATAAGACTGGGTGAAGTATCCACTCTGGCCAGTGCATGGTTGAGAGGGGGATGGGCCTCCCGATAAAGGGAGGCCCATGCCTTCATTTGGTTCTCCTTTTAAACACACTTTCTCAGGTTTCTAAAAGCATTTGTTTGATATGCTACAACCAAAATCCATTAATAGAAAGGGTATGATGCACAATCAGATAACTGATGTGTATGGGAAGGATAATTGGGGATATGGGTTACACCTGAGAAAAGAGAATGAGACAAACTATCCCCCTTTAGCATTATCCTAGCCCGTGATGCATTCCAGAGGGGAGTGTGGATTAAAACTTTACAATCTTTATATAAGGGCATGTCCACCCCCAAAACTATAATCCCCCCACTACTGGCCCCACCTGTGTGTAGTTTAATCCTTACCTCACATCCCAGCTCCATAGGGTTCTCCTGTAGTCCCCCCCCAAAGTCCCAAAAACTGCCCACCAGGAGGCTAGCAGAGTCCATATAGGACTCTGCCTGCTACCTGGCCTCCGGGAGAATTTTGGCATGCGTACTGCAGCCCTTCTCCCTCTCCCTCCCCCTCCCTCTCTCTCCCTCCTGTTCTACTATCCCTCCCCCTAGCATAAAACCCCTTTAATACAGTATTCCCCCATGTCTCCCAGCCCCAACTGCATATTTTTTATTTTTAGAAAGCTCCCCAAACTCTTACTTACCTCTCCTCTTTCCTCCGCTGCACTGAATGACCGGCAGCCGCGTCTGTGATTGGCTGCCGCTCAGCCAATCACAGACGCGACTGACGGTCGCAACCCCTCTGCTTGCATTTTCTTGCAAGCAGAGGGCCGGGAGTGCGGCAGAGGAAAGAGGGGAGGTAAGTAGAGTTTGGCGGGCTTTCTAAAAAAAAAATATAGCGGTTGGGGCTGGGAGACATGGGGGAATAACATATTAAAAATTATATTTAAGGGTGGACATACCCTTTAAATATATGTTAAAAACATGAAAAAAAACAAGAAAACACACATTGTTAAGAATAATACGAAGTAGGAACACGCAACTAATATATAGCGTATAAATAGTGGACAGGGCAGGGTGCCGAAACTTAATTAGTCACACAAAGCCCAAGAAAAGGAAAAAATAGGGGGGTGGGGGGGAGAAACCTTTCCACCTCACCCAACCACAGAATTACCATAGCTATGATTAAGTCCCTCATGAGGGGATAAAACACGCTTATCGCTTCTCGGCCTTTTGGCTAAGATCAAGTGTAGTATCTGTTCTTATCAGTAGGAAAAGGGGATACCCCTATCTGGGCCTGGGGGCGGACCCCCCAGTACGAAAGTAAGAATGGGTCTGCACACTACACATATTTGATCAAAGCCTTAAGCTGGAAGCGTCACTTCCCTGTCTTTTGGAATAAGACTGGGTGAAGTATCCACTCTGGCCAGTGCATGGTTGAGAGGGGGATGGGCCTCCCGATGAAGGGCCCACCTCCTAAGCTCCCGCCTGGTTTTGAGTGGCTATGGAGCCTGGTCGAAGCCTTGAGGCAGGGGGGTGTGAAAGCTCGGGCTTTCCTATAGCACTACTGTGCACTTGGGAGCACGTGTTTTAGCACCTTCCTCACTTCCTGCCATAGCTTCGGCTGTGGCGGAACAATTTTTTAACCCCCGACCGAAAGGTTGGGGCCTTATTTGGCCGCACCCCTTATTAATTTGTACACTATGTACGCACTTTTTATTTAACTGGCACTTTCACGTGCACTTTTTGTTTTGTGTTTTGTGTGTTCACGTATTGTGGTGGGATTTCCTGGGCCCCTTTTGGGGCCTTCAGGTTTTTCCCATTCGAACCCCCCCTGGAAGCTTCCTGGTGGCAGCTGGGAGCAGAAAGGGAGGGTAAGTATGGTGGTTCCTGACGCCTACTGGCCGATGGGACCAATGTAGCCTCCTCCTAGCCCTACGGCTTAACAGCTATGGGCATAAGGGGGAGGCAGATGGATCCCGATCCACTTGCACATTTGCTGCACTGTGGTGAAGATCACAAGAAAGCACGTTTCCCGAGCTTTCAATAAAAAATTTTTTTTAAAAAAATGAGGGGAGAAAACACATTAGGGGCTCTATCTTGATGTGATTTTTTAATGTTATTTTGATTCCAGCAGATTTGTGTCTTTCACAAATTGCCTGACCCTCCTTATAACAACTATTTGAGGGGGACGTAATACAGGCAAACATCTTCCTGCCTGTTGTGGTGGCTCCCATAATATTAGCTACCTATCATGACACAAGATTCCTTGCTGTCAGGGCCACTTCTACCATGAGGCAGAGTGAGACATTTGTCTCAGGCAGCACCCCTGCACTGAAGAAGAAAGGCAGCAGACAGGCAGTGGTGGAAAAAAAAAGTTTTTCCTTGACCGGTCAAGTAAAAAAACTATCTTCCCTAGTAACAGATATGATGTTGTTATCATATTTTTAGGCTTTTGTTAGGCTAGGTTAGACTAGTTGGGTTAGTTAGGGCCCTGCTGAAAGAGTCTACCTTGACATGGTGGGGGGCTTACAAATCTTTTGGCTAAAAAATTTTATACTACAGAAAGTATGGCATTTCTACTGCATAATCAAGGGCGGCATTCAAAAGTTTGGCTCAGGCAGCAAAAGCCTTAGAAGTGCCCCTGCTTGCTGTTTTTTTAACTTTGTGGGAACGCATACACTAGCATAGGGACCTAGACTAGGGATCCCCTTTTCTTTGGACTAGTGCTTTAGGGGTACCCTGGTAATTCTGTGGTTCCCCTAATTCTACCCCCCCCCACACACACATTTTTTCCTTTTCTTGGGCTTTGTGTGGCTAATTAAGTTTCGGCACCCTGCTCTGTCAACTATTTATACACTATATATTAGTTGCGTGTTCCTACTTATTTCCAATAATAATTGTATAAAGCCCCAGTGTGTCAGGACAGTTTTCTCTAGAGAAACAAACCAGAAAAGTATTCTCATATAATTTTTATGGCTGCTGCCAAGAAAATATTGTTTACTCTTATATGTAACAGCTATATATTTCATTATAGGAGCAGAGGACAAGGAATGGCAAAAGAAATCCCTCAACTACATTTTTCCTCCATTTTGGTCCTTCTGGATCTGCTTTTCCTTATCTTTTTGCTTAGAACAAATATTTTTCTGGACAGAAATGCGTGCTGCAGTGTATTTTTTATAACGGACTGGGTCAACCTGGCTACGCAAAGTTCTTCTCTGAAACAGAAAATTAGGCCCTGGTGTAAGCAAGCCCAAGTAGATCATGTGTTGAAGTATGAATTGTTTGTAATAATTATTTTATATCATTTATGAATCAAAGTCATCACATAGTGTGCAATCTATGTTTGTATGACAAAGACACAATTATTATTTTTACTTCCATCCAGAGTCGTTTAGTTTCACAACGCTGATTTTAAATAAATTCTACTTTTCTACACGCATTAGCATTCATTTAGTAAACTTGCAATACTTTATCAAACTAAGACCCTTTGTGTTGCTTTACGTCATTACAAGGAACCTTCTGTGCTACAGTGTAAAACAAGCAGTGATGGAATAAATGAGTGCTGTGTGTACGGTATGTACTGTGTTATACTGCAATAGCGATAGTAGCTATTCAAGGCTGAATTTTTAATTTTGAAAATGCAAATATTTTATTATCTTGTAAAAACTTATGACCAACATTCAGTTCCAATCTAGGTGGCCCTGAACAACATTTTGTATAGCAATTTCCTTTATCTCAATTTGTTTGATGCTCTGTATTGTTCAAAGGGTGCCCAGGTTCAAAGTCTTAAGGTGATCATACATTAGGCCGATTTAATGAACAATCCAACATACAATCCGACATTTCCATCGATTGGTCAAAAAATTGTACATTTTCCCATTCTTATCACACGACATTAGATTGTAAAATCGATCGTAATTACGATCGGGAAAGTCGGTTTTTAAGTTGATTGGTAAAATGATTGTAGTGTTTTCTAAAGTTCCGATTAAATGTGAATGTAATGTAACCTCACAATGAACGACTTTCGACATTAATCACAAAACAAAATGAATGTCGAACAATATTTATTGTACATCTTGGTACAATTAACATTGTACATCTGTCTATCAAAGTGTATGGCCGGTGGAACCGATCGCTAAACAATGTCAGCAGATGCCTCCACACACACCGAATTACTATTATTTTTTACACTTTTACCCATGAGCTAACCTGTGCATACCAGACCTGATTGTGGGCTCTACAAAATAATCATCTGAAATCTGTAAATCTTCTTATTTCTGGATAATTATTTGCTTTGTTTTTATTTCAGACTCCTGAATATTTGTTCTATGCTCACTTACAGAGGATAAAACTATAAAAGTTAGTCATCGTTTTTTTATATTCAGGCTTTTTTATTATGTTAAGTTATCCTCTTCAATACATTATGCTTATGCGCTAATTAAAATGTCATATGGATAGGCACCAGGCTGTTGTCAATTACCCAACTTAAAGGTATATACACTGCCCATAGACAATATGAAACAAACCTGCTCTGCCACTGCATGGTACACATGGGCCAACTGCGACCAAACTTTTAGTTCTGGCTCTGACAGATGTTATGGAAACGCATGCGTTAACGTCCCAATGGTGAACGCATGCGTTACCAAAACGCAAATGGATGCGCAATCGAATGCGCATCGGAAATTGCGGGAATTTTCGCGTTCCCGCGATTTCCATTTTAGCGAAAATCGCGGGCGCGAACCCGAAATGCGTGCAAAAACGCGCCAGTGTGGCCTAGCCGTTAATCATTTTCAAAACAATACTTTATTGCACATCTACGCGTTTCAACCCTGCTGTCGGGCCATCATCAGGATGTTGGTATGTTCTCTCTCTTTTTCTCTCTATCTTTTTTTTGAGCCTGAAGAAGGGAGCACATGGCCCCCGAAACATCGCTCAATTTGGTGATGTTGATATATAAAATTAAGCTATGGAATTATAGTGTCCTGAGTGCTGCCTTTCAGATATATATGTATTTAGGGAACAGCACAGCCATATTCCCTTGGGCATAGCACCGGACCGTAAACTGATTGGTGGAGTGCTGTAAGTACAAAATTATAATAATAGTATATTATATATATATATATATATATATATACTAGCAAAAGTGTGCCCGTTTGTGCACAGTGGGTTTTTTATGTGTTAATTTTATTTAGTTTTATCTGCTGGAGTGTTAGTTACATATATTTATTAAAATATATGTGTAAGCTACCCGCCACTTACAAGGCCCTCCATACTAGGGTTGTCCTATCTAAGAATGACATATTTTAAGTAATAATGCTGTTATTTTTGTAGTGTAATTATTATGTATTGGACACGTTTTTTCCTAATGATAACTTCCCGCAGCACTTGGAGCCTTTCCTGGTAGTTCCGTCTTCCAGGGGTAGTTTGCGGCTGGTCGCGGCTGAAAACCAGGCTCCCAGACCCCGCCGCGAGTGTTGGGAGGCTCCGCGGGGCTTCCCGCGGCACTTGGAGCCATTCCCGGTAGTTCCGTCTTCCAGGAGAGAGAGACAGACCAGGTGCTGTCAAGTTGTATACATACAATACTGTACACACATTAACTCCCTCCTCCAGCTAATCCCCAGGGCTCTCAAGCAGGAACAGGCAGCGTCTCAATACCTAGCAACAGCAGGGATCGCCCACCATTTCTATAGGCAATGCCTTCTCTCCCAGTTAAACGGAACACTATTGGCTTTTACCTGGATTCCGACCAATGTGGAAGGGCTTTGTTAGATGCTGTACTTTACACACATGCGGCAGTAAGGAGGAACCTGGTGCTTGTTTAATATGGGGTATTCCTATTGGCTGCTAGAATACAGTCGGCCACTAGTACAGTAATGTGACAATTTATAATGAATGATAGTACTAACCTGGAAGCTGATCATTGTGAGCACTGCTGCTAAGAGAGAGAGAGACAGAGAGACAGAGAGAGAGAGACAGACAGAGACAGACAGACAGAGAGAGAGAGACAGACAGAGACAACGTCCAATCAATGCCTTTGAAAAATATTGCACTGGGTGGTTGATCATTTCAAAATATTGACCTGTGTACCCAGCCTTATAGTTAGCAATAATAAGACTGATGTACTCAATTTGCACCAACCAAAACAATTATTTAATTGCAAAAAAACTTTCATGTAACCTTTTAAAACATTTAATGTTTTTTTATTTTTCACACCAAAAAAACAAGATGGAAGATAGGTACCCAGCATTCATTCAAACTGCAAGACAAATAAATACATTCATTGTACAAAGCTGTTCCACTTATAACTAGAAAGTTTAAGTATAAACTTTGAATTTGGCTTGAAACGCATTTTGAAAGGGAACGTGTGCTGCAGGTTTTAAAACACAATTGCCTTGCTATGGCAATTAAAAAGGCTTTGTTATTTTTTTGACTATAGATAAGGATGGCTGCCACGTGAATGAAAGGGTAGGTCAGTAGGTGTGGGTACCGGTGTCAGGCTGGTGGGTAAAAAAAACAAACTTTTTGATGATTGAGCAAAAATTTTTTGGACTATAGTTATCCTTTAAGTATGGCTGTCACAGGAATGGAAAATGGACCATAAAACTAACTGTTTTGTTCACATGACCTTGAACTCTTGCAAACAACGGCGTAAACACAATATTGGATGAGCTGCGCAGGCTGTGCGGGTGTCTTTGGCAAAACGCGCACAGCCGGCATCAAATAGTTAAAGTCACGCTTACTGATATTATATTGGTTAGCGCGACTCTGGAAAAGTGCGCATCGCCAATGGATAAATTAGTCATACTTAAAGGAGAACTATAGTGTGTATTAAGTTTTTTCAATAACAGTTAAAATGAAAAGTTCCTGGGGCAGGGAGGTAGGGTTGGCACTTTCTACTTCCCAATATAATTTCTATGAGGAATAGCAGCACAAAGAAAACTGCTTCTGCCAGGCTCTTTGAGTGCTTCAGCGCTATCATTAATACGGGAAGACCTATGGCACTAAACTGGCAGATGAAAACTGCTGTAGTTCCTAAACAAAACAATTATGGGAAGTGGGAATAATAAATTTTAACTCCTTGTCCCAGCTACTTTTCATTTGTAAAAAGTAATTTTTTATAGTATAGTTGTCTTTTAATTCTAAATACATAAAACATTAATTGTGCTTTACATATATTTATTATTGTGATTTTATTGTATACATTTTAGGACATTTCTTTTGAAATTGTATATGTTGTTTGTGTAATTGTGTCTGTGTGTGGGCGTGTGTGTTTGTGTTAGAGAGACACAGTGTGTAGTTAGTGTAGCCTTGGACCCAGGTGCATTTCATATAGAAAGTGACCATTGAGATTTGATTTAATCACATGACCCTGAAACCCCGGAATGTTTATGTTTGAGGATTGTACTAAAAAAAATGCTAAAAAATTCTCAAATTCACCAATAATGCGGCAACGCTTCCATGGCTTCCTTAGCTAGAAGAAAGCACACTTCTCCTATATGTATCAAAGCAATAGTTGAGGTTTGTACCGTGTTAGCCATAAGTAAGAGAAGAAAAGTAGAGCTGTGATACCTTTTATTGGCTAACTAGATAAAAAAATTGAAGGATAAGTACACTGGGGGACCAATATCTATAATATATAAAAAGTTGAAAAAAGGGCTGGACATGCTCTTTAAAGCTGCAGCTGCTGTACTTTAAACTTTTAATCCTTTAAAGGACAACTCCACCCTCATAAGAACATCTTTTAGAAAGAATGGCCTCTTTAAAATATGTTGATATATCATACTTTGTCCTATGAATTCATTACTGTATGCCTGCTATTCTTCTGGATGCCTCATGGAAACTGAGCAATTTAGAAACCTGTACTGAGCCTGGGCATGCTCAGAAGAGGCAGACGGGATTAACATTCAGTCATTGGCTGTGATGTCAACTGTCAAATCCATAGCAGACAGTTGCTAATTGGAAGAACCAGGAAGCAGAAACTGGGGAAACAGGACATTGTGCAGGATTTCAGGTTAGACTTATATATTTCAGGTTTCAAACTATTACCGTTTAGGGTTTTGGGGGGTGATTTACCTGTATATAAATTTTCATTTTAGGGCTGGACTTCCCCTTTAAGCAACTTTTTTTTATCCCGTTAGCCAATAAAAGGTATCACAGCTTTACTTTTCTTCCCTATCTGTATCGAATTGTGTCTCTAGCTTGAAAACGGTGAGAGCAAATACAGTCCAAAAAAGCGGAAGAAGAAATAGAAAGAACAGGAATTTGGCCTTCAATTCAAGCCAAATTAATTAGGCTCAGGCTCAAAAATTGAAATCATTCCTCACTATTTAGGCTTAAGATGGGTACACACAGTACAGATTTCTGAAAGATGACAGACAAGATCTGCAAGATTCTGTCAAAGGTCTGCATGCACACAGTCCCGAGCGTTCTCCCTATGAACACGATTGGGTCTGTGTGTTTTCATTGGCCGCGGCAGACTCCTTTTATGAATGGGGTATTTTCAAGTAACATGCCCACGAATGGCTTAATCCACATATTAAATTTGCTCCTTGTTCCAGTTCTAATGCATATGTGCTAATTGTATGCACAAACTGTGATGCACTGTGTGTACTTACATCTTTATGTCTAAACTAGTGTAATAGGTTTCAGCAAATGGAACTACAGCAAGTCAGCAACTCTTCTTCAGACAGCCCAAGCCAGCCTTTTTTCTCTGTGTGCATCATTGGATGCCTATGACCCTGTTGCTGGTTCACTGGTTTTTCATCTGTGGACCAGTTTTGTTAGATGGCCATCTAGCCAATCACAATCTGGCCCAAGTTCCTCAAATGATCACTGCTTCCAATATTATGACATAGAGCCTCATTTACCCAGAGGTGCTGGGCACAAAACCAACATGCTAACCATTTTAATATGGGTTAGCATTTTAAGGGGCATCTATGCTGAAAAATGAGTTATTTTATATAAACCATAACTGGATTTCTATACTATAATTACTATAATTCTTCCTAATCACCACTGTACCATTTTTTGTTGATCTGTTCCCTATTATATTATATAGTCAATCTGATGTGTCTCGCATTTTAGCTGTCAGTCATGTGCCTTATTATCATAAACTCTTTGGCTGTGAGCAGTTCTTCTGTAGCTGGAATGGTGACCAAGTTTTGGACCAAGTTGGAATGTGGGAAATTCCGTCTCCCAGTGCTGCCTCATACAAAAGTCTGGTTAGATGAAGGGGGATACTGAGCATAACAAGCACTGGATGGAAGGCGCACGGCTGCTGCAACCCCAGTCAATATTACAATGTTGTGGCTTTTTGGTGACAATATAAGACACTAAATAACTTAGTTCACCCACAGCAGATATCGCTATATTGAATAAGCGCAGGGAGCCCGGCTCGTAGTGTTATCATCTCTAGGTAAATGACCATAAAGTTTCCTTACTGCCTATTTTATCCCATTTCTTGGCAAGTGCCATTGTGATCAGATAATCAATGTTATTTAATGGCTGATCAGTGTTTAACTAGGACAGTCTCATTGCTCGTGCTCCATAATAACGTGACAGTGTGTTCATAATAACAGAACCATCAGCACGAGCTGGCCCTTAATCAGATCACTACAAATTGCTCAAGATGACATGAAATCAAAATGAAAACTACAACTCCCAGAAAGCAGCGCACTACGTATAACGCGACGCTTCAGACAAGGTGGGCGTCTACACAGGAATGACACATCGGCTGCTTTAGATAGTATTGTGGTTGGGCGGGGCTGGCAACTACCACAGCGAGGCTTAGACCGCAAATGACTTGCCCCGCCTTCCGCGGTGCGGCTCCGCCTCTCTTTTTCTGTTTTTTAAGTCTTCCTCCGCGGCCGGCGCGTCACTATCTATGAGGTCACGTGACCCAGACGTTTGGAGTCGGTTACACTTCTACTTCTTTAGGTGCAGTCGCCGGTAATCGGACACAAGTGACAGCGTCTGGAAAGTGGGACTTTGTGGAATCCTGTGGCTAGGATAGTCTCACCCTAGTCGCGATTAGTTACCGCCACTGGACTTCCAGGGCCCCGTAGGAGGGAGGCCAGTCCGCCGTCTGCTCATACCTCAGTTGTCCCAGCCCTGAGTGCTTTGCTGGAAAGGAGTCCCCCGGGGGGGAGCTGCAGACATGTCATCTCCCAGCCCGGGAAAGAGGCGGATGGACACCGATGTAGTGAAACTGTATCCTTATGGGGGCATGGATGGGGGGCATGGGGTAGAGACGTAGAATGACTATATATGGCAGGATGACAGGGACTGGGCAGCACAATATTCTGCCCTAATTAGGGGAATGGATTGCTACATTATGCACTATACAGCTGGATAGCACTTTATACATGGAATGGCCTCTAGTACAATACATGGAGTCTGACAAACAGATCATCTCACAAAGGGATTATTTCTTATAGACCCTTTTATAGGCCGTTCTGTAAAGTAGATTCTTTTTTGGCCTGGAAAAAAAAACCTTTGTTGCTGTGTTCTGGACATATAGATTGCACCTGGCAGACCTGTCTAGTCAAAAGCCCTCAAAATTCGGATGAACTTAAGTATTTGAATGAACTACAAGAGATGATGGGAGTTGTAGTTAATAAATGGCTGACAACTAGACATTTCTGATGCACAGAATGCCATTACAGTTAAAATGGTTTTAATGCTATTAAAATAGCCTATTTTAAAATATCTTTTGACATATGTCATCATCCTAATCTTTGTGGGTATTTAATATATATACTTAAACATACGGTATATAAAGACAACGTAACTTTGTGTACGTAGAGTCTTTTTTTAGTGTTTGGTTAGTATTTACATTGTAAGCTCAGTTCAGGCCTCACTAAGGAAGGAGGGGGTTAGAGAGGAGGATTTAGATGTTTATGTCTCCTGTTAGGCACAGAATAGCTGAATGCTTTTTCCCCCTGCCAGACATACATTCTCTGATTAAGGTCTTTGTTTATTTTAGTTGTATTTTTACAATCTGATGAATCCCTTGTGGTCTAGGCCAGGTATATGTAAACAAGAAAGTATAACCTACAGTTCTTCCAACTGTCTTTGAACTGTAACTTTCAACATTTTCATTAACATTAGCTTTTAGTTGGTGTGAGGAATTGTAGATGTTCAACTGACTGCAGGATGGATGTTCTTTATAGGTTACATTTGTTTTCTTGAGGCTTTTATTTTCTTAAAGCAGTGTTTTTAAAATATAGATTAGATCTATTGTTCACTAGAACATTTTACACTTAGAAATTCACAAGTAGGAGCTTACGTAAGCAATTGTGTGATCCAATCCTGTTTGTGTTTCTTCTCAAAACATGGAGACTTATTTATGGATAAGTTAGTGATGTAATATTCTTTGACATGCCTCCTTTTCTTCTTGCTTTTGGTTTTATTGCTAGTTAACAGGACACAAGGGCGCAATCATACATGATTGTTTTTTTCAGACCTAGAAAATGGAAGGCTCTGCCAGAAATCAGATTTTAGCATTTAATAAGATGGGCAGGTTTGAAGTGAATGTTGTATTTATCAACGCAGCATTTTTGTCGCAGGTCATAAAACCTGACTTTAATCTGGTCTTTAATTGTTATTATGGAATGCCAGGTTGATCAATGTATTTTCTACATTTTGTATGGTGGAAGGCATGTATGTATTAAAACCAGACAATAACATGTTTATGTAACTGCATTAAAAGAATAACTAGTCTGATTGAGGATAGCAGGCCTGCATTGCAGTCCTAAAGCAAAGAACTAGAAACAATAAATGTATTTTTTAAAGGCAAAACATTAATTGTTTACAATTTTTTGTTCTGTTTTTGTGCCATTAGTATGTAATTATTTACTCAAAATATATTTTCTTTTGTAACACTTGTGCTGTCACACATGCATAAATCAGACCTCTTAACCATAAAAAGGGTTATTTTAAGAAAAATGAATGTTTTCATGACTTGTCAGATGGTTGATCGGACTGTTAGGTTCCATTGGTTTTAAAGGGGGTGGTGTAGAGAAGGTATCTGTAACACAGCTGACAACTTGTGTTTGTTTTTCTTCTCCCGATCTTTAAATGTTTTTGTTTGTTGTACCACAAGTTTTATTTAGTGGAGGGTTCTAGTCTAATCCTCCCTAAGCTGTGAAAAACAGTTTTGTTAAAATATGAGTGCAGAGGGCAGGGTAAGAAGAATGCTGCACCGATCTTCCTTTATGCACTTCATTTCTTTGTCGCTATGGAAAGTTAGGACTGGATCTCAGGAATGGGTTTAAAACTAAAGCATGCAATATGGGGTGCTGGGCTTATAGCCGTTTAGGCTAAATCTGTTGGTAAAATATGGTGACAAAGTGTCAACTTACATTTATTGGCAAGTGTTTATGGGACGATTCTAGTTGAAGATACCGGTATATGTTTCTATAGATCTTAAGCCTAGACATAGGTTAGATTATTTTTCCATTACATGGTTTATTTGCTTCCGCCTTTAAAATACAGCAATAAATGAGTTTCTGACAGAAATTCACTTTTTAAAAAATGTTTACACTTTATTTTTAGATTTAATTAGATTACAAAGAGTATATGGGTGTCGGATAACAGGGTGTTAGATTTTTATAATGTCTCAGTAATACAAACAGAAGTAAGTTGTATTTTTGAAAGAGGCATGCTGACAAAGCATGTCCCAGCTAATGAACTAGAGTACCCATTGTACCATTTTGAAAAGATCCAGAAAGTGTTCAGTGTAGTTAAGAAAGAGAATTTAAACAAAACAAAATTGTTTCCTCCCCCTTTCCTGTAACTTCTTTATTAAACTGTTGCATATTACTAGTGCAGAGCAGGAGTGCTGAGCTGCTTGTTTTGTCGGCATTCTGGCATGTAATTGGCCACTCTGTTACTATCCGGAAGAAGGGAGAGGGGAGGGTGTAAGTGAACAGCTGATCGAGTGACAAAGGAAGGCCGACTAGTCTGTCAGTATGTGTGTAAACTGATTGAGTTATATTTGTTTTATGTTTTCATATAAAATAATTTATATAATTTTAAAAGAATGTTAGCTGTATTCTATTTCTAATGTGCAAAATATGTAGAACTATTGATTTTTAGTGGCATTATTTATATATTTATCAAACACACATAAGAGCGCATTATAATACACAAAAGCCATGAAAATACTGTAAATTATATTGTTATAAATGGTGCTTAACTCTTTCGCATGACTCAAAACCTTTATATATATATATATATGGTGTGTGTGTTATTTTATAGGCAATAGTGTCACCTTTAATTTCCATGATTTGTTTAAAAGAACTTACCCTGTGGCCTTGTACATTTAAATAGTAATGGAACTATTGATACTCTTACACTATTAAAATGATTATATTTTACTGTATATGTTAAGGCTTATATGGATGTGAGATTTGACGTTTTGACATCCCAGAATGAGTGGCATATGAACAGCTGTTTTGGCTGAAATCACAAGCGTGCAATATATTGTTGCAGATGGTTGATTGGGCAGAAATATTCAACAGTGAGTAGCTGGCCTAATTGTGTTGCTAATGAAGATTTAAGGTTCGTACACACGTGCGATCATGGGTGCCAACCCGCGACACACGATGTGTACAAACTGCTGTTTCGGCCATTGATCAGCCCGTGTATGGACACTTTATCGCCCAAAACGGCTGCTTGTTCGGGAATCGTTGCCTTATCGGCCAGGAGGATCTCCGAATGAGCGCCCGTTTCGTCCGATAAAGTGCCCATACACGGGCCGATTATCGGCCCAATCGGCCGTTCGTACACATTGTGCGTCACTGTTCAGCATCTGTGATCGCACGTGTGTATGAACCTTTAGACTTCACAAAATATATATTAAATACAATGACATCCCACTGCTTCAAAACTTTTTCGGATTTTAAATCTAAACAGTAGATTTGGAGAAATCATAATTTGAAATGACAGCATTTACAGGGAAAGCTGCCACTCCAGAAGCAGATATTATAATGTGTCCCATCTCTGACCTCTCACTAGAATCTTTGGCTGCCTGCCAGCATACTTTCTGCAACAATTAAGAGAATCAGCACAGAAAATAAAGGAGGCAGGGAGGGGAAGATAAGTAAGCAGAGCAGTATCTATAGCCAAGTGTCACAGACATTACAAGAAGGCAGTGAGTAAGGGAGGTGGGGGGCAATTACGAGCACTCACTAAACATTAATAATTTAAAGGATAAGTATGCTGTAAAGCAAAGTTACATTTAGTTGGAAGCAGCAGCTGCTGTAAAGTTGCTGACATCTTGTATCTGTATTGTTGAATGTTTAGCTCTGCCCCTCTGAGATTTCCTGGATCTCCTCCTTCATTAGTTGCAAAATGTATGCTCCGTTGGTTTGGTGCACGTGCATGATGTCGCTGTGCATGCGTGACATCTCGCTGCGCTGTGCTCTGCACAAGCTTAGTTACTGAGGACCCTTTTCACACTTCACTGTACAAACACAGTCATGAATGCTGCCAGTCTACTGGATTTGGACATTTTTTTTCACAGCCTGAATGAAAGAAGCTGTGTGTACTTGCCTGAAATGTCAACAGGAGCTTACCTTTCCTAAGAGGAAAATGGTTGTAGTACTGGAGACTTGGCTAAAAGCCAAGTACTGCATGAGGAACAACTATTATGGGTTTTTAAGATGGCTGCTCAACACTAATGCTGGCCATACACTTGTTAGATATTAGATTGATCTTACATTTAAACATCAAATCTGTCTAATATCTAAAAAGACTGGAAAAACAATCGGATCCAACATGGTTTAGTGACTTAATGGACTGATATAAGCGAGTACACGTGGCTGATGCAGTTATTTGTCAGCGGCTTCAGCAAATAATTATCTAATGACTGTACTTAGCTTTACATTGTATTAAAGGGCCTGTCCAGCTTAAAATAACATTTTATATTTAGTTTCAGCTACTCCCGAAACACCATTTTCACATTATTGAAAAGTTCCAAAGATGCCCCTGAAGGGGGCATCAGCCATGCAACTCTCTCTGCTTCCTGGTTGCGGCTCTCTGTCAAAGGTGCGATGGTGAAGTCAGGCCCTTGCCCATTTACAGCCATGACCAGAAGCGCCTCACTGCTGCTGTTCTTTCTCGAAGTGAGCGGATAACAACAGCAGGGGGTGGTACCCAGGTGGCGAGGGACTGGATACCTCCCGGCGGCATCTTTGGAACTTTTTAATAATGCGAAAATGTTGTTTGGGGGTAGCTGAACCTAAATATAAAATGTTATTTTAAGGCAGGACATTCCATTTAGCATAAGTAATATCATTGTAGCAGATAGTTTTTCAGTAAATAGACCCAAACAAAACTTTGTCCCTTTCTTAGGCAAAGTGAAAATGGCTTACAGGTCACAGGTATTGTACCTTCCCACAGGAATTTAGACACAGTCTTGCATATATATCTTACCATCACCAATAGCAGGAGTGCCTCCGGGAACAGATTGCTCCCTGATCTCCACTGAATTAATAGGTTTAGGGAGTAACATTCAGGGCAAACCCAGGGGTGAGGGCTTAGAGGTTTAGAACAAACAAGAAAAGAGATGATCCGTGCACATTCCTGGGTCCCATCGACCTAGAGGTTTAGGTCATCATGTGGCTACTGTAAAATTAGACATATACCGTAGGTATATTACTATCCAAACCCAAAACTGCAATAGTTAGAATGCTAAGAGATATAAGACTAACCTGAAATGCAGCACAATGTTTTGTTGCCTGTATATACTCGAGTATAAACCGACCGAGTATAAACCGAGGTACCTATTTTTACCTGAAAAAGAAGTAAAAATGTTTGACTCGACTATAAACCGAGGGTAGAAAATGTGAACACTAATGCAAACCTGTAATTAGTTAAGTCTTCTATGGCACTCCAGATGTTTGTAAACTTCAACTCCCAGCATGCTTTGCTTTGAGTAATTTGGCCCCCATAATAAATACCACAACATATGCTACTGTAATAAAATACTGCTGCCATGGGTAAAACTCCTTCACCACCCATATATAAACCGAGGCCATGTTTTTAAGGTACTTTTGAAACCTTAAAACCTCAGTTTATACTCGAGTATATACGGTACCTCTCTTTCTGCTTCCTGGTCCTGCTGTTTAGCAGATGTCAATCATTGTTGTGAGAGTTAACATCACAGGCAATGACTGAATGCTATTCCCCTAGCGGCCTCCTCTGAACATGGGCAAGTTTGTAAAGAGCTTGGAGAGCAGGCAGAAACCTTTTGAGAGGCAGAGAAAATGTGGAGAACTTTCAAACCTCAGTTTATACTCGAGTATATACGGTACCTCTCTTTCTGCTTCCTGGTCCTGCTGTTTAGCAGATGTCAGTCATTGTTGTGAGAGTTAACATCACAGGCAATGACTGAATGCTATTCCCCTAGCGGCCTCCTCTAAACATGGGCAAGTTTGTAAAGAGCTTGGAGAGCAGGCAGAAACCTTTTGAGAGGCAGAGAAAATGTGGAGAACTTTCACTGAAAACAGGTTATCTCTTCAACTTTTAGCATACTTGAAAAAAGAAAATAATCTTTTTCATTTTAGGGATAAACATGTCCTTCAGCTGCTTCTATAGAAATGGCCATACTTATTAATAATTTATGTGCTTAAAGGTAAAGAGCATGTCCAACCTTAATACAAAAAAAGCCAAACTTGTGGCTTGTCTGTTATCTGCCTGCAACACAACTGCTATATCTGTTGTATTCAATTAGATCAACTGGACTTGAAATGTAGTTCTTGAAGACGGTCGCTGTCCTCCGACTGGCTTTCTCAATTCAGAGAGATTTGAGAAAGCCAGTCGGAGGACTAGCGAAACGTCTTCAAGAACTACATTTCAAGTCCAGTTGATCTAATTGAATACAACAGATATACCATGACCTGGATGAATGAGAACCTTCACAAGCACCAACTGCTATATTTACCAGTTTATTAAATGCACTTGTAACCAGATATTAAATAAGTTCCCTTTCACTCTGGCATAGGTATTTGCCTCCTCCCTCTGCTCACTGTGCTTTTTATAACTTGAGCATGTGCAGTGGAGGTAGGGGAAAGAAGAGTAAATCATAGCTGTGATATCAGTTGTCACAGCCATGATTGACTGCATAAATGGAGGAGACTGCTTACTCTACCAAAATAGAGGCAATAATTAAACATAAATATCTGGTTAATAATAATCTAATACTGTTCTAAATATATCCGTTGTAGTTGGTGGCCGATAACGGACCAGTTTTTTGCTGTAAGCGTGGACATGCTCTTTAATATGTAACCCACTTCTGCATTTTGGCTACATTTTTGTTAATTAATGACATGGTGGGATCTGTTGTGTGGTTATATTTTGTTTAAGAACCTCTTTTTTTGTGTGTCCTGATGCATAAAATTTTAGAAATGAAAGAATGTGTACTTTCTTCTCCTCCTCGGGACTGTATGAATACAGTTGCTATTATTTTCTGTAACAGGAGACCAGTAGGTTGATACAAAAGGGCATATCCACCCCCAAAAATAATTTTATAATTATTTTTTTATAAAAAATAAATTTAATCCACTACTGTAGTATTAAAAAAAAAACCTTACCTTACTCCTCTGCTCCAGATGGTTCTCCTGCAGTGCCTGTCCAAAGTTCCAGAAAGTGAAGAGTGGGATCTGTCTGTGTCATCCAGTCCCTGCCATTTCCTTGTCCTCTGGGAGGACACTGGCATGCGCAGGGGAGCCCTCCCACCCTCTCGCCCTCCAGATCATTTCAATGCTGCCTCAACCATTACCATTAAACCATTTTCCGTAGTGTAGTGTACCCCAACCCACCCCCAACCACTGTGTTAGATTTGTAAAACAAGCCCCAGAAACAGACATACTTGACCACATTATCAGTAATCGAAAAGGAGACCCAGATAACCGTTTTCAACTGCAAACAACAAAGTGTTTATTGTGACATGCCAAGTTTCGGACTATGCAGAGCTTTTCTCAAGCTTACTTCGATTACTGATGGTGATTAATTAGCTGTTTGGTTGGAGCAGTGGGAAGGTGCGGGCCTAAGAAATATACCTGGGATACTGTGTGCAAACTCAAGCTGATATACTTGACCACATTCCCTCGGCTCTCTGCATAGCCGGCAGCCAAGTCTGTGATTGACTCTTGGCCAAACACAGTCATGTCTGCCGGTCTGGCCCCTGTTTGCAATTTCCGGAAAACTGAGCTGGGGCAGAGCGCAGAGGGAACGATCTGTGGTAAGTCTGTTTTTTGGGCTTGTTTTACAAATCCTACACAATGGAAAATTTTCGAGTGGAGATGCCCTGTACTCAGTGCGTTCCTGTTGACGTCATCACACGGGCCAGCTCAACAGTCAGGCAGGTCTCGCACCTTCCTCTTCTCCAAATACCATGAGAGGAAGGTGCAAGATGGCGTCACCTGGCGGGCGCACAGCGCAATACTGAAGGAACAATATTGGGAGGCCAAGTACAGGAATTTGCTTACTGAATCGGGTGGGGAAGGTCCTGCTACAGGAAGTTCACTACAGAGCCAAGAAAAGAAGGTTTAACAGCTGCAGGTAGTGGAGGGGGATCGCCAAAAATAATCACCACCACATTTTTACTATGGTACAGCTATCCACTAACAACAAGTTACAAATACGGTGTACTTCTCTTTTAAGGATTGTGTGTCTTTTCCTGTGAGCATGTGTTATACATATCTGGCCATGTGATCTATAAGGTTTTTTCTGTGCTTGAGAACACAGCCCTCAAAGTTTCGTTTTTGTAAATGGCTAAAATATCTATACTGTGTGCAGCTATTGTTTTTTTTTTGCTATGTAGAGTACTGATCCAGTGTAAATCTGCACCACTGTACAAAAATAGCTTTTTTTGAAAGCCGTGTGCCGCTCTTTTGTGTTTCTTTTTAAACATTAGCTAATAGTTTGTAAAGGCTTTGTTGATACAATTTTTAAAAATATACCTATTTTTTTATGATTCTTCTAAAGTATGGTAGGAAAACATTTAAGCATAAAACAAGCCAGTTAATCTATGGGGAGCTGAATAAGGGTGGACAGGACAAGTACTCCACATACATGTTGAATGGGTGGACTGCATTAAAAGCTAAAAGCTTTAGAAAAGTATTGAATTTAGTTGCAAATTCTCCTGTGGGTTTTTTGATTTTTTTCCCATTCCTCTCCAACATGAAGAAAAAGCTGTTGAAGGACATTCAGACAATATACACATATCAGGAGTAGAAACTATCACATATAATCATACTTTATTTTAAGATTGGATTAAATGTATCTACTTATTTTACTTATATATGTATAGTACCACACTGGAGCGGGAAAAGGAAGGAAGAAAACAGAAAGTAGACTGAAAAAATGGGGAGAAAGGCAAGTTGAGAAAGGAGTAAAGTAAAGGCCTGGTGTGGCAGTAGGGGTGGTATGGAGGGAGGAGAATAGGGCGAGAGATAAAATAGGGTAGTACATTTCCAGAATTATATATCAAAAAAAGTATAAAAACATTGTGGCATTACTATGTACTAGGTTGCAAGTATCAGAAGATATGCCATCTACCTCAGATCTTTGTGCAATGTGTTAACTGAAAAAGTCTATTAAAAGGACTCAGGAGATTCCTACAAATATACAAATAACGATCTGTACTTTTACACATGGCCGTTTCTAGCCATCTTGGTGCCCTAGCATGATCAGATCGCAATCCCATTGTACTTAAAAGTGCATGTAGTGTGGCCTAGCACTCCAAGAGTATTGGCATTAACACTTTCAGTGCCAGCAGACTTTCTACTAATAATTTCTGTGCCAGCACATTCCCAGAGAATTGCCATTAATCCTTCAGTGCCAGCAGAGTATTACCATTAACCCTTCAGTGCCAGCAGACTTTCTACTAATTTCTGCGCTAGCACTTTCCCAGAGTATTGCCATTAACCCTTCAGTGCCAGCATTTTCACAGAGTGTTGCCGTTAACACTCAGTGCCAGCAGAGTATTACCTTTAACCCTTTCAGCTGCCGGCATTGAAATGATATACTGTATATACCTGCTTACGTGTCTCCTACGTTGAATTGTTCACTCCTACTCTAAGTTCTAATTAGGGAGTTGAGTGGAAGGAAGAAAGGGTCAGAAATAGTGATCTCATGCTGCTAGTCACAGAGGCCACTGTTAAGTCTGCAGCAGGTTTGCATGCCATTTTAGAGCTGCTCATCCTCCCGCTTATTCCTTCACCTTTAGTTCATTTGTAACATTGTTTCTATGTAGAGTTATCCCATTCCAGGCTCTCTAATCTCACTACAATGTTGCAAATTACAGCAGCAGAACAAGGTGAGCAATTCTATTTTAACACTGCAAGTAAAGGCTAGGGAGAACACTGGGCGCCCTGGTTTAACATAGGCATCCCATGTCTAGGTGGGCTATGCCTAAAAATGGCCCAGCTTTTACTTACACGCTATTTGTTTAAAACATTCTAGTCTAATAAATTGTTTGCCAGCCCAGTACTAACGTCGACCTGTGATATGACCCACTGTTTAGGGGTGTTTTTTGTTGATTTTCATTTACTAATAAAGTAAGACGTGGGTCGACTCAGTCCTTTTATACCTGATTGACAGATTACCAGTTCAGGAAACCTTTGGTAGTCTGACTCTTGTTTGGTCTCTGTGTTGCCTGAAAATCAGTTGGGAGTGATCGGTCATAAATAAGGGCACATTTATAATTGGTACGCCTTTCTACATTGCCTTACCCTCTGTTTCCATATTACAACTGTATCCTCTGTATAACTCATAATTGGTACGCATTTCTACATCCAATACTGTGTATTGTTTTTCTAAACAGTTTGTTATATCCTGAAAAATTTTGAATAGGGTCAAAGTTACTTTTACCCCTGTCTCCTTACAAATGAGTTTGTGTATTAAGAGATGGTAGTCCTTGTTGCACAGCTGGTGATTACTTTGTTGTGTTAATTGCACTCTGCTAATTGCTTAATTTCCCTGTCCTGTGTATTTTTATCCCTATAAATTCAGACACAGCATAGGCCTAGGGGATAACTTTGCAGGGATGTCCATCCAAACTGAAGCTATCCTAAGTGAAATTGGAGTATAACAAGGGAGTTCAACAAGGAGAACGACAAGGAAAACACCACCTTCTTTTTAAGGTTTTTAACAATGTACCGTATCTGAGTATAAACCGAGGTACCTAGTTTTACCTAAAAAAGGAGGGAAAAGAGATTGACTCGAGTATAAACCGAGGTTGTAACCCCTACTAGTATTTGCCACTTATACAGTATGCACAAATAAAGAAGGTTTTACTCTTATTTGTAAATATTGTGTGCCCTGGTGTCCCTGTTGTATTCTCCTACCTTGTCCGGCGGGCCCCTCGCTCCACATCCTCTGCGCTTCAGGATGATGTCACTACTCGGCGCCGCAAAGTGAGAGGCGCCGGGTAGTGACATCATCCGGAAGCGCACTGAGGATGTGGATCGCGTGGCCGCCGGACAAGGTAGGAGAAAGATTTTGACTTGAGTATAAACCGAGCTAAGATTTTCAGCTTTTTTTTTTTTTTTCCACACTCTACCAGCCACTTACAAAATGCTGTTCCTTTCATCAAGTCCAAACATCCTAGGAAACTTCAGTATAAATCCTTAGCCCAACTCCACTCCCTGTTTATTATTCTTCTTTTTGCTGCTGGGATCTTACTCCCAACTCTGGACACTCCAACTTTTTCCTTCTGTCGCCGTCCTTGCCTTTCTACCCCCCCATCTTATTCGTCTCGAGGCTCTAATCTTTCTAATATCATAACTGTCCCTACTCTTTCACCTTCGCTTCTTCCTTTTTCCTGTGGCTTCCTTAATACACACTCTCTTGCTAACAAACACTTTTATTCATGACCTTTTCTGTTCTAATGCCTTTCATCTCCTGGCTCTTACGGCGACTTGGATCTCCCACCATGATACTGCGGTTGAGGCTTCGTTTATGCATGGTAGTCTGTCCTTCTCTCATTCGTCTCATTCCTCAGGATGGAGTGGTGGGATAGGTCTTCTCTTTTCCCCTATCTGCCGCTTTAACCTTGTTTCTCTTCTGCCCTCTATTGCTTTTTCCTTATTTGAAGTCCATGCTGTCCAACTTTCCACCCCTTATGTCTTTGAGTAGCAGTCGTACACAGACCCCCCTTCTGCCTCAGCCCCAGCCACTTTCCTTGCAGAGTTTGAAACCTGTATCTCTTATCTTTCTTTCCTCCGACTGTCCGGCTATAATTTAGGTGACTTCAATTGTCACATTGACAACTCTAAGCAATCCTGGCCCATTTAACTTCCTCCTTCTCACTCCAGCAGTAGACCAACACTAGCACCCATAAGGGTGGTCACTTCCTGGACTTGGTCTTCACTAAAAATCTTTCTGTCTCACAGTTTGCTAGTAAATCCTTCCCACTCTCTGATCACAATCTAATTACTTTCTCTACCACCTACTCTCCCCTCTCCTCTGACCCTCCGTCTCTATCCTCTTCTCTTGGTTCTAGCCTTGCTGCCCTCACGTCTGATTCTAACCAGGATTCGCTAATACATTCATATAACTCTACTGTTGACTCCTTTGCCCCCTACAAACTCAAACGTAACCCCCTTAACCCCTGTCCTTTGCTCAATTCAGATACCAAGTTCCTACACCACTGTACTTGTACTCTGTCAGGCAGACTTTAACCACTACAAGCTCATGTTGTTGTTGTCTTAATTCGGCTCTTTCAGCAGCTAAACACTCCTACTTTAGCACACTTATAAACAATAACAAAAATAACCTACGTTGACTATTTTTGCTACTTAACACTCTTGCAGCCCTCTTCATCCATTAACACTCCTCAGCATTTTGTAGACTACTTTAGAAATAAATAAGATGATATCCGTACTCTAATCCCTTCACCCCAGGACAACTCTTGCCTTCTTTTGCCTGCCCCACCACCCGCAGTCCTGGAATCTTTCACACTTCCTATTGTCCTCGTCGCTTACAATGTGTACCCTTGATCCCATGTACTCCTTCTTACTCAGACACTGCGTTAAAATCCTTTCCCCTGCTCTTGCTCACATTTTTAATTCCTCCCTGACCTCTGGGAGTTTTCCTGCTGTCTTTAAAGATGCATGTGTCAAACCTCTTCTTAAAAAACCCTCTCTGGACCCTACCTGTCTCTCAAACTACCACCCTGTCAAAACTCTTAGAACATCTCGTATCTGCACGCATTGCTAATTACCTCCATGCTAATAACCTATTGGACCGGGTCATTCAACTGAAACGGTCCTCTGGAAAGTCTCAAATCGCCTACAAGCTGCCAAAGGACAGTTCTCTCTAACAGATCTTTCTGTCTCTTTTGCTAATAAAGGTTCGTACACACATGCGATGGTGGGTACCGATCCGCGATGCATGATGTGTACGAACCTTAAAACTTTCTCTCCTGTTCTGCTTAGTGTGGGGGTCCCTCAGGGCTTGGTTTTAGGACCCTTGCTGTCCCTCTACACTGTCCCTCTTGGAGAAATAATCAGTTCTTTTGGCTTTATGTATCACTGATGATATCCAAATTTACTTGTCCACCCCCGCACTAACCCCTGAAGTTCAATCCAAAATCTCTAAATGTCTGTTCTCTATCTCTTCCTGGATGGCACACCGCCGCCTTAAGCTCAATATATTATTATATGGAATTAATCATTTCTCCCCCCTAAACTGGGGCCTAGTCCACCCTTCTACATCTCTATTGACAATATGGTCATTACCCCAGTTGAATCTGCACACTGCCTTGGAATTATCTTCCATCATCACATTAACTATGTCATTAGGACGTGTCGTTTACTTCTTGGCAATATTGCTAAGATCCTCCCCTTTGTCTCTCTCGCCACTTCTAAAATGCTCATGCATGCCCTTATAATCTACCATCTCGACTACTGTAATATTCTACTACTTGGACTCCCGTCCTCTCATCTCTCTCCTCTCCAGTCTATCTTAAACTTGGCAGCTCTCCTCCACCCCAATACTTCAGTCCATAGGGTGGCTTCCCATCAAACAAAGAATCCTATTCAATACCCTGCTTTTAACCTTTAAATCCCTTCGCTCTACTGCACCTCCCTACTTATCTTCTGTATTGGTTCCTTATGTTCCAGGTCGTGCCCTCCGTTCCTCGCAGGGAAATCTTCTCCTGGACAAACCCCCCAACAAACACTGCTGCCTCCCGCCTTAAACCATTCTCTCTTGTTGCTCCCTACCTTTGGAACTCTCTCTCCCTCTCTTGCTTCGCCTGTTGACATCCAATAATGCTTTCAAATCTAGACTGTTATCCTACCTTTCTGAGTATCGGCACAACAAATGATTGTTAGCCCTTTTAATCACCTTGTACCCATCCCCCCCACTTGTATCTGTATGTTATCCCTCCCACTTAGATTGTAAGCTCTTCGGAGCAGGGATCTCATTCCTAATGTGTCAAGGCATGTTGCATTTACCATATACCAAATTATACATAATTTATATGTTTTCTTAACCTATGAATGAAATTGTATTTCATTTTTATTTATCTGTATAAGGGTTTGCACTTATTTCTTGTTTGTATACTCTCAGGGAGATTCAATAAAAGTCTTATTGTTTAAAATGGTGCTAATTTTGCCCCAACCAATCAGAACTTATGTAACATTTGAAAGTTAACATCTGATTGGTTGGGGCAAAATTAGCACCATTTTAAACGATAAGAACTTTTATTGAATAAACCCCTCTGTATTTTATAATGTACAGGGCTGCGTACCCAAGTGGCGCTTTATAAATAAAATTATACATACATGCATACATTTTAGCTTGATTGACTGAACTATTATCCAAGGTCGAAAATCTGGCTGAATTATTATTTTTAATTATTACTTACCAGTGGCTGGGATGCACAAGTATATTGTGCTATTAGTCCAATAACTGAATAAGCCAATTTGTTTTTTTTGAGCAGCCATCACATGAAAACCCTCTACACATTAGTCCCCATGGTTACATTCCTAATCAATTTGGGAAGCTGGCTTCTGGGATTTCTCCAACCACACCGAAGATTTTCATGGATAGGGATTTATGGATATTTAGGTGACTTTTTAGTATACACAACCTTTTATAAATAAACGTGAAAAAAACAACCTTTTTTTTTTTTAAAGAATTGTGGTTTATACTTTTCTGCCTCCTTTATGGGTCTTCAGTGATGCTCCTCTTATGTGGGAGGATATGGGTGTTAGGGGACATTACTACTGGTGCCCTCCCCACACTAGAGAACATTTAAAGCCTGTGGGTTATTGCCCAGTTATCCTCCCTCCCACCAAAACTGACCTGGTTATAAAAGTAAAGCTCCTCCAAATTCATCTTGTACAATTTGAAAATAGAGTAGATTTGGAGAAATATAGGTCTGCATTCCTTAACTTACTTAACTAGTATTGAAAGCAAACATGAGGTTACAATCTTAGGAGGACTAAATGAATTTATAGTGAAATTTTATGGACCACAAGGAAGTAAGTATAAGATGTTGTTATTGATGCACAACACAAGATAAAGGAATACCTTGTAGTTTAATGGAGTACAATATTTGCCTTTACAAATTATAATGTAAAATATTTATTAAAGGGACACTAGTAAATAAATCAAAATCTCCCCTCAAAGTAGAATAGTATATGGGTTACGAGACCATATTCCTATCTAACAATTCAATGGAAAATCACTCTTATTCATTTGCATATGCAGTGCATGCAGATGAATAGGAGAGTGTTGGGGAACTGATAGGACAGCAGAGAAAAATATTTGTTTGCCACAATCTTTATTAAGCTGCCATTCTGCATAGAAGTATGGTCTCCTAACTTCCATAGTTATTCTACTTTAAGGGGTTGGGGTCATTTTTACCTTTTAAAGGACATTTTACGGTTTTGTGTCTACTCCTCTCTTCCATATTACATTCTACATTAGTTACCTCTGTTATTTTCCTCTAATCCATCTTCCATATGCAATGCTGCATCTCCACCCTACTTATTTAATTCTGCTCCATTTTGCCTTCATCTTATCTTCATCTCTCGCTTATTCCATTCTGGCTTTTAACTGCTTTTTCTATACCACTTCTTACTACAACGCAGTGCAGAATCAGTTGCTGATAACTGCCTGCATCTGCCTGGCCCTTTGTTTAAGTGCACAGGCCAGCTGAGGAGTCCTTGAATCCTCTAGAACATTGAGAGTTTTTGAATATGTTGTGCTCAAATCTGACTGCATTTGTAGAATGCTATGTCAATAAACAAGGTTTGTAACCCAATATTCACCAGCTCTTAGAGTGTCATATGGGATTCTTTTTATTTCTACCCAGTGCATTTATAGAAGTTCAATGCACATAATTGTGGGGGAAACCTGCCCTTTGTGAGGTGCCTATACAATTGTACACTTCATGTGAGCACCTGACAAAGTTAGTGTCCCCTGAAATTTCGTGCACTTCTTGGCTATTTCAGAATAACGTAGCTTTCTGTTTGATTCCTCTGTGCATCCTAGTCTCTGCTAGATTTGGTGAGTGTATATTGTGACCAAAGCCAGAGGTCTTTCTATGGGAATTGGTCAGGTTAACTATTAGGTATACTGTGTCATAGTATATAGCATTCAGTCATTGGCTCTGATGTCAACTGTCACATCCATGTCTGACAGTTGGTAGCCTTATCCCCCTTTCTGCTTCTGGTTGAGGCCACAATATAATAGTCCGCAACATGCATGAAAAAAGTGTATTGTGCTGTACTTTTCACAATAATCTGAAATGATTTGCAAAAATATAGTGATCGCATGCGTTATGAAAATGGATTGCATGACATGCAATGTGGCCACCCACTGCACTGCTGTGATACTCATGCATGTTGACAGGCTTTGTGAATTTTCTGGCTATGATATAGACGTAATGTCTTTATTTGAATTCATTGGGGGTTATTCAATAAAAGTTCTTATCGTTTAAAATGGTGCTAATTTTGCCCCAACCAATCAGATATTAGCTTTCAAATGTTAAATAAGATCTGATTGGTTGGGGCTAAATTAGCACCATTTTAAATGATAAGACCATTTATTGAATCTCCCTGTATATGTTATGCTTACATATTGACTTTTTCCCTTTGATTTGTAGCACCATATGAAGGTGGTGTGTGGAAAGTAAGAGTGGACCTTCCTGATAAATATCCCTTTAAATCTCCTTCTATAGGTAGGTAATTAACTTACATCATTATTTGGGTAAAATTGTTACATTGATATGTATCCAGCCATGTTGTCAAGCAACTCATTATGTGCCCGATAAATTATTTTCAAAATGGTTCATCTTCTGAATTTCATTAACTTGGGCATGCTATCACCTCTTTCATATGCTATTATTTTCAGTCACTGGCCTCCAGTCACAACACTTAATTACTGTCTTGGGGATTGGAGAAAATTATAGAATGTATACTATATTGTGTGCCTGCTTAGTCTAAATATCTTACTCTCCAAGTAAGTGCAGTGTGCAATCCTGAACCTACTGTGTGAGCAGTGGGATGAATCTGAAGGCAAAAAAATTCAAGGAGAGCTATACTTTCCTCCCCCTCACTCCACACATCAATTTTACCCAGTCTGAGGGCCTAAACGCTAGGTCCTCAACCATGTGTTCTAAATTAAGCTGCATTACTTGCCTAAAGTTTCCTTTGCTGCTCTGGTTTTCTCTGCTTCCTTAAGTCTGTCTGAGATGAGGCCAGTGATCGTTGGGTCCTCTATGTAAAGTACGTTCGGTCAGAACAAAGGATCACATAATGTGTACCTATCCTTAAACTAAACTTTTTTTGTGCAGTCACTTAGTCTCCAGATAAGATGTTTAGTACATAGAGCTCATTCACATTAGTACGATAAACTGTCTCACCTCTGTGGCTGTGGAGTACCTTTAATTAATCAACCCTCTTTTGTGTGATTCTTTGTGAACTTACACAAGCTCTTATGTCTTTCACAGCTTATGAAAGCAGTGCTGTGCCATCTCTTGCTACTAGTAGTTGATGACCAATCCTATTGCAGCATTAAAACCTGCCCGGTCTCCTCCCTGGCACAGATAATAGAGCTTTCACAGTGAACTGTACTGAATCTGTTATGAAAGCATGAGAAGCAAAGAAAAGTGCAAATATGAAAAAGAAAAGTTAATTTATTAGATTATTTCCCAGCTAGTGTAAATGGCAGAAAAGGGAGATGTGTAGTAAAAATGACTGCTGTAGGACAGAAAAATTTAACCTGTAAATTTTCATTGGTGTCTATGGAGCAGGCTGCCAAAATTTTGGCTCCTAGATTTGTTTCAGTGGCTCAAAATGTCAAAAATTATTTGTCCACCCCTGACCTATAACTACAGGAACTTTTTAAACTGTAATATTAGCTTGATAACCCACCCTAGACAAAAGATTAAGGTGCATTTACTGACTAAACTCATCACAGTCTCTACCAAAAAGTTAAGCCAGTAAATGCATTTACTTATCTCTGGGGGCTAAGGAGGTTAATGTTTTAACATAAATGTGCCTCTAAAGCTAGGTACACACCTAGCGATTTTTCCTCCTGACCGACCGTTCGATACTTTCGAATGGTCGGCCAGGAGGAAGGACTGTCGGTCGCGGCAAAAGCAGCCACGGCCGATAGTCACCGCGGCCGATCGTGCGGTCCATAGAGGACCGCATGATCGGACGAGGTTTTCCACCCTGTCCGATCGTCCTTTCGTCCGATTTGGACGAACGGTCGATCGGACATGGGCACATTCGGATGCGATAATTTCGGTCCGATCGACCGATGCACTGAACTATCGGACCGAAATATCTCATCGTGTGTACCCAGCTTTAAGCTCTATAAACACGCTTTGTCAACACCACAAAGCCTGATAAACAAGCGATTAATGGTCATTGCATCTGCAATATTGAGTATATAACTTTAATTTCCAGCTGATTTGCAGTTTTCTTTCTGACAATTTTATCAGGGTCTTCCATATTCTTGTGGAGACATTGGTATACAAAAATTATCTGGGGGGAAAAAAAACAGATCATGAATGCTAGTGTCATGGTATGTAGCCACTTGTTGAACATACATGCAAGTATGAAGACTACATGAACTGGGATATGTACTGGCAATAATATAGCAGCCTTCCTATTTACAGAATCCAATGTTTCCATGTTTAGCATTTTGCGCTTCTAGGGATGCTCTGAGGAGGAATGCATGTAGATGAAGGGGAAATAAAACATACATTTTTTTTTACCCTTAAAACCCCTAATATGTTCTGCTGACATTTTAGTATGTCAGTTTAGCAGAGAATGAGTAATCTGAACAATATGTATTTATATATATATCATATCGTAATTTGTTTACATAGTTATTTAATTTAGTTACTGCTTTTGTTTTTTTAGGATTCATGAACAAAATTTTCCATCCCAATATTGATGAAGCGTAAGTATAAATATATTTTATCCTTTGCTTTAGAAAGCCTCTGTATTTTCACTGGTTATGGTAATTTATTTTAAGAGAAATGCTAAAAACCATCACTGGCTTAGGTGGTTTCTCAGACCTGAACTTTTGTTTTCCTACTCATTCATGGCACCCGGTAATTAAGTAACTGGTCTCCTTAGAAGTGAACTATTGAAAAGAACGATCTTGTTCCTATCAAACAAGCCTAGGATGATGTCTCTGTCTTCTCTGGATCTTAAGTTTTAGGTTTGTAATGTAAACTTCCTTGTCTGTTCTGTCTGCCTGTGTCTGTGACTGGCACATGATGAGATGTGTGAAAAGCCCCACCCCCCAAAAATGGGACAGACATGCAACCATTCTCTGTCCATTCCTATACTTGTGGCCACCTTAAAGAGAGAAAATAAAATATTTCCAGGCTTTTAAAATGATTAAGAAGTTTGGTATGCTCCAACCTGACACCCTTTGTACTGCTTTAACTTTGGATAGACTACAGCTAGAAGCATGATACTGGAGACATTTTAAAGGTAGCAGTGTGCTCTTTTCATGTATGGAGAAAACCGTTCCCCCTTTAAAGGGACACTATACTGAAAAAATGACTTTGCCTCACCTTAATCTATATTTGGATACATGTAAGTAACACTTACACTGATTTGTGTGTGTTGCTTCATGACTTCAATTCAGCACACATTTTATTTAGGAGCAGTATCCCCCCTCCCTCTTTTAACCACTCCCACTTCCATCCAACCTGATTTTTGTCCCACAAACCAACTGTCAAGCCTGCACACAGCATACTGTCACCATTCTAGCTACAGTAAAACTACTAACAGAAATAGTTTTTGAGAGCAAGGAACTTGATTGACAGCTAAAATATAAGAAGTTTTAGATTGGATATGTAAAGAAATGGGGGCCGATCAACAAAAAAATGATACTGGGTGGTTGGGAAGAATTATAGTTTCCAGTTATGGTCAATTTAAAATAAGCTTTTTTCGGTATAGATGCCCTTTAAGAAATTGGCCTTAGAAGATTTGCCTTGTGGTTGCAGCCCCTGTTAAAGGGATATTCTTGTTTAAATTATGTATTTGCAAAATATCAAACATTTTGAGCGCAGCTGTTTTTTGTGGTCTACAATTATAAATGGTGTTTGGTTTTTAGTTTAAAGCTTTGTATGGGAAAAACTCCTAGAAAATGTGGGTTGAAAACCTAGTTTGCTAACATTGCTTAGAAACCCCCTGTAATATTAGACTGCACATCTTGATATAATTAACAGTGCCTTATCATGTTTGTGGTGGTTAAAACACACACTAACTGTGTTCAATGACCTGTAAAAGAGAATCTTTAACCCAAAATAAAGCTCTTCTCTAATCCTAGCCTGCTAAAGGTATGCACACTTTACAGGATTGTTGGCCAAATCAGATGATAACTACTGCTATGGCAATCTAATGTGTTTGTAGGCTCCCCCTGATATTGTTTATGATTTGTCTTGCCAGATCACTAAACAGTGCTTGTTATCGCTAGTGTTCTCTGGATGCTTGGCTGTTAAGGTGCCTCTCTGTAGGGGAAGTGTCAAATTTTAGTTCTACTGAGCTCTCAAACTACTGGAAAAATATGTAGAAATTTAAGAGGTTGGACTAAGTGATTAACCCTTGCCATTATGGAAATGTTAATTTTTTTTTTTTGATGGAGAGATGGTCTTTGTCCCTTTTACCCTCCTAAAGTAATAAGAGTTAAAGGGTATCTCCACCCCTAAGATAAACTTCTTACATTGTGTTGGGCATCCCATGCCACCCCCAACCATTGATTTATATTTCTTAAAAAAAAAGCCTCAGAAATATACACAGTCCCTCATTCCCCTGGCACTCTGTTCTAGCTGGAAGCAGCAGAGAGGGGCAGGACCGGCAGCCGCGTCTGTGATTGGCGAGCCGGCGACGCGACTGCCGGCTATGCACACAGCTGGGGGAACCAAGGTATGTAAGATCTATGTAAGGTCTTTTCTGGGGCTTGTTTTACAAAAGAAAATTGGTTGGATGTGGTGCCCTACGCACAGTAAAGAGATTTTATTGGTAGGGGATGTAGCAAACAGGGCGGGCGGATGCTCCCCTGCACATGTCACAGTCCTTACTGAGGACAAGGACAAGCGGCAGGGACCGGATCAGGCAGCTCTCTTTACTTTTTTCACCTTTGAACAAGCACTGCAGGAGAACCATAAGGAGCAGAGGAGTAAAGTAAGGATTTTTGAACACTACACAGTGGGGCCAGTAGTGGGTTAAATTTTATTTTTGGGGTGGACCCTTTAAACACCAGAATAAGTAATACTTCTACTTAGTATAGATTTAATTAACAAATCCTTGCTGGTGTCAGGTTTCTTTTATAGCAAGCATGTTGACACACAATTCCAAGAACACTGACCCCCCAGCAACCTGGATCATCTTTGCTCTAAACCAGGTTTTCACACAAAAATTGGGAATGTAGGACCGACACAAGGAATTTATTAGAGGAAAAATGTATACGTATGCTACTGTATGAAAAGATGCTGTCTAGTAAGAATGCTTTTACAAATATGAAGTCTAATTAACTAAATTTACAACATGCAAAGTGAACAGAAGATCAATCTAAATCAAATCAATATTTAATTTTACTACCTTTTGCCTCAAACTAACCTCAATTCTTATAGGTACACTTGCACAAAGTCAGAGATTTTGTATGCTTATAGTCAGGTGTATTTTTAACAATTTATACCAAACAGGTGCTAATGATCATCATTTCCATATGTAGGTTGAAACAGTCATTAACTGAAACAAAAACAACTATGTAGGAGGATTAAAACTGGGTGAGGAACAACAACTCTGCTACCAAGGTGAGGTTGTGGACCATTTCATGTCACAGGTAATACACCATGGCAAGACTGAGCACAGCAACAAGACATTACTATATCAACAAGTTCTCTCCCAGACAAAGATATTTAAGCAGGCTGGGGTTTCAAAATATGCTGTTCAAGCTCTTCTGAAGAAGCACAAAGGAACAAGAGTTGAGAAATCTAGACACAGTGGTTGTCCAAGGAAACACTGCGTCAAATTAAAGACACATCATGCTTACCTCTTTGAGTTCTGAAAATGTTCAGCAAAACCATTAGCTCAAAACTGGCAAATACCTGTGTATATCCATCTTCTGTCCAGAGAAGTCTGTTCATGGAAGAATTGTGGCCAAAAGGCCAAACTACTAAGCAAAGAAAAATTACAGCTTTGGACTGATTAGACAAAATATTTGGCTGTAGCAAAAGCCAATTTGTCTGCTGAAAGGCTGGGAAGTGGTTCAATTATTATGTCCAGGCAACAGTGAAGCATTGTGCAGTACCATTAGGGAGGAATATGATTGGTCCCAAATGTATTCTGCAGCTGGACAACTAGCCCCTAATACAACCAATTCCATTAAGAACTATCTTCAGCGTAAAGAAGAAAAAGGAGACCTGAAAGTGTTGGTATGGTCTGCACAAACCCTAATATCGCATTAAGTGTGATCTAAGAAAGCCTACTTTAGTTAGTTTTTCATGTTGTTTTAAACAACCAAACTTCCAAGTTCCTTAAAAAACTGTGTGCAAGTGTACCTAGAAAAACGGATACCTTTTGGTGGCAAAGGGTGTTCACATCAAATATTTGCATTAATTGATACAAAATAAATTAACACTTCTGTTTGTGAAAGCATACTTGGTTTACAACATTTCTACACAACTGCCTAAAACTGTATTGCATATAGATAAATCAGCCATAACATTATGACCACACACCTAATATTAAGTAGGTCCCCCTTCTGCCACCAAAACTACCCTGATTCATAAAAATATGGTCTCCACTAGAAAGTATGGTGTGGTATCGATCACTGAGCCAGTAATAGCAAATCTTTTAAGACTTGACATAGAGGTGGGGCCTCTATGTATCTGCATTGAGGATTTTGGAATTCTAGTTAAGGGGTTCACAGTAGGCAGCTAAAGACAAAATCAGTGTGGTTTTTTTTTTTACTATCTGCATTTTAATGTGCTCCTTATTGCTATAGGTCAGGTACAGTGTGTTTAGATGTCATCAATCAAACCTGGACAGCTCTATATGGTGAGTACAGCACTTCATTGATCCTGGCCCATTTCAGATATTCATTTTCAATTTCTGGAATATTAAAAATAACATTTATAGACTCTTTTACAGAGATCTACAGCATTAAAATCTGGTCTTAAAATTGTGCTAACCAATTCCCTAAATGTTAGCGTAACTTGCGGCAGCTGATGTGGTGGGTACTACATTTTTGCTGGAGTAGTCTAACAAGCAGTAAATATTTTTATCAAGAAGTGGTAATATTAAATTAATGCTGTGAGTTTACAGTTTACGGTGGCCATACACTGATCAAAATTTCAGCGATTTTGTTTGCAGGCACCATACATGGGGCATTTACCACTGGATACCAGTTACTGACCAACAATTTCGCAATTTTTATGGCAACCGTTAATCTTGTACTAGAGTTTTTTTTTAAAATATTTTTCCTTGTTTCTGCTAGCTAGATTACAGATAAAAAAAGCCTTCTATTTGTTTCAAAGTAGTGTACTGTTGGATATGTTATAAAAATATTTGTTACTACCGATTTAATTTGAAAAGTAGTAATTATCTTAAGTCACCAGAATACAATGTCCCAATTGACAGGCAGACCTTAGGAAGGTGAGTACTTTCGTATGCTTCTATCCATTAGTTCCCTTTAAAGGGCATGTCCACCCCTTTTTATATATTATACAAATAGATCCTCCCAGCCCCAACCGCCATAATACAATTCTTAGAAAGTGCCCCGATATGTACTTGCCTTCCCTCTATCCTCCGCGGCAGTCTCCAGGCCCTCTGCTTGCACGGAAATGCAAGCAGGGGGCGGGACCGGCAGCCGCATCCCTGATTGGCTGAGAGGCAGCCAATCGGGGACGCGGCTGCCGGCTGCTCAGAACGCCGGAGGATAGAGGGAAGGTAAGTAACTATCGGGGCACTTTCTATGAATTCTGTTACAGCGGTTGGGGCTGGGGGATCAATATATATAATGGGGATTTTACACTAGGGGAAGGGGAAAAAAAACGGGAGGGGGGGGAGGACTCTCCTGCGCATGACTCAACCTTGTCGAGGTTGAGGCTGAGACAGGCGCAGGATGAGTCACCCAGACCTTCTACACTACACTTTCCTGGACTTTGGAGGGGCACAGCATGGCAACCATAAGGAGCTGGGATGTAAGGTAAGAATTTTTGTACACTACAGAGTGGGGCCAGTATGGGGTTAAATTTGAGTTTTGGGGGTGGACATGCCCTTTAAGGAATATTGCACAACAGATGTAGACTGGTAGTACACTGATTAGACATTTGATAGATTCATTATTCGATCGCCCATTCTGACAGTTATCCAAAGACAATCTTTACTTGCTGGTGGTTTTACCTTCCTGTGCTCCATGCAGGGCCCCTTTATATTGCAATTGTATGTTACAAAAAAGATGCCAGGCATTTCTGATGTTGAGAAACTTTATAGTGCATACCTAGCATGAACGAGAGAAGCTGAATTAAGAGAAGGGAGAGAGACTGAATGCAAGAAATATTTTTGAGTTGGAGCCTACAGGAGTTGGATATTCTTTAAACGGCATGTCCACCCCCAAAACTATAATCCCCCTAACTACTGGCCCTATTGTGTAGTCTAGTTTAATCCTTACCTCACCATCCCAGCTCCATATGGTTCTCCAGTAGTCCCCCCCCCCCCCCAAAGTCCCCAAAACTGCCCACCAGGAGGTTAGCAGAGTCATATAGGACTCTGCCTCCTACCTGGCCTCGGGAGAAGTTTGGCATGTGTACTGCATCCCTTCTCCCCCTCCCTCCCTTTCCCTCCCTCTCCGGATTCCCTCCCCCTAGCATTAATCCCCTTTAATATAGTAATCCCCCTGGTCCAGCCCCAACGCATCATTTTTATTTTTAGAAAGTGCCCAAACTTTTACTTACTCCCCTCTTTCCTCCGCTGCACTGAATGACCGGCAGCCGCGTCCGTGATTGGCTGCGCTCAGCCAATCACAGACGCGACTGCCGGTCCCACCCTCTGCTTGCATTCTGCAAGCAGAGGGCCGGCAGCGCGGCGAAGGAAAGAGGGGAGGTAAGTAAAAGTTTGGGGCACTTTCTAAAAATAAAAATGATGCGTTGGGGCTGGGGGACCAGGGGGAAAGCTATATCAAAAAATAGATTTAAGGGTGGACATACCCTTTAAAGGATAAGTACACTGTAAAATAAGTTAGGTTGATTGGAAGCTGCAGCTTTAAAAATATTGTTGCCAATTTTTTTTTACCTTGCCCCTCCAGATCCTACCTTTGTGCCTTGGAAGTTGCTGACATCTTGTAATGAGTCTTGGGAATGTTAAGCTCCGCCCCTCAGATTTCCTTTGCTTTATCCTGCTTGAGCCTCAAACGGTAATGCCTGTGAGTTCCGTGCACGCTTCTTCTTGAGTCTCAAACAGTAATGCCTGTGAGTTCCGTGCACGTGCACGGAACTCACAGGCATTATTGTTTGAGACTCAAGTAGGAGAAAGCGGAGGAAATCTCAGAGGGGTCGGAGCTTAACATTCAGCAAACCAGTAACAAGATGTCAGCAACTTTCAAGGCACAAAGCTAGACTCTGGAGGGGCAAATATGCCAACAGTATTTTTAAAGCTGCAGCTTCCAAATAAACATAACTTGATTTTACAGTGCACTTATCCTTTAATGGGGTTTGAACAAAGCAATTCACTCGAGAAGGTAGGATTTAGGTGTGTTATTTTAGGTAAGGAATAAATAGAGGGTTACAGAAATCACAGTAAGGGGAACCAAAGGCTAATTATAGGAAAAGTCAGTGGTTAAATCACATTTTGGACTAGATACTCTGGGCAGTATTAACTTTACTTTTAGTTTTTTTTGCGGTGTGCATTCTTTTAAGACCTGTAATAGTAACTTAAAATATTTTAGTGTTGGCATTATTTTAAAAAACATCAGTTTTTTTTTCTCTTGGTATGGCACCCTAGGCTTGTTCAGCTTAGCTATACTCTGCTCAACTTGTTCACATTTAAAATCAATTCACTGTATCAAATACAAAATCACCAAATCAATTCATTTGGAAACTATTTAACAAAAACAAAACAACACTTACTAATTGGTCAAATTAAGAAAAAACAGACTTCGTGTTAACAAGGCCTTAGTCTTGTTTATTCTGCAGTGGGTTAGGGAGCCACCCAAACTGGCATTTCAATATGTGGAAGAGGGGTTAGCAGTAAATGTACTTTTCTTGTGATCTAACCACACTACATCATGCAGTTTCCTGCCTACTTTTCCATCATCATGTCACTTGTTTATTGTTAGAAAATTAGGTTCCAGCCAAGTATAATTTTTTTAGATTTTATTTATTCCAATGAGGGTAAAATATCACCGTACAAAGCTTGTGGCAGTTGCACAACTGTTTTTGCGTACCGCCGTATGTAATGTATTAAAGTCACGTTAACCAATGTATTAAGGGTTAACGTGACTTTAAGATGGAAAATCCGATAACAGCTCTCCGTACATGGACCAGGAAGTATTAACGACATTGCACAAATGTTAAACTTGCTAACAAATAGCTGTATTTCTCACCTCTGAAATCTGCAGCATTGTGGAGAAATTTTAAATCATGGATATCCCACCTGCAGCCCTCCAGATGTTTGAAAACTAAAATTCCCAGCTTTCCATAAACCTACAGAATGGATGTGTCCACAAGTTTACAATTACTGGTATTCTCTTCTTAGGCATTTTAGCATTGTGGCTCATTTACATTTTAGCTTTTCCTTGTTCCTTCATCCAGGTCATGGTATATCTGTTGTATTCAGTTAGATTGACTGTTAGATTAAAAGGCCTGTGTGCCGAAACCTTGTGTGTAACCCTAACATTTATTCTTACTGTTAGATTAAAAGGGTTTCTATGGTCGCCAACCAATAAAAAACCTGCAGTCTTACCTTTAAAATAAACCCTGGGTCACATTTTTTATGGTCTCTGATTTTTGGTGATGAAAGGTTAACTCTTGCGTTATCACCTGTACTTCCTGCTTACTGAAGACCTAATGCTGTGAAAGATAGGAAGTTCATTTAGTGACAACTGGTCAGTAAAGCCATCAGTAGCTGTCCCTCAGAGGTATTGGGCAGGGCTTGAATTAGTTTTATTTTCCATCACAACAGTCAATGTGTACCAGATGCACTTGCTAAATGTGTGCTACAGCAAACCTTTCTACTCTTTCATTTTTTTAATACTTTTTAATTTTATTTTCTTACAGATCTTACCAATATATTTGAATCATTTCTGCCTCAGTTGCTGGCCTATCCCAACCCTATAGATCCACTTAATGGAGATGCTGCAGCTATGTATCTCCATCGACCAGAAGAATACAAACAGAAAATTAAAGGTGAGTTAGTTAAAGCTTAGTATTTGGGGCCATACTGCCATAAATAAAACTAATATATAATCATGCATCATTTTGTATAATCAAAAGCAGATTTAGCTTAGCTTCCTCTAAAAACTGCAAGCAATATACTACTATTCAGTTTGTATTTAAAGGGCAAGTCCACCCCCAAAACTAACTTTTTATATTTATTTGGCCCAAATAAGTGCTCCAAAACAAACTTTACAGCATGTAAATCGGTCCAGTGGTTCAAAAGTTACAGACCTTTGTAGCTGGCTTAATCCTGCAGCATGGACCAATACAGCGATGAACAGAGACAGGTTACATTACCTTGCCTCTGTTCTTTTCATGTTCTTGAGCATGTCTGTTAGCATCCAGGAGTGAGAACAGAGGAAGTTGCATCAGTAATGGTCTGACCCCTGGATCCCTGGATTTTCCCTCTCAACCAATCACAGCTGTAAAGTTATGTGTACTGAAGAAATCCAGGATCAACAGCTGCAGCCAGCCAGCCCAGAGAGAGAGAGAGATAGAGAGAGAGACACACACAAACACAGGCAAGAATTTTTTTTTTTTTTCTTCTAAGCTGCAGCTCGGGGTCATCTAAAGAGGAAGTGGAGAGGAAGTGCAGCCTGATATATATCTCATTAAATATCAGGCAAAGCAAATGATTTTGAGAAAAATGAACATGGCGTTTGAGGTTGGTGCTATTATATAAAGAACATATAAAAAGTTTATTTTTGGGTGGACATACCCTTTAACCAAACCTTTTTGAGCCCTATCTAAAGACAAAAATCAGTAGCGAAAATGCAGGAGCCAGTGCCACATTCCATTATATGGAAATAATTTATGTGAATATACATATCTTTTCTTAGTCCCATTTTCTTTAGTGGCACTCTATGTTGTGTTGTAATATTCTAAATAGTACAGACTAGAAATGCTTTTTTGCCTGTAATAATTTCTGTGCAAAGATGACATGCTGGGTGAACAAAAAGATAAGTGTTGCCTTTGTTTGCCACTTTAGTTTCAATAAGACCTAGCAAGCCTAGTTGTTTAAGGCAGATGGGGTTGTTTGAAAGCTAGCTTCAACTTTGCATGCTTTGGTAGAGCTATTTCTCTGGAGTAACCTAATTAAAATAGTACAAACTATACTGTACATATCCACGAACTATAATTTGATGCATATCACAGCACAAATTCAGATGGAATCAGTGTGCAATGAGAAGCAATTGGGTAATCTGCATGGCCAGCTTTACTAGGTCTATTTTTGCTGTAAGTTATGTGCATGAGAGTCGATGTTTGTTACAGCCGTTAAATGATAACTTAAAGAGTATGTATACTGAAAAAATAACTTTGCCTCATCTAAATCTATAATTAAATACACGTAAGTAGCCCTTAATGTAGGTGTGTGTTGCTGCATGCCTTCAATCCAGTACTTGTTTTGCTCAGGTCCAGTATCTTCCCTCCCTCTCTTAAGTGACTCATCCTTTCCTCAGATCCAACTTTTTTTTTTTTTAAACTGAGCATGCTCGGTAATCACTATCCCCTATCGTTGACAGATGGAGTTCACCAACTGTCACCCATCCAGTTACAATGACACCCTTCCAATTACAGCAAAATCCAGTACTTGCACACAGCAGAAAATAAGATACTTGACTGACAGCTGAAGCAATTTATGCTTCACATTAGATTGTGAAGCATAAGAGCATTAGAAAGAAATTGGTGGCAGATCAAGAAAAATAGTAATAGTTGGGATGAATTATTATTTTCCAGTAATGGACAATTTAAAAAAATATTTCTCCAGTGTACATCCAATTTTTGGCACAAGAAAACCAATGCACAATCTTTTTCTATTTCTTTTTTATTAGCATGAGTTGTCTTTTGTGGTTATAGTGTAAATGTACTACCATAAATACAAAGATGGATAACTATTGTTTATGCCATTTTATAAATGCAATTAGAAAGTGGTTTTTAAATGTTTTTCCCCTCCTATGCAGAATACATCCAAAAATATGCAACAGAAGAAGCGCTGAAAGAACAGGAGGAGCGTACTGGGGACAGCTCATCTGAAAGCTCTATGTCTGATTTCTCAGAAGATGAAGCCCAGGACATGGAATTGTAGTAGAAGCGATCTGCTTTTTTGAAATGAAAAAACAAAGACTTATTTCCTAACCATGAGAAGCAGACTATAATATTCATATTTAAACAAAGCAATTTTTTTTATTACTAAAACAAGGTTTTTATGAATAATAGCATCAATATATCATCACCCTTTAGGTCTTGATCTCCCTCGTCATTTTTCAGCCAATGTGCATAGTATCCCCACATTCCATTTTGGTAGCTGTGTGCATGAGTTCAGCAGTCCATTGTTGTGTGCTACTTGAACTCTAAAGGGGAAAAATAGAAGAAAAAAAAGGGGGGGGGGGGAACAAAAAAAGGCAACAAATAACATTTCTGGCTGATGTGATAACGTAGTTTTCAGGTAGTGTCGTCATTTTATCAGCACCTGCTATGCGGAGCACCCCATAAACTCTGCTGGAACATTTTCAGACCTAAATGATGAACGTTGGGGCCTATTGTATTAAAGAAAAAGCCTTTAGTTTCCAAATACAAACTTGAGAGGAATGTGTGTTTTGTGGGTCAACCCCTTTGGATATATATCTATATTTTTTTTATGTTTAGCCTGCAGACTTTGGAAAATGCACATCAAGGGTCTTGAAAGCAGGATTTCATAGTCGTCTCTCAAATTTTAAGTACCTATTTACTTTTCCCAATTTTTATTTTGGATCCACTGTCTATACCCACACCTGCCATTTTAGGCTAACCTAGTCAAGGGAACTTTTTAAACAACTTCTGTACAGACCATTATCATAGTAATCATCTGGATGGATATGACTTTCTTGGAGACTTAATTGTGGATCTTTGTCCAATAATAATTTTCCCTTTTAGGTAAAGATAATGGTGATTGTATGACTTAATTTTCTTTCAAATATAGAGACGGCTAAATTTGTGTGCTTGGTGTTTCCTGGTCCTTTTAAATTACTTTGATGAATTTAATTTTATGATGAACGGCAGACTCCAAACATGTTTCATTCAATAAGGTGTCAAATTCTATTTAAATTGGAATATTTGGTTTATTTGTCCAATACCTACATACTTTTTTTTTTTCTTTTCATACATAATGTAAATATTGTAGAAAATAATATGGTATAATATGTATTGAGTAGAAGTTTGTGAATGTGTTAAGAAAGCCAGCAGACTACATTTTTGGTGTTTTTATATAAAATAAACTTAAGTAAAGCAAAGAGTTTTAAGGCGCATACACAAATTAGACAACACAGATTAGACAATTGTCTGCCATAGCAGCCAGCAATCTAAAGGAGCCCATACACATGTGATTACATTCACATGTGTACAGGCAGATTCCATTGGAATCTGTCTGTGCATGTGTGGTGGTAACCACATGGACGACCCCGGTCAATCCCATACGAGGTATGGGGATTGGTCGGCCATGCGTCCATACACAGCGCCAAATGTATTGGTTCCCTCTACTACTAGAGGGAGCAGATACCAACCAAACGGATATTTTCCATCAGAAAAAAAGACAGATGACGATGGTGGTAGTTCGTATGCATCATTGTTGTTTTCTGCCCCACACCTAGTCTGATCCAACAGCATTTGTTGGCAATAAAAAGAAAACTGCTTGTCAACTACCTAGCATCCTGTCTAGGAAGATTTCTTGATACATATTTTTGGAGCAATAGTATCTGGATCCTATGAAATTGTAGCTTTAAGGTGACCATACACGACTGCTTACCTGTGACGTTCGGACAAGTGCCTGGCGTGCTAACTTTACAAACGATTTTACAGGGGTAATTATCGATTGTAAAGCCATTTTTTAGACTGGGAATGCTGTGGGAATGTCGCAGGTAAGAACCACTGGGCAGAAAGATGTTAAAGCTGATAAGACATTTTGTCTGAACTAATGTTTAATTGGTTTTAACATCTAAAGCTGGCCATATACTAAAAACGTACCTCTCAACTATCCTGTGACATTCCATCAAACTGGGAGCATCGGCAGGTAAAACTGCTGCTCCACTTGATCAGAGATGAATGTAGAATCGATTGTAATGTTAAGGTAGTGTTTGGCCAGCTTAAGCATTGTATAGCCAGAATTAAGGTGCCCATACACTACTTTAGACATTCGTCTATAGACAAATGCCTAATCTATCTTAAGCTTCGTACACACGTACAATCTCACCACCCAAACTTCTGTATCTACGGATAAACACAAGTGTGTGTGTGCGCGTTTGGTCAGGCAGTGATTGTTGATCCGCCATGGCGGATCTATAGACAAACGTCTTATCTAATGTCTGCATAGTATATGGCCATCTTAAGACCTGTAAGTCTGTTGCTTACAAATTTTTCCAGCCGGTGGGTTCTGGCTGGACAAATAACAATGTCAGCAGATGGTAGATTTTCATCTGAAATAGTCATTGTTAAATGGTTTGGTTGACCATTAGGGCAGTGATGGCGAACCTTTTTAAGACAGAGTGCCCAAATTGCAACTCAACCCACTTATTTATTGCATACTGGCAACACGTCAATCTAACCTAAATACTGAGGGTTTTACTTTAGAAAAAAACAACTCTAACAGGTAGACACAGACCTATACAATAGATAGAATCAATGATACACAGGAGTTTGAGATCCAAAACAGTGACCATTAACCCCTACATTATCAGACCATATGAAACTTAGCAGATAGCAGCAGTAATTTATTTAGGCAAAAAGAACACACCCAGTCCCCTTCAAGCAATGCAGAGCAGATAGACAGCAGTACATACATATCACATTAAGACTGATTTCATATTTCACACCTTAGCACTACCACCTCCTCTTCCTTGGCTGCTGGAATGTACAGAAGCTGAGAGAAGGAGACAGGACCGATGTTCATATGTCTGCTACACTTTCTCAAGTTCTGTATTGCAGAAAGAGGAAAGCTGGTTTTTTTTGTCCCTCAAGGAAAAGCTGGTGTACCGATTTAGCCAGTCAAAATGTTTACAGGGTAACCCTTTTGAAATAAAAAAAAAAAATAACAGAAGTGGTATAGCCAATGAAGGTATTGCCTTTATTCCACTTTTGTTATTATTTTTTTTTATTTCAAAAGGGTTACCCCATAAACATCAGGAGTTACTTATGCTTTGAAGTTCTACTAACTTTGTCATTGATAATGTGCCCATATATTTTACCTTCAGGCATTCCTGCAACGTTTCCCCCGATGTTCAAAGGACCACTTGACTTTTTTTTTGTTGCAACCACTGTTTGGAAAATGCAGCATTTAGACATTAGACTATGAACAAAGTCTAATCTATAGTCCAGCTAGTGTATGGCCAGAATTAGTTGTGGGCCCTTTTAAGTGAAGTAAAGATATAAGATAATTGCCAGCGAAAATGTCAGAGGAACAACCACTTCAGCCGAGTGGGTTTGCTACTTCCCCTCTTTTTTTTTTTTTTTTTTAAATAGGCTTTAGTCGAGTGGCTTGCTCTATCTGTACATGAATCATTAGTAAATAGCTTTAAAAAACTTCTCCATTGCCAATTTACATCTTTACTTAGATTAAGGGCCGTATTTATAAAGGCATGGTATGGCTATTTTTTAGAGTGTCTTAAAATACAAATACAATGCGGAATCACCCTTACAATACCACAGAGATATTGTAAAAACCAGTGGTACTGGGTGAGTAGCACGCTATCGGCTGTATTTATATTGATTTTTACCCAAACTAAGGCTAGCTGTACAAGGTTTGATCGGATTCAAGATGGTGTAAACAATTTTGTTTGAAAATCAATTTGGAGGTAGCACTCATGATTGGCTGTATTTATAAAGACACGGTATTGATATTTCGCTGTTATTTTTACAAAAATTTTACAAATTTAGGTCCAAGCTATAAAATATAGATACCATGCATATTGCCTATTTGATACCACATCGGTATTTTACTACCACGTGGTATTGTACGGTCGTGGTGGTAAATGTACAGCCACTGTCATAGTTTTACCATAACTGCTCAATGTTCCACTATTTATTATAGCTTAAAATCTGCTTGAGATGCTGTGGCTGCAGATAGGATTGAAAACATTTTCTGGCACATATGATCACCTCATGACTAACTGCTTAATATCTTAATATATCCTTCTGTTTAAATATCTTGAACAGAAGCATAAACTAGTATTAATTTTTGACTGATTATATCAGTGATTGAATTAATAAAAATTTTTTTTTGATCTGTATGGCTGGATCTAAATCTGCTAGACAATTGTTGGGCTTTTGCAGCCCATTTCCCAAAAGGTGAAAATATTTTTTATTAACATGCAGTTTGTTGCAGATATAAATGTTAAAGTTATAGGGTAATTTCTGTTGTATTCAGTTAGATCAACTGGAATTAAAGTTTAGTTCTTGAAGACGTTTCGCTAGTCATCTGACTGGCTTTCTCAATTCAGAATGACTTACAAGATACGAGAATCTGTTGGCAATATTGTACCCAGGAAAGTCCCAATTAGCATATCACAGCCAGGTGTTAAGGACCTTCTGAATGAAAGGTGTGGATGCATTGAGGCTAAGGTGTTATTGAAACTGCCTAGGGTAAGGTGTCAAAACAGCAATGTACACCGCCTTCTCTGTGCTAGTGGGAATGTTCTCTGCTCTGTTGCATGGTTCTGATGACACCGAACTTGTGATCTAAAGGGTGGTGGGAGTCAACCATCAAATACTGATCTGTGTGGGTTGGTTTTCTGTAAACCTCTACTTTGTTTATCATTCTCCCTGACTTCTACCAAGCAGTCCAAGAAGTCCCATGTGTTGTTTTGTACCTCTTCCTTTGTGAATTTTATGTTCTGGTCCATGGCATTGATGTGTTATGTGAAGGCTTGTACTTCCTCCTGGTGGATTTTAACCCAGGTGTCATTCACATATCTGAACTAGTGGCTGGGTGCTGTGCCCTTAAAGGTATTAAGTGCCTGTGTCTTCAAGAGCTAAACTCTTAAGTCCAGTTGATCCAACTGAATACAACAGATATACTATGACCTGGATGAATGAGAACATTTACAAGCAAGTTATAAATTCCAAATAAACTTAAGAACTGGCTCTGGATTACTCTGGAAATATTTATCTGTTTTTGCACTGCTGAATTTTTGTGTAGGTGTTTCATGCTCCGATACAATACAGCTTAACAGAGCAACCGTGTTGCTAGATCACATAGTTGAGTTAATTAAAATGAGCCACCTCCAACCTTTCTATGAATTATATTTATAAAGGCACGGTATCACTATTTTGTGATACTGTGCCTTTTATCAGCGATAGTTTTACGACAGCGGTTGTAAAACTACAATCACAGTTATACTTTTATGATCATAATTGTTCATAGTGGAAATCTACTACCAAATTAAATTATATGGCCAATCGGTTGTAAATGCAAGAAATGTGGCCCTCTGTGCTCTGGTCCCTGACATACTTACAGGAATGTGTATGTTATTTATAATTGTGATTGTGTGATAAAAAGTGCGCGCTAGTGTTGGCCAATTGGTCTGGCCACACTAAGGTGCGCTGGTGTCCGTTTTACTGAGATCTGCTTATCGTGCAGATAATGCTCTGGTAAATATACCGGGCTAGCAGGGCAAGTGGATGGGCACATATCGCACTCTTTGTAGTGTGACTTAAGCCTTATAAACCTGAAAATAACATGCACAGTACTTAGTGACTTGTGTTGTAAAACACTATCAGGGAGATTCAATAAAAGTTCTTATCGTTTAAAATGGTGCTAATGTTGCGCCAACCAATCATATCTTTTTTAACATTTGAAAGCTAACATCTGATTGGTTGGGGCAACATTAGCACCATTTTAAACGATAAGAACTTTTATTGAATAACCCTGTATGTCCCAAAATTCCAATACTGTATGGTATTTTACAGTCCTGTAGGAACTATATCGAATGGCCTTGGTGGTAAAATACTAATTTTATTTTATTTTTTTACCATAAAATGTCGCTGACATAAAATAGTGGCAGGGCTCAGTAAAGGCTGCATTATTGGGGATATTTTTTAAAGGTCTATTTATGCCAAAGGAATGATAGGTTTAACATTAAATTATGTATGTGCAGGTTAGGTATACATGTACATATTACATTTGTGTAACTAATTTGTATAAACTTAAGTAGTAATCATTAAAATGTTATTAAAGGGGAACTAAAGTCACTGGATAACATTGGTTAATAGACAGCACATTTACAAAGATGCAACAAGCTGTGTCTCATCTCTCCATTTGCTGCGGCTGTTTGATAATTTATGAAATTAACCTGTACTGATAACCACATGGAAGCCTTCTTAGTTATAAAATCTACTTTTAACATGTACATGAATGCAACTTACTAGAGATCGTATAGGTATTCTGGTGAGAAAAGCTTTCACATTAAGAGAAAAAATAGTCCTGTTTCAATCCTGGGATACATAGCAATGCTAAACAGTAAATTTGACAGTGATACTGTATTTGGTCTTGCATCTTACTGTTTTCTTTTTATTTGGGATAGAATTGCTAGGGTTATTTGACCCTGGAAATCAGATATCAGTTTAGATTCCATTCTGGACAGCTGCAGAGGAATCTAAAAGCTTGTTTTGGGGATGGGCATTCTCTTTAACAACCAAAAAAAGAAAAATTGTTTATCGTTGTTGAATACTGCTGTCTACATAAATTACCTTTTAATTTTTAGATGCAAAATATGTTTCTATTATGGATGGTGACTTACAAAAGGGTGTCTATGGCTGTATATTTTCAGCGTCTGTTGGCTATGCTCTAGTTCACACTTGTCAAACACAAGGTCTGCAGGCCAAATCCGTCCTGTCTGGCTGTTTTTTGTGGCCCCCAGTGAGTGTACAGTATCCAAGGCTTATTACACTATTATCCATTTGTGCAGTCCCAAGCAGCAACGTAAGTATAGATCTGCCTGCTAAAAACAGCTGATCGCAGTATCTAGCAGGCAGATCTATAGTTATGTCAATGCTTGGGACTGCACCAATTGACAGCAGTGTAGTAAGTCTTGGATGCAGTCACCATTATAACAGCTGATTGCATATATATGCCAGCACAGGGGAGTGGAGGGAGGTGTGACAGGGCTTTCCATTGGAGTTGGCTGTTCCATTCACACGCCAGAAGAGTAAGGTAGGCGTTCCACATTAGCACATGATCGCAGGATAGGCAGATGACCCAGTACAAAACAGTGTGCTTCACACCCTTTCCCTGCTGAGACCCAGCACTAGGAGCAAGTGTAAGAGTCCCAACCCCCCACCTGCTAACATTTGGCCCACCCTTTGCCTGTCTTTGATTTTGGCCCCTTATGTGATAGTTTGACACCCCTGCTCTAGGTTATTAGTCTGTATTAGTGTCACTTCTACCATGCATATATAGATCTCCTTTTAGCTAATGAACAATGGGTTTTGGACATTTTGACTATAGAGGTAATTTACCCATGGTCGAAAAGTAACACTGTGGCCGTAAACAATAACAATACTAGCAGGATTGTTTTCAACGGTTACAAAAGAATCGGAATGGAACATTCGTAATCCTTAATATATGCAACCTAATGTTGGCAATGACACAATATTGGATAAACCAAGTAAAGAGGCAAAAAGGTGATTTGTTGGAGCTGTGTGGTGTTGTTATTGCCTTGTACATAATGTATTAAAGGCTATGTATGAACTGCAACAGAATTCCTATTTCACATTTCTATTTAATGACACAGTAGGAAAGCATGATTCTGTTTAAAGACGTTTCATACCTTCTCCCCCCACCAGACTCAAATGAAACCTCACCTACTTCCAACGTATGCAGGACACTATTCTACCATAAAACCATCACTAACATTTTAAGTCTTTAGGTGTAAAATAATTTAATAATAATAATAATACTGGTTAAAGTTTGATTCTGTTAAATACTTTATTTGCCTTAAAAGACATGCCCACGCCCACCTCTAAAATCTTACTTTCCCTACCTACCCAAATTCTGAGATTGTTATGCGGTCCCTGAAGCTTTTTCAGGTATTGTTTTCCTTACTGGTTACAGCAATCAGTCACAGCCAGTGACTTATGGCTGCGTGCTGGAAGTGGATGTGTAAACTTGCAGAGGAGGCGAGAATTGGAAAGACCAGTGCCGACAGAGACCAGGATGTATTAGGAGCTGGGGCGACATCAAAGGTTACTTCAATTGCAATACTGACTACTGCATTTACAGACTTAAATGCCCCAGTGTCCAGATTTATGTAGGTAAAACGATCGGCCCGTTTTAAAAAACATTTCAACGTCACAGTTGAAATGTCACAAGTGACCTCAAACTAGCCCTTTGGCCCCTCCCACTCCGATGACACACCTGTGGCCTCGCACTTCTTCAAATGTAGACACTTGTTGTCCGATCTCAAAGGCACGGTCATTGACCATGTACCCATTGACCATGTACCCATTCCACCTAGAGGAGGTGATAGGCAAAACTCCCTACTCCCCAGGGACTTACAACCAAAAAGACTTAAATTGTAATTTTGCTACTTGCCCAAAAGATGATGTCTCTGTATTATATTGTTACTTATCTTTCTACGTTGTTACTTTGTTTCCCTCTCTCTAACACTAGATGGTGCTAGACACCAATTTCCTGTCTGTATATAATGTGTGTGATTTTGCTCATTTGTATCTTGTTGCCTGAAGAAGGTACAGCCTTGTACCGAAACGTCACGCTTTAAGTGTAGCCTGTGTATGACACATTAAATACATAGGTGGGTAAAACTGATGTGCATGGTGTATTTCTTCTCCATGGCTGTGGGGAGGTATCTAAGGGTTTGAGGTGGTAAGTATAGATTTTAGTGGTAAGGTGCACCATTGAGCAAAAGGAGCAAAACATTTCTTATAAAGAGTGGACTTGCCCTTTACCAAAAATATTAGCTGCTCATTCTAATGTCCAAAGTTAATCCCCCTCCCTGATTAATGTGACTTCTGCAGTAAGTATTTTCTTTTATCTGCTGTAACTATTTGCATTTTAGGTCCTTACCCTGGGTTACACCATATAAGTTGGGACATTAAGGGTGAGGCCACACTGCAACGCACAGGAATCGCGCACAAAATCGCGAGCGTTATTGCACGCGATTGTGTGCGCGATTCTTGCGCGTTTCGCGCTCGCGTTCGCGCATGCGTTTTTGCCTTTTCACGTTATGGACACGCATGCGTTAACGCACCAAAAATGGTGAACGCATGCGTTACCATAACGCGAACGGACGCGCAATCGCATGCGCATCGGAAATCGCAGGAATTTTTGCGTTCCCGCAATTTCCATTTTAGCGAAAATCGCGGGCGCAAACGCGAGCGCGAAACGCGTGCGCAAACGCGCGAAAAACGCGCTAGTGTGGCCTAGCCCTAAATCTTTTGTTCCCTTTTATGAAAATCAGAATTTTGAATAGGGGCTGGTAGATTTGTTACTGTTCACTAAATAAATTGGATTCTGTGCAATATTGTAAAGTTCGGGTACAGTTTTCAAACTCTCCTAGAAATTTGAAGGAATTTCAATTGATTCCTTAGAAGTGAGAGTCCTATGCTGTGACTAAATTTACGAACATTACAAGGTCACTTTCTGCTATGACAGGTCACAGCTGACCTCTGGAGCCTTTAAAGCAGTTGCAAGAGTATGACTTTAAGGGCCATATTTAAAAACCTGCAGTATCGCAAGTTTGCCATACCACGGCAGTGACTATCGGCCATACTTATAAAGGTGCAGATCGCTATTTTGCAATAAAGGACCTTTAATTAGAGTTGCCGTGATTGTAAAATTACGATCACGGTAGAAAATCTAAATTGATTAAAACCGGGATAAAAAACAAAATTTATAGTTACATTTTCTATTTAACAAAAATAATTTGATTTTGTGGTTATGATAAAGCTTTATTTAACCTGCAGAGGCGTAACTACCTGCTGTATGGTTCTCTAAAATGATGCTCTATACTAACGAGTATCAGACCATGATCAACAATGCCATACAGCTCAACCAAGCACCCATACACCAAGCAATGGTTATTCTTCTGACACTCATGTGTTGAGGGGCAGGACTTATAGCTGATGGACTGAAAACCCACACATGTAAAGCGTCACAGCTGATTGGTCAATTTTTGAGGCCTTCTTAGGAGGCAGTAGTGATGTCCTGACATGTTGTGCCCATGTATTTACTTTGCAAAATTACTGCCTCTAATAAGCTGTAGTTATCCTTATACTTTCTGCCCCTAGCATGCTGTAGTCATCCTTAGCATAATTACCTTACCATCCAGTTATTTTCTAATAGCAAGTAACAACATTAGATTTGGGGCAGTTTATCATTGATATAGAAGAACTTATAGTTAACTCTTGCTGCCAAGATAAGAAATTCTGAAAAAGGGCTATATTTATAAACCCGCGGTATCGCTTTTTAGCGATACCATAGGTTAGTTAATTTACGATCGTGGCCGTAAATGTACAATCGCGATTGTACATTTACGACCGAACGTTCGTTAATTAACGTACGTTTGATCGTAGAATACTGTGCAGTAGTAAACTACCGCAATGGTATTCTATGGGGATCGTAAATCGTTATCGCAGATTTACGATTGGCTTAGTAAATTTACGATTGTTAAACCGATCGTTAATCTCCAAGCGGTTTAACGATACCGATCGTTAAAGTTGCAGTATTGTTAAAAAGCGATACTGCTGCTTTATAAATAAAGCCTTTTTGAACAAAATATGATGATTTGTTCCTTTCACACCTTGAGCTGTATCCCCTCAATAGTTTACTATCGCAAACAGGGTTTCAGTTCAATAAGAGCTGTTTAAATATGTCCAGTAATAACATTCTATCCATTCTGCTCAGAGCTGCATAAATCATGGGAACCAAGTGGTTATTGCGCCTAGAAATGTACAAGGAGAATAAAAAAATAATTTTACTATTACTGATCCTGCCTCCTCTTAACTCCTGCCTCCTCTAAACAGCATTTAGATGGATTGGGTTTGGAGTATGTAGATATTTTTTTCTTGCAATCCAATTACAGCACATTTTTAATTTTATAAAGAAGCAAATAAAATTGATAAGAAATATTTGTAAAAAACATTTGTAAACCTCTTAAACCATTATAGAGATGTATTTTGGGAGAGTAAACAGGTCTGTTTGATTTGACTGCATGCTATGTGTCATGTGATTCCAAATTGAATACAGACATTGCAAGCTGTCACTGTATAAACTACAGCATTTAGTTGCATTGCCTCTATCCTCTAAAGATTTAATTCTGAAAATAAAAAAGTACCTTTTATGTTTAAAGAAAACTAAAGACAAAATGGGCTGGGGTGGAGAGATAAGGCAGCACTGTCAGATTGCCGGCAAGGTAATGCAGACACTGCCACAGGCCCAACCTCTTGAGTTCTGAGTGTGCTGTGATTGACACCAGTGCATTAGTTAATCTTACCTTTGCAGTGCCGGTTTGAATGGATTGGTGGTGCTTGCCTTTAATCTCATTCATAGCACAGCACTAGTAAGTGCACATGTGTTCTCACCGGCTCTAGAACCAGTCAATGCATGTACTGTCAGATGATGTGTCCAGGCCACCCATAAACTACTAGTATGCCAAAAAGGAATGAGTGGCTATTTATCTTTTTCTGTGATGATCTGTTTTTATGCTGCTGGGTGCTGCCACATAGGGTAGGACTAGGAATCGTTTACTCATAATTTAGATGTTTAACTATAGCAATGGTTTTCAATGAACAGGAGGACATTGCAATGGAGATTAAAGGGTTTAGGACATGCTTTTTTTCAGGGAAATGGAAAATGTAACTGGTGGGGGCTGGGACAGATCTAGTTAAAGTAAAAGAGCAACCAAATGCAATTCATTTTTTTTTAAAAAGGCAAAGGTATGAGGTGGGATTCCTTGCAAGGAAGGCTGCTGGTTGTAAACAGGAAATGGAGAACAGTGAGAAGTTTATTTAATTGTATGACATCACACTTTGCCCTGGGGAGCTTACAATCATGTACCCCAGGGGCGTATCTAGGGTCTAAGAAGATCAGGGGCACTTCCGGGCACTCCATGTGCCGCGCGTAGCGCGGCGTAAATTTTTTAGGCCACGCCCCTTTCTCCGCCCCAATTAAGCCACACCCACTGTGTACTTATAGAGATTACCAAAAAGATACAGACAGATAGACAACCACAAACATAGATACACAGCCCGATAGTGATAAACAGACAGAAAGACAGTGAGTTGGACAGAGAGACACAAATTAATGACACAAAGGCACAGTAAACTGGCAATTTCATTATATACTGGTAGCAATTTGGTCATTTTAAACTTACTGTTGTGTTCAGTTCAGTTGTAGTCAGATGCTTGCCCACACCTTTGGCCAGGGAGACCTTCTTGTACCTTCTACATGGATCTCTGCCCCTATCTATCTCTATCTGTCCCTCTCTCTCTCTGTATATCTATCTATCTGCCTCTTGTTTATCTATTTAACTATGTCTATCTGCTTCTTGTCTATCTCTCTGTCTCTATCTATCTATCTATGTAACTGCTATCTATCTATCTAACTCTGCTATCTATCTGCTATCTATCTATCTATCTATCTATCTATCTATCTATCTATCTAACTGCTATCTATCTATCTGCTATCGATCTATCTGCTATCTATCTATCTAACTGCTATCTATCTATCTAACTGCTATCTATCTATCTAACTGCTATGATAGCAGTTAGATAGATAGATAGATAGATAGCAGTTAGTTAGATAGATAGATAGCAGTTCCTTTTGAGCTTACAATCATGTACCCCAGGGGCGTATCTAGGGTCTAAGAAATCAGGCACTTCCGGCACTCCATGTGCCGCGCGTAGCGGCGCGTAAATTTTTTAGGCCACCCCCTTTCCCGCCCCAATTAAGCCACACCCACTGTGTACTTATAGAGATTACCAAAAATACAGACAGATAGACAACCACAAACATAGACACACAGCCCGATAGTGATAAACAGACAGAAAGACAGTGAGATAGACAGACAGAGATAGAGATCAGAGAGTTGGACAGAGAGACACAAATTAATGACACAAAGGCACTAAAACTGGCAATTTCATTATAACTGGTAGCAATTTGGTCATTTCAAACTTATGTTGTGTTCTTTGTAGTCAGGTGCTTGCCCACACCTTTGGCCAGGGAGATCTTCTTGTACCTTCTTCATGGATCTCTGCCCCTATCTATCTCTGTCTGTCCCGCCGTCCTTTCGCCTTCTCCTTCTACCCCACCCGCCCCCCATCTTATTCGTCTCGAGCTCTAAATCTTCGCTAATATCATAACTGTCCCCCTACCGCTCGTGCACCGGGGCGCTTCTTCCTTTTTCCTGTGCTTCCGTTAATACACCACTCTTCTTGCTAACAAACACGTTTATAGTCAGACCTTTTCGGTTCTAAATGCCTTGCATCTCCTGCTCGTACGGCGACTTGGAATCCCAACCATGATACTGGACTGCGTTTGAGGCTTCGGTTGTGCATGTATCTGTCCTTCTCTCATGTCGTCGCATTCCTCACGGATGGGAGTGGTGGGATAGGTCCTTCTCTTTTCCCCTATCTGTCCGCGTTAAAACCGTGTTTCTCTTCTGCCCTCTAATTGTCTTTTTCCTTATTTGAATTCCACCATGCTTGTCCCAACTTCCACCCCTTATGTCTTTGATTAGAGTCCGTACGCAGACCCCCTTCTGCCTCAGCCCCTCCCACTTTCCCTTCCGTGAGAGTTTGAAACCGTTGTATCTCTTAGCTTTTCTTTCCTCCGACTTTCCGCTTATAATTTAGGTGACTTCAATTGTCACATGGACAACTCTACAAGTCCTGGCCCATTAACTTCCCTTTCTCCTTCTCCTCCAGAGTAGACCAACACTAGCACCCATAAGGGTGGTCACTTCCTGGAACTTGGTCTTCACTAAAAATCTTTCTGTCTCACAGTTTGCTATAATCCTTCCCACTCTCTGGATCCATCTACATTACTTTCTCTACCACCTACTCTCCCGCCTATCCTCTGACCCCGCCGTCTCTATCCTCTCTCTTGGTTCTAGCCTTGCCTCCCGCACGTCTGATCTAACCAGGATTCCGCTAATACTGTCATATAACTCTACTGTTGACCCTCTTTTGCCCCCTAACAACTCAAACGTAACCCCCTTAACCCTGTTCCTTGCTCATTCAGATCCAATTTCCTACACCATGTACTGTACTCTGTCAGGCATACTTTAACAAAAACCACTACAAGCTCATGTTGTTGTTGTCCTTAGTGGGCTCTTTCAGCAGCTAAACACTCCTACTTTAGCACACTGTATAAACATAACAAAAAATAACCTACGTTGACTATTTTTGCTACTTAAACACTCTTGCCGCCCTCTTCATCCATTAACAATCCCCTCAGCTTTGTAGACTACGTTTATAAATAAATAAGATGATATCCGTCACTCTAATCCCCTTCACCCCAGGACAACCTTGCCTTCTTTTGCTGCCCCACCACCCCCCCCGCAGTCCTTGAATCTTTCACATTCACACTTCCTATTGTCCTCGGCGGTCGCGTCCAATGTGTAACCTTGATCCCATTACTCCTTCCTTACTTACTCATACACTGCGTTAAAATCCTTTCCCCTGCTCTTGCTCATTTTAATTCCTTCCCGGACCTCTGGGATTTTTCCTGCTGTCTTTAAAGATCATGTGTCAACCTCTCTTAAAAAACCCCTCTACGGACCCTACCTGTCTCTCAACTACCACCCTGTCAAAAACTCTTAGAACATCTCGTATCTGCAAACGCAATTGCTAAATTCCCTCCAGCTAATAACCTATTTGACCGGTCATTCAACGGAAACGGTCCTCTGGAAAGTCTCAAAATCGCCTACAACATATCTGCCAAGGGACCATCTTCTCGAACAATCTTTCTGTCTCTTTTGCTAATAAAGGTTCGTACACACATGCGATGGTGGTGTAACCGATCCGTCGATGCCATGATGTGTACGAACCTAAAACTTCTCTCCTTGTTCTGCTTTGTTGGTGGGGGTCCCTCAGGGCTTGGTTTTAGGACCCTTGCTGTCCTCTACACTGTCCCTCTTGATAAATATCATTTCTTTTTTGCTTTATGTATCACCCTATGAGATCCAAATTTACTTGTCCACCCTCGCCCCCCTAACCCCTGAGTTCATCCTAAAATCGTCTAAAGTGTCCTGTTCCTCTATCTCTTCCTGATGGGCACACACCCGCCGCCTAAGCGCAATATATAGTAATATGGATTAATCATTTCTCTCCCTCCCCCCTACCTGGGGCCCCATAGATCCACCCTTCTACATCGCATTACAATATGTCATTAACCTCCAGTGTGAATCTGGCACACTGCCCTTGTAATTATCTCCATCATCACATTAACTATGTCATTAGGACCGTGTCCGTTTACTTCTTGGCAATATGCTAGATCCTCCCCTTTGTCTCTCTCGCCCTTCTAAAATGCCATCATGCCCTTATATCTACCATCTCGACGACTGTAACTCATTCTACTACTACGTGGACTCCCCCGTCCTCGTGCATAGCCTCCTCTCCAGTCTATCTGAAACTTTGGCATACTCTCCTCCACCCCATATACTTCAGTCCATAGGTGGGCTTTCCCATCAAACAAGAATCCTATTCAATAATACCCCCTGCTTTTACCTTAAAATCCCTTCGCTCTAACTGCACCTCCCGACTTATCTTCTGTATTGGTTCCTTATGTTCCAGGTCGTGCCCCTCCGTTCCTTCGCAGGGCAATCTTCTTCCGGGCCAAACCCCCCACAACACTGCTGCCCTCCTGCTCCCCCCCGCCTTAAACCATTCTCTCTTGTTTTGGCTCCCTAACCTTTGGAACTCTCTCTCCCTCTCTTGTCTTCGCCTGTTTGACCTCCATAATGCTTTCAAATCTAGACTGTTATCCTACCTTTCTGAGTATCGGCACAAACAAATGATTGTTGCCCTTTTAAGCCCGCTTGTCCCATTCCCCCCCACTTGTATCTGTATGTTATCCCTCCCACTTAGATTGTAGCCTTCGGAGCAGGGATCTCATTCCTAATGTGTCAAGGCATGTTGCATTTACCATATACCAAATTAACTAATTTATATGTTTTCTTAACCTCTGATAAATTGTATTTTCGATTGTTATTTATCTGTATAAGGGTTTGCACTTATGTCTTGTTTGTATACTCTCAGGGATATTCAATAAAATCTTATGTTTAAAATGGTGCTAATTTTTGCCCCCAACCAATCAAACTTAGTCCACATTTGAAAGTTAAAACATCTGATTGGTTTGGGCAAAATTAGCAACCATTTTAAACGATAATAACTTTTATGTGAATAAACCCCTCTGGTATTTTATAATTACAGGGCTGCGTACCCAAGTGGCGTCTTTATAATAAAATTAATACATACATTCCTACATTTTAGGCTTGATTGACTGACTATTATCCAAGGTCGAAAATCTGCGAATTATTATTTTAATTATTACTTACCAGTGGCTGGGATGCACAAGTAATTGTGCTATTAGTCAATAACTGAATACGCCAATTTGTTTTTTTTTGAGCAGACCATCACATGAAACCTCTACACCATTAGTCCCCATGGGTTTACATTCCTACTCAATTGGGAGCTGGCTTCTGGATTGTCTTTCTCCAAACCACCACCGAAGATTTTCATAATGGATAGATTTATGATATTTAGGTGACTTGTTTTTAGTATACACAACTTTTATCAATAAACGTGAAAAAACACCTTTTTTTTTTTTTTTAAAGAATTGGTGGTTTATACTTTTCTGCCTCCTTTATATGGGGTCTTCAGGATGCTCCTCCTTAGTGGACGGATATGGGGTTAGGGGACATTACTCACTGAGTCCTCCCACACTAAGAACATTTCAGCCTTGGGTTATTGCCCAGTTATCCTCCCTCCCACCAAACTTACTGGTTATAAAAGTAAAGCTCGTCCTCCAATTCATCTTGTAATTGGGAAAAATAGAGTGGGGGGAGCTTTGAGAAATATAGGTCTGCAATTCTACTACTTAACTAGTATTGAAAAGCAAACAAATGAGGTTACAATCTTAGAGACTAAATAAATGAATTTATAGTGAAATTTTGGACAACATGGAAGTAAGTTATAAGATTTGTATTGATGCACCACACAAGATAACGGAATACCTTGTAGTTTATGGCGTACAATATTTGGCCTTTCAAATTATAATGTAAAATTTTAGTAAGGGCACTATAAATAAATCAAATCTTCCCCTCAAAGTAAGAATAGTATATGTGTTTACGAGACCATATTCCTATCTAACAATTCATGGAAAATCACTGCTTATTCATGTTGCAATAGGCAGTGCAGGCATGACAGGAGAGTGTTTGGGGACTGATAGGACAGCAGAGAAAATATTTGTTTGCCACAATCTTTATTAATTCTCCTCTTTCTGCATCGAAGTATTGTCTCCTAACTTCCATATTATTACTTTAAGGGTTTTGGGGTCATTTTTAACCTTTAAAGGACATTTTAACTGTTTTGTGTCTACTCCTCTCTTCCATATACATTCACATTAGTTAGCCTCTTTTTTATTTTCCCTAAGCCATCTCCTATGCAATGCTGGCATCTCACCCTACTTATTTAATTCTGCTCCCTTTTGCCTTCATCTTATCTCCATCTCTCGCTTATTCCATTCTGGCTTTTAACTTGCTTTTTTCTATACCACTTCTTACTACAACGTCAGTGCAAGAATCAGTTGCTGATAACGGCAATCATCTGCTTGGCCTTTGTTTAAGTGCACAGGCCCAGCTGAGGCGTCCTGAATCCTCTCAGACCAGTGAGAGGTTTTTGAATATTTTGTGCTCAACATCTGACTGCATTTGTAGAATGCTATGTCAATAAACAGGTTTGTAACCCAATATTCACCAGCTCTTGAGAGGTCATATGGGATTCTTTTTATATTTTCTAACCCATTGCATTTATCGAAGTTCAATGCACATATTGGTGGGGGAAACCTGCCCTTTGTAGGTGCCTATACAATTGTACACTTCATGTGAGCACCTGACAAGTTAGTGTCCCCTGAATTCGTGCACTTCTTTGCTATTTCAGAATAACGTAGCTGTCTGTTTGATTCCTCATGTGCATCCAGTCTCTGCTAGATTTGGTGAGTGTATATTGTGACCAAAGCCAGAGCGTCTTTCTATGGGAATTGGGGTCGGTTAATTTAGAGTATACTGTGTCCATAGTATAGCATTCAGTCATTGGCTCTGATGTCACTGTCACAACACTCCATGCTGACAGTTTGGTAGCCTTATCCCCGCTTTCTGCTTCTGGTTGAGGCCACAATTAATAGTCCGCAACATCATGAAAAAGTGTATTTTGGCTGTACTTTTCACAATACTCTGAAATGATTTTGCAAAAATTATTGATCGGCATGCTTTAATGAAATGGATGCATGACATGCCATGTGGCCGACCCACTGCCTGCTTGTACTCATGCATGTTGACAGGCTTTGTGAATTTTCTGGCTATGATATAGACGTAATGTCTTATTGATTCCTTGGGGGGTTATTCAATAACGTTCTATCGTTTTAAAAATGGTGCTAATTTTTGCCCCAACCAATCAGATATTAGCTTTCAAATGTTAAATATAAAGATCTGAGTGGGTTGGGGTAAATAGCACCATTTTAATGATAAGACCATTTATTGATCTCCCTTTATATGTTATGCTTTACATATTGACTTTTTCCCTTTATTTGGTAGCACCATATGAAGGTGGTTGTGGAAAGTTCGAGTGGACCCTTCCTGATAAATATCCCTTTAAATCTCCTTTCTATAGGTAGGGTATTAACTTACATCATTATTTGGGTAAAATTGTTACAATTGATATGTATCATCCACCATGTTGTCAAGCAACTCATTATGTGCCCCGATAAATTATTTTTCACATGGTCATCTTCTTAATTTCATTAACGTGGGCATCTAATCACCTCTTTTCATATGCTATTATTTTCATTCATCACCTGGCCTCCATCACAACACTTCATTACTGTCTTGGATTGGGAGAAAATTATAGAATTATACTATATTGTTTGCCTGCTTGTCACATATCTTAGCTCTCTCCAAGTAAGTGAAGTTGTGCAATCCTGAACCTACTGTGTGAGCTTGGGATGAATCCTGAAGGCAAAAAAATTCAAGGAGAGACTATACTTCCGCCCCCTCACTCCACACTCCACCCATATCAATTTTTACCCATCTGAGGGCCTAAACGCTCGGTCCCTCAACCATGTTTCCTAAATTAGCTGCATTACTTTCCTAAAGTTTCCTGTGCTGCTCTGGTTTTTCTCTGCTTCCTTAGTCTGTCTGAGATGAGGCCAGTATCGTTGGTTCCTCTATGTAAATTTACGTCGGTCAGAACAAGGATCACTAAGTGGTACCTATCCTTAACTAAACCTTTTTTTTTTTCGTGCATTCACTTAGTCTCCAGATAAGATGTTTAGTACATAGAGCTCATTTCACATTAGACGATAAACTGTCTCAGCCTCTGTGCTGTTGGAGTACCTTTAATTAATCAACTCCTCTTTTTTGTGATTCTTCTTTGGTGGAACTTACACAAAGCTCGTGTCTTTCAACGGCTTAGAAGCAGTGCTGTGCATCTCATTGCTACTCAGTAGTTGAATGACCAATCCTTTGCAGCATTAAACCCTGCCCGGTCTCCTCCCTGCACATGATAATGGCTTTCAAACAGTGAACTGTACTGAATCTGTTTTTTGAAAGCATGAGAAAGCAAAGAAGTCAAATATGAAAAAGAAAAGTTAATTTATTAGATAATTTCCCACTAGTGTAAATGCAGAAAAGTAGATGTGTAGTAAAAATGACTGCTGTAGACAGAAAAATTTATCCGTCAATTTCAATTGGGTGTCCTATGGAACGGCCTGCCAAAATTTTGGCTCTAGATTTTGGTTTCAGTGGCTCCAAATGTCAAAAATTAGTTGTCCACCCCTGGACTATAATACAAGGGACTTTTTAAAAACTGTATATAGCTGATAACCCCGCACCCGACAAAGATAAGGTGATTTACTGACTAAACTCATCAAAGTCTTCGTACTCTACCAAAAAGTTAAGCCAGTACATCATTTACTTATCTCTGGGGGCTAAGGAGGTTAATGTTTTATAACAAAATGGTGTGCCTCTAAGCCGTACACACCTAGCGATTTTCTCCTCCTGACCGACCGTTTCGATACTTTTCGAATGGTCGGCCAGGAGGAAGACTGTCCGGTTCCGGCTTCCAACAGCACCACGGCCGATATGTACCACCACGACACCGCGGCCGATCGTTTCGCGGCTTCCATATGGACCGCATGTCGGACGAGGTTTTTTCCACCCTGTCCATCTCTTTCGTCCGATTTGGACAACGGTCTATCGGACATGGGCACATTCGATTCGATAATTTCGGTCCGGATCGAACCGTGACTGAACTAGCGACCGAAATATCTCATCGTGTGTACCCCACTCTAAGAGCCTCTATAACAACCTTTTCAACACCACAAAGCCTTATTAAACAAGCGATTAATGGTCATTGCATCTGCAATATTGAGTTATAACTTTAATTTCCAGCTGATTCAGTTTTCCTTTCTGAACAATTTTATCAGGTCTTCCATATTCTTGTGGAGACATTGGTATACAAAAATTATCTGGGGGGAAAAAAACAGATCATGATGTGCTAGTTGTCCATGGTATGTTAGCCACTGTTGAACAGACATGCGAAGTTATGAAGACTAATGACTGGTATATGTACGTGCAATAATATAGTCAGCCTTCCTATTTACAGAATCAATGTTTCCTGTTTAGCATTTTGCGCTTCTTGGGATGCTCAGGAGGAATGCATGTAGATGAAGGGGAATAAACATAACTTTTTTTTTACCCTTCAACCCCTAATATGTTCTGCGACATTTTAGTTGTCATGTTTAGCATAGAATGAGTAATCTGAACAATATGTTTTATATATATATCATAAACCGCATCGAATTTAGTGTTGACATAGTTATTTAATTTGAGTTACTGCTTTTTGTTTTTTTTAGGATTCTGCTACAAAATTTTCCATCCCAAATATTGAATGAAGCGTAGGTAAGAGAATATATTTTCAAATCCTTTGCTTTAGAAAGTCCTCTGTATTTTCATCTACTTGTTATGGTAATTTATTTTAAGAGAAATGCTAAAAACCATCACTGCTGGCTTAGGTGTTTCTCAGACCTGAACTTTTTGTTTTTTCCTACTCATTCATTCACCCCCACCGTAATTAAGTACTGGTCTCCTTAAAGTGAACTATTGAAAAGAACTCTCTTGTTCCTATCAAACAAGCCTAGTATGAGGTCTCTGTCTTCTCTGGAGCCGTAGTTTTTAGGTTTAATTAAACTTCCTTGTCCTGTTCGTCTGCCTGTGCTGTGACTGCACATTGAGGGAGATGTGTGAAAAGCCCACCCCCCAAAATGGGACAGACATGCAACCATTCTCTGTCCTTCCTATACTTGTGGCCACCTTAAAGAGCGCACATTAAAATATTTCCCAGGCTTTTAAAATGAGTACGAAGTTTGGTATGCTCCACCTGACACCTTTGTACTCTGCTTTAATTAAACACTTTGGATAGACTTACAGCTAGAAGTCATGATACTGGAGACATTTTAAAAGGTTCTCAGTGTGCTCTTTTCATGTATGGAAAACCGTTTCCCCCTTTAAAGGGGACCTATACTGAAAAAAAATGACTTTGCCTCACCTTAATCTATATTTGGATACATGTAAGTAACACTTACACTGATTTGTGTTGGTTGCTTCATTACTTCAATATGTCACAGCACAACATTTTATTTAGAGCATATCATCCCCCCTCCCTCTTTTAAAAAAACCACTCCACTTCGCATCCAACCTGAATTTTGTCCCACAAACAACTGTCAAGCCGGACACAGCAATACTACTGTCACATTCTATCTACCGTAAAAAACTACTAACAGAAATAGTTTTTTGAGAGCAAGGAACTTGATTGACGCTAAAATATAAGAAAGTTTTAGATTGGATATGTAAAGAATGGGGGGGGCCGAACAACAAAAAAAGATACTGTGTGTGTTTGGGGAGAATTATAGTTTCGCAGTTTATGGTCAATTTAAAATAAGCGTTTTTCGGTATAGATGCCCTTTAGAAATTGGCCTTAAAGATTTTGCCTTGTTGGTTGCGCTGCAATCCCCTGTTAAAGGGATATTCTGTTTTAAATTATTATTTGCAAAATATCAAACATTTTGAGCGCAGCTGTTTTTTTGTGGTCTACAATTATAATTGTTTGGTTTTTAAGTTGTAAATAAAGCTTTGTATGGGAAAAACTCCTAGAAAATTGGGTTGAAACCTATTTGCTACCATTGCTTAGAACCCCCTGTAATATAGACTGCCCATCTTGATATAGTAACAGTGTCCTTATCATGTTTGTGGTGGGTTAAAACACACACTAACTGTGTTCAAATGACCTGTAAAAGATAAATCTTGAAAATAAACCCAATAAAGCTCTTCTCTAATCCTACGCCTTCTAAAGGTATTCACACTTTACAGGATTGTTGGCCAATCAGATGATAACTACTGCTATGGCATCTAAATGATGTGTTTGAGCTCCGTCCCCCGGAGATTAGTTTATGATTTGTCTTGCCCAGATGCACGAAACAGTGCTTGTTATCGCTAGTGTTCTCCTGGATGCTTGGCTGTTAGGTGCCTCTCTGTAGGGAAGTGTCCAAATTTTTTTAGTTCTAACTGGAGCTCTCAAACTCTACTGGAAATAATTGTAGAGTAATTTAAGAGTTGGACTAAGTGATAAACCCTTGCCATTATGGAAAATGTTAATTTTTTTTTTTGATGGAGATATGGTCTTTGTCCCTTTACCCTCCTAAAGTCATAAGATTTAAGGTTCTCCACCCTAAGAATAAACTCTTACATGTGTTGGGCATCCATGCCACCCCCAACCATTGATTTAGTATTTCTTAAAAAAAGCCTAGAAATATACAACAGTCCTCCCTCCATTCCCCTGTGCAACTCTGTTTTCTAGCTGAAGCATCAGAGAGGGCAGACCGCAGCCGCGTCTGTGATTGGCGAGCCGGCGACGCGACTGCCGGCTATGCACACAGCGGGGGAACCAAGGTATGTAGAGATTTCCTATGGTTAAGGGTCTTTCTGGGTCTTGTTTTACAAAAGAAAATTGGTTGGATGTGTGCCCTACGCACAGTAAAGAGATTGTATTGGGAGGGGATGTATCAAACAGGGCGGGCGGATGCTCCCTCACATGTCCACAGTCCCTTACTGAGGAACAGGACAAGCGGCCAGATGACCTGGATCATCAGCACTGCTCTTTACTTTTTTCACCTTTAACAAGCATGCCGGAGAATACCATAAGGAGCAAGAGGAGTAAAGTAAGGATTTTTTAACACTACACAGTGGGGCCCGTAGTGGGTAATTTTATTGTTTGGGGTGGACCCTTTAAAAAACCAGAAGAAGTATACTCGTACTTAGTATAGATTTAATTAACAATCCTTGCTGGTGTCAGGTTTTCGTTTTATAGCAAGCAATTTGACACAGAAAACAATTCCAAGAACAAACTGACACCCGACCCCACCCCGAAGCCGCTACTATACCGCTACAAGCATTATGACCCTGACCACACCCCCCCACCCAACGACGGGGGGTGGCTTCCGACCCTGCCGCCCCGCGTACCTTTTTCCCACACCGCCCCCTTTTTCCACCGCCGTATTCCTCCCCGCACGACCAGTCCCCGTGGACCACCCCGGCCGCCCCCCCGCCCCATCAACCTGATCATCTTTGCTCTAAACCAGGTTGTCACACCAAAAATTGGAATTAAGGAAGCGCACACGGAATTTATTAGAGGAAAATGTATACGTATGCTACGTTGAAAAGATTCTGTCTAGTAAATGCTTTTTACAAAATATGAAGTCTAATTAACTAAATTGACAACATGCAAAGTGAACAGAAGATCAATCTCATCAAATCATATTTAAGTTTAACTACCTTTTTGCCTCAAACAACCTCAATTCTTATCGGTACACTTTCACAAGTCAGAGATTTTTTGTATGCTTATATCGGTGTATTTTTTACCAATTTTTCAAACAGTGCTAATGATCATCCATTTCCATATGTCCGGTTGAAACAGTCATTACTAAACAAAAACACGATGTAGGAGGATTAAACTGGTTAGGAACACCAACTCTCTAACTGCTACCGCAAGGTGAGTTGTTGACCATTTCATGTCACAGGTCAATACACCATGGCAAGACGGAGCACCGCAACAAGACATTACTATATCACAGTTTCTCCCAGACAAGATATTTAGCAGGCTGGGGTTTCAAAATATGCTGTTCAATCCGCCCTTCTGAAGAAGCACAAAGGAACCGATAGTTGAGAAATCGAGACACGTGGTTTGTCCAAGGAAACACTGCGTCAAATTAAGACCATCATGCTAACCTCTTTGAGTTCTGAAAATGTTCAGCAAAACCATTAGCTTCAAAACTGGCAATACCTGTGTATATCCATCTTCTGTCCAGAGAAGTCTGTCATGGAAAGATTGTGGCCAAAATGCCAACTACTAAGCAAAGAAAAATTACAGCTTTGGACTGATTAGACCAAATCTTTGGCTTGTACAAAAGCCAATTTGTCTGCTGAACGGCTGGAAGTGTTCAATTATTATGTCCCGGCAACAGTCGGTGAAGGCATGTGCATATACACCATTAGGGAGAATATGATTGGTCCGCCAAATGTATCTGGCAGCTGGACAACTGCCCTAATAGCCACCAACAGACCAATTCCATTAAGAACATCTTCACGTAAAGAGAAGAACAAGGAGACCATGAAAGGGTTTTGGTTATTGTCTGCACAAACCCTAATATCGCATTAAGTTGATCTAAGAAATCCTACTTTTGTTTTCATGTAGTGTTTAACAACCAAACTTCCAAGTTCCTTAAAACCCTTGTGTGCAAGTGTACTAGAAAAACCGGATACCTTTTTGGTGTCGCATAGGGTGTTCACATAAATATTTGCATTATTGATTACCAATAATTAACCTTACTACTTCTGTTTGTGAAGCATACTTTGGTTTACAACATTGCTCACACTGGCCTAAACTGTTTGCAATATAGATAAATCAGGCCATAACTTATGACCACGACACCTAATATTAAGTAGGTCTCCCCTTCTGCCACAAACTTAACCCTTTCAGAAAAATCGGGTCTCCACTAGAAAGTATGGGTTTGGTATCGATCCACTGAGCCAGTAATACAAATCCTTTTAAGACTTGACATCAAGAGGTGTGGCTCTAATGTACTCTGCATGATGATTTGAATTTCGAGTTGAAGGGTTTCACAAGTGACAGCTAAGACAAAATCCAGCTGGTGGTTTTTTTTTTTACTAATCTGCATTTTATGTGCTCCTTATTGCTATAAGGTCAGGTACAACTAGTGTGTTTAAGATGATCATCATCAAACCTTGGACCAGCTCTATATGGTGAACAGCACTTCATTTATCCTGCCCATTTCAATATTCATTTTCAATTTTCTGGAATATTAAAAATAACATTATAGACTCCTTTTACAGATCTACACGCCTTAAAATCTGGTCTAAAATTGTGGCTAAAACAATACCCTAAATGTTAACGTAACTTGCGGCAGCTGATGTGGTGGGTACTCCACATTTTTGCTGGAACGTTTCTAACAAGCGTAAATATTTTATCAGAAGTGGTAATATTAATTAATGCTGTGAGTTTACAGTTTACGGTGGCCATACACTGATCAAATTTCACGATTTTGTTTGCAGGCACCATACATGGGGCATTTACCACTGGATACCAGTTACTGGGACCACAATTTCGCAATTTTTAAATGGCAACCGTTAATCGTACTCGAATTTTTTTAAAATATTTTTCCTTGTTTCTGCTAGCTAGATTACAGATAAAAAAAAGCCTTCTAATTTGTTTTCAAAGTAGTGTACTGTTGGATTAATGTTATAAAAATATTTGTTACTACCGATTTAAATTGAAAAGTAGTAATTATCTTAAGTCACCAGAAACAATGTCCCAATTGACAGGCAGACCTTAGGAAGGTGAGTACTTTCGTATGCTTCTATCCATTAGTTCCCTTTCAAAAGGGCAGCTGTCCACCCCTTTTTATATATTATACAAATAGATCCCCCAGCCCCAACCTGCCATAATACAATTCTTATAAATGCCCCGATATGGTACTTGCCTTCCCTCTAATCCTCCGCGGCAGTCTCCAGGCCCTCTGCTTGCCGGAAATGCAAGCAGGGGGGGACCGGCACCCGCATCCCTGTTGGCTGAGAAGGCAGCCATCGGGGACGCGGCTGCCGGCTGCTCAGAACGCCGGAGGATAGAGGGAAGGTAAGTACGTATCGGGGCACTTCCTATGAATTCTGTTACAGCGTTTGGGGCTGGGGGATCAATATATAATGGGGATTTTACACTAGGGGAAGGGAAAAAAACGGGAGGGGGGGTAGGACTCTCCTGCGCTGACTCAACCTTGTCGAGGTTGAGGCTGAGACAGGCGCAGGATTAGTCACCCAGACCTTATAACCTACACTTTCCTGGACTTTGGAGGTGGCACAGCATGGCACCATAAGGAGCTGGATGTAATTAAGAAATTTTTACACTCACAGAGTGGGGCCAGTATGGGGTTATTTGAGTTTTGGGTGGACAATGCCCTTTAAGAAATTGGGCACAACAGATTTAGACTGGTAAGTAACTGATTAGACATTTGATAGATTCATTATTCGATCCGCCCATTCTGACAGTTTATCCAAGACAATCTTTACTTGCTGGTGGTTTTACCTTCCTGTTGCTCCATGCAGGGCCCCTTTATATTGCAATGTATGTTACAAAAGAATGCCAGGCATTTCTGATGTTGAGAAACTTTATAGTGCATACCTAGCATGAACGAGAGAAGCTGAATTAGAGAAGGGAGAGAGACTGAATGCAGAAATATTTTTGAGTTGGAGCCTACAGGAGTTGGATATTTCTTTAAACGGCATGTCCACCCCCAAAACTATAATCCCCCTAACTACTGGCCCTATTGGTGTAGTCTATTAATACCTTCCTCACATCCCGCTCCATATGTTCTCCAGTAGTCCCCCCCCCCCCCCCCCAAAGTCCCCAAACTGACCCCACCAGAGGTTAGCAAGTCCATATAGGTCTCTGCCTCCTACTGGCCTCCGGGAGAAGTTGGCATGTGTACTGCATCCCTTCTCCCCCTCCCTCCCTTTCCCTCCCTCTCCATTCCCTCCCCCTAGCATTAATCCCCTTTTAATATAGTAATCCCCCTGGTCCCCCACCCCAACCGCAATCATTTTTATTTTTTAGAAAAGTGCCCCAAACTTTTTACTACCTCCCTCTTTTCCTCCCCGCTGCACTGAATGACCGGCAGCCGGGTCCGTGATTGGCTGCCGCTCAGCCAATCACAGACCGCTGCCTGCGGTCCCACCCCTCTGCTGCATTCTCGCAAGCAAGGGCCGGCAGCGCGGCGAAGGAAGAGGGAGGTAAGTAAAAGTTTGGGCACTTTCTAAAATAAAATGAGCGGTTGGGGCTGGGGGACAGGGGAAAGCTATATCAAAAATAGTTTTAGGTGGACATCCCTTTAAAGATAATACACTGTAAAATCAAGTTAGGTGATTTGGAAGCTGCAGTTTAAAAATATTGTTGCCATATTTTTTTTTACCTATGCCCCTCCAGATCCTAACGCTTTGTGCCTGGAAGTTGCTGCATCTTGTTTTACTCTGGTTTGCTGAATGTTAAGCCTCGCCCCTCAGATTTCCTTTGCTTTATACCTGCTTGAGACCTCAACGTATGCCTGTGAGTTCCCGTGCACGCTCTTCTTGATCTCAAACAGTATGCTGTGAGTTCCGTGCCCGTGCACGGACTCACAGCATTATTGTTTGAGACTCAAGTAGGAAGAAAGCGGAGGCGAAATCTCAGGGGTCGAGCTTAACATCAGCAACCAGTAACAAGATTCAGCAACTTTCAAGGCACAAAGCTAACTCTGGAGGGCAAATATGCCACAGTATTTTTTAAAGCTGCAGCTTCCAAATAAACTAACTTGATTTTACAGTGCACTTATCCTTTAATGGGGTTGAAACAAAGCAATTCACTCGAGAAGTAGGAGGTTAGGTGTGTTATTTTAGGTAAGAATAAATCGAGGTTACGAAATCACAGTAAGGGGAACCAAAGGCTAATTATAGAAAATCATGGTTAAATATAAATCCATTTTGGACTAGATACTCTGGGCAGTATTAACTTTACTTTTAGTTTTTTTTGCGGTGTGCATTCTTTTAAGACCTGTAAAGTAACTTAAAATATTTTAGTGTTGGCATTATTTTTAAAAACATCAGTTTTTTTTCTCTTGGTATGGCCCCTAGGCTTGTTCGCTTAGCTATACTCTGCTCAACTTGTTTCACATTTAAAACAATTCACTGTATCAAATACCAATCACCAAATCAATTCATTTGGGAACTATTTAACAAAAACAAAACAACACACTTACTAATTGGTCAAATTAAGAAAAAACAGACTCGTGTTAACAAGCCTTTCTTGTTTATTTCTGCATGGGTTAGGGAGCCACCCAAACTGGCATTTCACAGGTGGAAGAGGGGTTCGCAGTAATGTACTTTTCTTGTGATCTAACCACACTACTCATGCAGTTTCCTGCCTACTTTTCCATCATCATGTCACTTTTTTATGTTAAAAATTAGGTTCCAGCCAGTATAATTTTTTTTAGATTTTATTTATTCCAATGAGGGTAAAATATCACGTACAAAGCTTGTGGCATGTTGCACACTGTTTTTGCGTACCCCGTATGTAATGTATTAAGTCACGTTAACCAATGTATTAAGGGTTAACGTGACTTTAAGATGGAAAATCCGATAACAGCTCTCCGTACATGGACCAGGAGTATTAACGACATTGCACAAATGTTAAACTTGCTAACAAATAGCTGTATTTCTCACCTCTGAAATCTGCAGCATTGTGGAGAAATTTTAAATCATGGATATCCCACCTGCAGCCCTCCAGATGTTTGAAAACTAAATTCCCAGCTTTCCATAAACCTACGAATGGATGTGTCCACAGTAGTTTACATTACTGGTATTTCTCTTCTAGGCATTTTAGCATTGTGGCTCATTACATTTTAGCTTTTCCTTGTTCCTTCATCCAGGTCATGGTATATCTTTTGTATTCATTGTTAGATTGACTGTTAGATTAAGGCCTGTGTGCCGAAACCTTGTGTGTAACCCAACATTTATTCTTACTGTTAGACTTAAAATTTTAACATGGGTCTCCAGGTCGCAACAACACAACACTGCACCGTGACAGCTTACTTTAAAATAAACCCTGGGTCACATTTTTTATGGTCCTCTATTTTGGTGATGAAAGGTTAACTCTTGCGTTCACCTGTTACTTCCTGCTTACTGAAGACCTATGCTGGAAGATAGAAGTTCATTTATGACACTGGTCAGTAAGCCTCAGTACTGTCCCTCAGGTATTGGGCAGGGCTGAATTAGTTTTATTTCCATCACAACAGTCAATGGGTACCAGATGCACTTGCTAAATGTGTGCTACAGCAACCTTCTACTCTTTCATTTTTTAATATCTTTTAATTTTATTTTTTACATATCTTACCAATATATTTGATCATTTCTGCCTCATTTCTGGCCTATCCCAACCCTATAGATCCACTTAATGGAGATGCTGCAGCTATGTATCTCCATCGACCAAGAATCCAAACAGAAAATTAAAGGTGAGTTAGTTAAGCTTAGTATTTGGGGCCATACTGCCATAATAAAACTAATATATAATCATGCATCATTTTGTATAATCAAACCAGATTTAGCTTAGCTTCCTCTAAAAACTGCAAGCAATTACTACTATTCAGTTTGTATTTAAAGGCAAGTCCACCCCCAAAACTAACTTTTTATATTATTTGGCCCAATAAGTGCTCCAAAACAAACTTTCAGCCATGTAAATCGTCCAGTGGTTCAAAGTTACAGACCTTTGTAGCTGGCTTAATCCTGCACATGGACCAATACAGCGATGAACAGAGACAGGTTTCATTACCTTGCCTCTGTTCTTTTTCATGTTCTTGAGAATGTCTGTTAGCACCAGGAGTGAGAACAGAGAGTTGCATCAGTAATGGTCTGACCCCTGGATCCCTGGATTTTCCCTCTCAACCATCACAGCTGTAAGTTATGTGTACTGAAGAAATCCAGGATCAACAGCTGGCAGCCAGCCAGCCCAGAGAAGAGAAATAGAAGAGAGACACACACAAACACAGGCAAGAATTTTTTTTTTTTTCTTCTACTGCGGCAGCTCGGGGTCATCTAAAGAGGAGTGGAGAGGAATGCAGCCTGATTATATCTCATAAATATCAGGCAAAGCAAATGATTTTGAGAAAATAACATGGCGTTTGAGGTTGGTGCTATTATATAAAGAACATATAAAATTTTATTTTTGGGTGGACATACCCTTAACCAACCTTTTTGAGCCCTATCTAAAGACAAAAATCAGTAGCGAAATGCAGAGCCAGTGCCACATTCCATTATATGGAAATAATTTTATGGAATATACATATCTTTTCTTAGTCCCATTTTCTTTAGTGGCACTCTATGTTGTGTTGTAATATTCTAAATAGTACAGACTAGAAATGCTTTTTTGCCTGTAATAATTTCTGTGCAAGATGACATGCTGGGTGAACAAAAAGATAAGTGTTGCCTTTGTTTGCCACTTTAGTTTCAATAAGACCTACAAGCCTAGTTGTTTAAGGCAGATGGGTTGTTTGAAGCTAGCTTAAACTTTGCATGCTTTGGTAAGCTATTTCTCTGGAGTAACCTAATTAAAATAGTACAACTATACTGTACATATCCACGAACTATAATTGATGCATATCACAGCACAATTCAATGTGGAATCATGGTGCAATGAAAGCAATTGGGTAATCTGCATGGCAGCTTTACTAGGTCTATTTTTGCTGTAAGTTATGTGCATGAGAGTCGATGTTTGTTACAGCCGCCTTTAATGTAACTATTAAAGAGTATGTATACTGAAAAAATACTTTGCCTCATCTAAATCTATATTAAATACACGTAAGTAGCCCTTAATGTAGGTGTGTGTTGCTGCATGCCTTCAATCCAGTACTGTTTTGCTCAGGTCCAGTATCTTCCCTCCCTCTCTTAAGTGACTCATCCTTTCCTCGATCCACTTTTTTTTTTTTTTAACTGAGCATGCTCGGTAATCACTATCCCCTATCGTTGACAGATGGAGTTCACCAACTGTCCACCCATCCAGTTTACAATGACACCCTTCCAATTACAGCAAAACCAGTACTTGCACACAGCAGAAAATAAGATACTTGACTGACAGCTGAAGCAATTTATGCTTCACATTAGATTGTGAAGCATAAGAGCATTAGAAAGAATTGGTGGCAGATCAAGAAAAATAGTAAATGTTGGGATGATTATTATTTTCCAGTAATGGACAATTTAAAAAAAATATTTCTCCAGTGTACATCCATTTTTGGCACAAGAAAACCAATGCACAATCTTTTTCTATTTCTTTTTATTAGCATGAGTTGTCTTTTGTGGTTATAGTGTAAATGTACTACCATAAATACAAAGATGGATAACTATTGTTTATGCCATTTTATAAATGCAATTAGAAAGTGGTTTTTAAATGTTTTTCCCCTCCTATCAGAATACATCCAAAAATATGCAACAAAGAGCGCTGAAAGAACAGGAGGAGCGTACTGGGGACAGCTCATCTGAAAGCTCTATGTCTGATTTCTCAGAAGATGAAGCCCAGGACATGGAATTGTAGTAGAAGCGATCTGCTTTTTGAAATGAAAAAACAGACTTATTTCCTAACCATGAGAAGCAGACTATAATATTCATATTTAAACAAAGCAATTTTTTTTATTACTAAAACAAGGTTTTTTATAAATAGCATCAATATATCATCCACCCTTTAGGTCTTGATCCCCCTCGTCATTTTTCACCAATGTGCATGTATCCCCACATTCCATTTTGGTAGCTGTGTGCATGAGTTCAGCAGTCCATTGTTGTGTGCTACTTGAACTCTAAAGGGGAAAAATAAGAAAAAAAGGGGGGGGGGAACAAAAAAGGCAACAAATACATTTCTGGCTGATGTGATAACGTAGTTTTCAGGTAGTGTCGTCATTTTACAGCACCTCTATGCGAGCACCCCATAAACTCTGCTGGAACATTTTCAGACCTAAATGATGAACGTTGGGGCCTATTGTATAAAGAAAAAGCCTTTAGTTTCCAAATACAAACTTGAGAGAATGTGTGTGTTTTGTGGGTCAACCCCTTTGGATATATTCTATATTTTTTTTTATGTTTAGCCTGCAGACTTTGGAAAATGCACATCAAGGGTCTTGAAAGCAGGATTTCATAGTCGTCTCTCAAATTTTAAGTACCTTTTACTTTTCCCATTTTTTATTTTGGATCCCTGTCTATACCCACACCTGCCATTTTAGGCTAACCTAGTCAAGGGACTTTTTAAACAACTTCTGTACAGACATTATCATAGTAATCATCTGGATGGATATGACTTTCTTGGAGACTTAATTGTGGATCTTTGTCCAATAATAATTTTCCCTTTTAGGTAAAGATAATGGTGATTGTATGACTTAATTTTCTTTCAAATATAGAGACGGCTAAATTTGTGTGCTTGTGTTTCCTGGTCCTTTTAAATTACTTTGATGAATTTATTTTATGATGAACGGCAGACTCCAAACATGTTTCATTCAATAAGGTGTCAAATTCTATTTAATTGATATTTGGTTTATTTGTCCAATACCTACATACTTTTTTTTTTTCTTTTCATACATAATGAAATATTGTGAAAATAATATGGTATAATATGTATTGAGTAGAAGTTTGTGAATGTGTTAGAAAGCCAGCAGACTACATTTTTGGTGTTTTTTATATAAATAAACTTAAGTAAAGCAAGAGTTTAAGGCGCATACACAAATTAGACAACACAGATTAGACAATTGTCTGCCATACAGCCAGCAATCTAAAGGAGCCCATACACATGTGATTACATTCACATGTGTACAGGCAGATTCCATTGGATCTGTCTGTGCATGTGTGGGGGTACCCACATGGACGACCCCGGTCAATCCCATACGAGGTATGGGGATTGGTCGGCCATGCGTCCATACACAGCGCCAAATGTATTGGTTCCCTCTACTACTAGAGGGAGCAGATACAACCAAACGGATATTTCCATCAGAAAAAAAGACAGATGACGATGGTGGTGTTCGTATCATCATTGTTGTTTTCTGCCCCACACCTAGTCTGATCCAACAGCATTTGTTGGCATAAAAAAGAAAACTGCTTGTCAACTACCTAGCATCCTGTCTAGGAAGATTTCTTGATACATATTTTTGGAGCAATAGTATCTGATCCTATGAAATTGTAGCTTTAAGGTGACCATACACGACGGCTTACCTGTGACGTTCGGACAAGTGCCTGGCGTGCTAACTTTACAAACGATTTTACAGGGGTAATTACGATTGTAAAGCCATTTTTTGACTGGGAATGCTGTGGGAATGTCGCAGGTAAGAACCACTGGGCAGAAAGATGTTAAGCTGATAAACATTTTGTCTGAACTAATGTTTAATTGGTTTTAACATCTAAAGCTGGCCATATACTAAAAACGTACCTCTCAACTATCCTGTGACATTCCATCAAACTGGGAGCATCGGCAGGTAAAACTGCTGCTCCACTGATCAGAGATGAATGTAGAATCGATTGTAATGTTAAGGTAGTGTTTGGCCAGCTTAAGCATTGTATAGCCAGAATTAAGGTGCCCATACACTACTTTAGACATCGTCTATACAAATGCCTAATCTATCTTAAGCTTCGTACCACGTACAATCACACCCACCCAACTTCTGTATCTACGGATAAACACAAGTGTGTGTGTGCGCGTTTGGTCAGGCAGTGATGTTGATCCCGCCATGGCGGATCTATAGACAACGTCTTTCTAATGTCTGCATAGTATATGGCCATCTTAAGACCTGTAAGTCTGTTGCTTACAAATTTTTCCAGCCGGTGGGTTCTGGCTGGACAAATAACAATGTCACCAGATGGTAGATTTTCATCTGAAATAGTCATTGTTAAATGGTTGTTGACCATTAGGGCATTGATGGCGAACCTTTTTAAGACAGAGTGCCCAATTTGCAACTCAACCCACTTATTATTGCATACTGGCAACACAGTAACTAATCTACCTAATACTGAGGGTTTTCCTTTAGAAAAAAACAACTCTAACAGGTAGACACAGACCTATACAATAGATAGAACAATGATACACAGGAGTTTGAGATCCAAAACGTGACCATTAACCCCTACATTATCAACCATATGAAACTAGCAGATAGCAGCAGTAATTTATTTAGGCAAAAGAACACACACCCAGTCCCCTTCAAGCAATGCAGAGCAGATAGACAGCAGTACATCATATCACATTAAGACTGATTTCATATTTCACACCTAAGCACTACCACCTCCTCTTCCTTGGCTGCTGGAATGTACAGAAGCTGAGAGAAGGAGACAGGACCGATGTTCATATGTCTGCTACACTTTCTCAAGTTCGGTATTGCAGAAGAGGAACTGGTTTTTTTGTCCCTCAAGGAAAAGCTGGTGTACCGATTTAGCCAGTCAAAATGTTACAGGGTACCCTTTGAAATAAAAAAAAAAATACCAGAAGTGGTATAGCCAATGAAGTATTGCCTTTATTCCACTTTTGTTATTATTTTTTTTTATTTCAAAAGGGTTACCCCATAAACATCAGGAGTTACTTATCTTTGAAGTTCTACTACCTTTGTCATTGATAATGTGCCCTAATATTTTACTTCAGGCATTCCTCCAACGTTTCCCCGATGTTCAAAGGACCACTTGACTTTTTTTTGTTGCAACCACTGTTTGGAAAATGCAGCATTTAGACATTAGACTATGAACAAAGTCTAATCTATAGTCCAGCTAGTGTATGGCCAGAATTAGTTGTGGGCCCTTTTAAGTGAAGTAAAGATAAAGATAATTGCCAGCGAAAATGTCAGAGGAACACCACTTCAGCCGAGTGGGTTTGCTACTTCCCCTCTTTTTTTTTTTTTTTTTTAAATAGGCTTTAGTCGAGTGGCTTGCTCTATCTGTACATGAATCTTAAATAGCTTTAAAAAACTTCTCCATTGCAATTTACATCTTTACTTAGATTAAGGGCCGTATTTATAAAGGCATGGTATGGCTATTTTTTAGAGTGTCTTAAAATACAAATACAATGCGGAATCACCCTTACAATACCACAGAGATATTGTAAAACCAGTGGTACTGGGTGAGTAGCACGCTATCGGCTGTATTTATATTGATTTTTACCCAAACTAGCTAGCTGTACAAGGTTTGATCGGATTCAAGATGGTGTAAACAATTTTGTTTGAAAATCAATTTGGAGGTAGCACTCATGATTGGCTGTATTTTAAAGACACGGTATTGATATTTCGCTGTTATTTTTACAAAAATTTTACAAATTTGGTCCAAGCTATAAAATATAGATACCATGCATATTGCCTATTGATACCACGATCGTATTTTACTACCACACGTGGTATTGTACGGTCGTGTTGGTAAATGTACGCCACTGTCATAGTTTACCATAACTGCTCAATGTTCCACTATTTATTATAGCTTAAAATCTGCTTGAGATGCTGTGGCTGCAGATAGGATTGAAAACATTTTCTGGCACATATGATCACCTCATGACTAACTGCTTAATATCTTAATATATCCTTCTGTTTAAATATCTTGAACAGAAGCATAAACTAGTATTAATTTTTGACTGATTATATCAGTGATTGAATTAATAAAATTTTTTTTTGATCTGTATGGCTGGATCTAAATCTGCTAGACAATTGTTGGGCTTTTGCAGCCCATTTCCCAAAAGGTGAAAATATTTTTTATTAACATGCAGTTGGTTGCAGATATAAATGTTAAGTTATAGGGTAATTTCTGTTGTATTCGTTAGATCAACTGGAATTAAAGTTTAGTTCTTGAAGACGTTTCGCTAGTCATCTGACTGGCTTTCTCAATTCAAATGACTTACAATACGAGAATCTGTTGGCAATATTGTACCCAGGAAAGTCCCAATTAGCATATCACAGCCAGGTGTTAAGGACCTTCTGATGAAAGGTGTGGATGCATTGAGGCTAAGGTGTTATTGAAACTGCCTAGGTAAGGTGTCAAAACAGCAATGTACACCGCCTTCTCTGTTGCTAGTGGGAATGTTCTCTGCTCTGTTGCATGGTTCTGATGACACGAACTTGTGATCTAAAGGGTGGTGGGAGTCAACCATCAAATACTGATCTGTGTGGGTTGGTTTTCTGTAAACCTCTACTTTGTTTATCATTCTCCCTGACTTCTACCAAGCAGTCCAAAAGTCCCATGTGTTGTTTTGTACCTCTTCCTTTGTGAATTTTATGTTCTGGTCCATGGCATGATGTGTTATGTGAAGGCTTGTACTTCCTCCTGGGTGATTTTAACCAGGTGTCTTCACATATCTGAACTAGTGGCTGGGTGCTGTGCCCTTAAAGGTTTAAGTGCCTGTGCTTTCAAGAGCTAAACTCTTAAGTCCAGTTGATCCAACTGAATACAACAGATATACTATGACCTGGATGAATGAGAACATTTACAACAAGTTATAATTCCAATAAACTTAAGAACTGGCTCTGGATTACTCTGGAAATATTTATCTGTTTTTGCACTGCTGAATTTTTGTGTAGGTGTTTCATGCTCGATACAATACAGCTTAACAGAGCAACCGTGTTGCTAGATCACATAGTTGAGTTAATAAAATGAGCCACCTCCAACCTTTCTATGAATTATATTTATAAAGGCACGGTATCACTATTTTGTGATACTGTGCCTTTTATCAGCGATAGTTTTACGACAGCGGTTGTAAAACTACAATCACGTATACTTTTATGATCATAATTGTTCATAGTGGAAATCTACTACCAAATTAAATTATATGGCCAATCGGTTGTAAATGCAAGAAATGTGGCCCTCTGTGCTCTGGTCCCTGACATACTTACAGGAATGTGTATGTATTTATAATTGTGATTGTGTGATAAAAAGTGCGCGCTAGTGTTGGCCATTGGTCTGGCCACACTAAGTGCGCTGGTGTCCGTTTTACTGAGATCTGCTTATCGTGCAGATAATGCTCTGGTAAATATACCGGGCTAGCAGGGCAAGTGGATGGGCACATATCGCACTCTTTGTAGTGTGACAAGCCTTATAACCTGAAAATAACATGCACAGTACTTAGTGACTTGTGTTTGTAAAACACTATCAGGGAGATTCAATAAAAGTTCTTATCGTTTAAAATGTGCTAATGTTGCGCCAACCAATCATATCTTTTTTACACTTTGAAAGCTACATCTGATTGGTTGGGGCAACATTAGCACCATTTTAAACATAAGACACTTTTATTGAATAACCCTGTATGCCCAAAATTCCAATACTGTATGGTATTTTACAGTCCTGTAGGAACTATATCGAATGGCCTTGGTGGTAAAAATACTAATTTTATTTTATTTTTTTACCATAAAATGTCGCTGACATAAAATAGTGGCAGGGCTCAGTAAAGGCTGCATTATTGGGGATATTTTTTAAAGGTCTATTATGCCAAAGGAATGATAGGTTTAACATTAAATTATGTATGTGCAGGTTAGGTATACATGTACATATTACATTGTGGTAACTATTTGTATAAACTTAAGTAGTAATCATTAAAATGTTATTAAAGGGGAACTAAGTCACTGGATAACATTGGTTAATAGACAGCACATTTACAAAGATGCAACACACTGTGTCTCATCTCTCCATTTGCTGCGGCTGTTTGATAATTTATGAAATTAACCTGTACTGATAACCACATGGAAGCCTTCTTAGTTATAAATCTACTTTTAACATGTACATGAATGCAACTTACTAGAGATCGTATAGGTATTCTGGTGAAAAAGCTTTCACATAAGAGAAAAATAGTCCTGTTTCAATCCTGGGATACATAGCAATGCTAAACAGTAAATTTGACAGTGATACGGTATTTGGTCTTGCATCTTACTGTTTTCTTTTATTTGGGATAGAATTGCTAGGGTTATTTGACCCGGAAATCAGATATCAGTTTAGATTCCATTCTGGACAGCTGCAGAGGAATCTAAAAGCTTGTTTTGGGGATGGGCATTCTCTTTAACAACCAAAAAAAAGAAAATTGTTTATCGTTGTTGAATACTGCTGTCTACATAAATTACCTTTTAATTTTTAGATGCAAAATATGTTTCTATTATGGATGGTGACTTACAAAAGGGTGTCTTGGCTGTATATTTTTCAGCGTCTGTTGGCTATGCTCTAGTTCACACTTGTCAAACACAGGTCTGCAGGCCAAATCCGTCCTGTCTGGCTGTTTTTTGTGGCCCCCAGTGAGTGTACAGTATCCAGGCTTATTAACTATTATCCATTTGTGCAGTCCCAGCAGCAACGTAAGTATAGATCTGCCTGCTAAAAACAGCTGATCGCAGTATCTAGCAGCAGATCTATAGTTATGTCAATGCTTGGGACTGCACCAATTGACAGCAGTGTAGTAAGTCTTGGATGCAGTCACCATATAACAGCTGATTGCATATATATGCCAGCACAGGGATGGAGGGAGTTGTGACAGGGCTTTCCTTTGGAGTTGGCTGTTCCATTCACACGCCAGAAGAGTAAGGTAGGGCGTTCCACATTAGCACATGATCGCAGGATAGGCAGATGACCCAGTACAAAACAGTGTGCTTCACACCCTTTCCCTGCTGAAACCCAGCACTAGGAGCAAGTGTAGAGTCCCAACCCCCCACCTGCTAACATTTGGCCCACCCTTTGCCTGTCTTTGATTTTGGCCCCTTATGTGATAGTTTGACACCCCTGCTCTAGGTTATTAGTCTGTATTAGTGTCACTTCTACCATGCATATATAGATCTCCTTTTAGCTAATGAACATGGGTTTTGGACATTTTGACTATAAGGTAATTTACCCATGGTCGAAAAGTAACACTGTGGCCGTAAACAATAACAATACTAGCAGGATTGTTTTCAACGGTTACAAAAAATCGGAATGGAACATTCGTAATCCTTAATATATGCAACCTAATGTTGGCAATGACACAATATTGGATAAACCAAGTAAAGAGGCAAAAGGTGATTTGTTGGAGCTGTGTGGTGTTGTTATTGCCTTGTACATAATGTATTAAAGGCTATTATGAACTGCAACAGAATTCCTATTTCACATTTCTATTTAATGACACAGTAGGAAAGCATGATCTGTTTAAAGACGTTTCATACCTTCTCCCCCACCAGACTCAAATGAAACCTCACCTACTTCCAACTTATGCAGGACACTATTCTACCATAAAACCATCACTAACATTTTAAGTCTTTAGGTGTAAAATAATTTAATAATAATAATAATACTGGTTAAAGTTTGATTCTGTTAAATACTTTATTTGCCTTAAAAGACATGCCCACGCCCACCTCTAAAATCTTACTTTCCCTACCTACCCAAATTCTGAGATTGTTATGCGGTCCCTGAAGCTTTTTCAGGTATTGTTTTCCTTACTGGTTACAGCAATCAGTCACAGCCAGTGACTTATGGCTGCGTGCTGGAAGTGGATGTGTAAACTTGCAGAGGAGGCGAGAATTGGAAAGACCAGTGCCGACAGAGACCAGGATGTATTAGAGCTGGGGCGACATCAAAGGTTACTTCAATTGCAATACTGACTACTGCATTTACAGACTTAAGCCCCAGTGTCCAGATTTATGTAGGTAAAACGATCGGCCCGTTTTAAAAACATTTCAACTCACAGTTGAAATGTCACAAGTGACCTCAAACTAGCCCTTTGGCCCCTCCCACTCCGATGACCACCTGTGGCCTCGCACTTCTTCAAATGTAGACACTTGTTGTCCGATCTCAAAGGCACGGTCATTGACCATGTACCCATTGACCATGTACCCATCCACCTAGAGGAGGTGATAGGCAAACTCCCCTACTCCCCAGGGACTTACAACCAAAAAGACTTAAATTGTAATTTTGCTACTTGCCCAAAAGATGATGTCTCTGTATTATATTGTTACTTCTTTCTTTCTACGTTGTTACTTTTTTTTCCCCTCTCTCAACACTAGATGGTGCTAGACACCAATTTCCTGTCTGTATATAATGTGTGTGATTTTGCTCATTTGTATCTTTGTTGCCTGAAGAAGGTACAGCCTTGTACCGAAACGTCACGCTTTAAGTGTAGCCTGTGTATGACACATTAAATACATAGGTGGGTAAACGATGTGCATGTGTATTTCTTCTCCATGGCTGTGGGGAGGTATCTAAGGGTTTGAGGTGGTAAGTATAGATTTTAGTGGTAAGGTGCACCATTGAGCAAAAGGAGCAAACATTTCTATAAAGAGTGGACTTGCCCTTTACCAAAATATTAGCTGCTCATTCTAATGTCCAAAGTTAATCCCCCTCCCTGATTATGTGACTTCTGCAGTAAGTATTTTTCTTTTATCTGCTGTAACTATTTGCATTTTAGGTCCTTACCCTGGTGCAAACCATATAAGTTGGGACATTAAGGGTGAGGCCACACTGCAACGCACAGAATCGCGCACAAAATCGCGAGCGTTATGGCACGCGATTGTGTGCGCGATTCTTGCGCGTTTCGCGCTCCCGTTCGCGCTGCGTTTTTGCCTTTTCACGTTATGACACGCATGCGTTAACGCACCAAAAATGGTGAACCATGCGTTACCATAACGCGAACGGACGCGCAATCGCATGCGCATACATCGCAGGATTTTTGTTTCCGGCAATTTCCATTTAGCGAAAATCGCGGGCGCAAACGCGAGCGCGAAACCGTGCGCAAACGCGCGAAAAACGCGCTAGTGTGGCCTAGCCCTAAATCTTTTGTTCCCTTTTATGAAAATCAGAATTTTGAATAGGGGCTGGTAGATTTGTTACTGTTCCACTAAATAAATTGGATTCTGTGCAAATTGTAAAGTTCGGGTACAGTTTTCAAACTCTCTAAAATTTGAAGGAATTTCAATTGATTCCTTAGAAGTGAGAGTCCTATGCTGTGACTAAATTTACGAACATACAAGGTCACTTTCTGCTATGACAGGTCACAGCTGACCTCTGGAGCCTTTAAAGCAGTTGCAAGAGTATGACTTTAAGGGCCATATTTAAAAACCTGCAGTATCGCAAGTTTGCCATACCACGGCAGTGACTATCGGCCATACTTAAAAGGTGCAGTCGCTATTTTGCAATAAAGGACCTTTAATTAGAGTTGCCGTGATTGTAAAATTACGATCACGGTAGAAAATCTAAATTGATTAAAACCGGGATAAAAAACAAAATTTATAGTTACATTTTCTATTTAACAAAAATAATTTGATTTTGTGGTTATGATAAAGCTTTATTTAACCTGCAGAGGCGTAACTACCTGCTTATGGTTCTCTAAAATGATGCTCTATACTAACGAGTATCAGACCATGATCAACAATGCCATACAGCTCAACAAGCACCCATACACCAAGCAATGGTTATTCTTCTGACACTCATTGGTGAGGGGCAGGACTTATAGCTGATGGACTGAAAACCCACACATGTAAAGCTTCACAGCTGATTGGTCAATTTTTGAGGCCTTCTTAGGAGGCAGTAGTGATGTCCTGACATGTTGTGCCCATGTATTTACTTTGCAAAATTACTGCCTCTAATAAGCTGTAGTTATCCTTATACTTTCTGCCCCTAGCATGCTGTAGTCATCCTTAGCATAATTACCTTACCATCCAGTTATTTTCTAATAGCAAGTAACAACATTAGATTTGGGGCAGTTTATCATTGATATAGAAGAACTTATAGTTAACTCTTGCTGCCAAATAATAAAAATTCTGAAAAGGGCTATATTTAATAAACCCGCGGTATCGCTTTTTAGCGATACCATAGGTTAGTTAATTTACGATCGTGGCCGTAAATGTACAATCGCGATTGTACATTTACGACCGACCGTTCGTTAATTAACGTACGTTTGATCGTAGAATACTGTGCAGTAGTAAACTACCGCAATGGTATTCTATGGGGATCGTAAATCGTTATCGCAGATTTACGATTGGCTTAGTAAATTTACGATTTTTTAACCGTCGTTAATCTCCAAGCGTTTAACGATACCGATCGTTAAAGTTGCAGTATTGTTAAAAAGCGATACTGCTGCTTTATAATAAAGCCTTTTTGAACAAATATGATGATTTGTTCCTTTCACACCTTGACTGTATCCCCTCAATAGTTTACTATCGCAACAGGGTTTCAGTTCAATAAGAGCTGTTTAAATATGTCCAGTAATAACATTCTATCCATTCTGCTCAGAGCTGCATAATCATGGGAACCAAGTGGTTATTGCGCCTAGAAATGTACAAGGAGAATAAAAAAATAATTTTACTATTACTGATCTGCCTGCCTCCTCTTAACTCCTGCCTCCTCTAAACAGCATTTAGATGGATTGGGTTTGGAGTATGTAGATATTTTTTTCTTGCAATCCAATTACGCACATTTTTAATTTATAAAGAACAAATAAAATTGATAAGAAATATTTGTAAAAAACATTTGTAAACCTCTTAAACCATTATAGAGATGTATTTTGGGAGAGTAAACAGGTCTGTTTGATTTGACTGCATGCTATGTGTCATGTGATTCCAAATTGAATACAGACATTGCAAGCTGTCACTGTATAAACTACAGCATTTAGTTGCATTGCCTCTATCCTCTAAAGATTTAATTCTGAAAATAAAAAAGTACCTTTTATGTTTAAAGAAAACTAAAGACAAAATGGGCTGGGGTGGAGAGATAAGGCAGCACTGTCAGATTGCCGGCAAGGTAATGCAGACACTGCCACAGGCCCAACCTCTTGAGTTCTGAGTGTGCTGTGATTGACACCAGTGCATTAGTTAATCTTACCTTTGCAGTGCCGTTTTGAATGGATTGGTGGTGCTTGCCTTTAATCTCATTCATAGCACAGCACTAGTAAGTGCACATGTGTTCTCACCGGCTCTAGAACCAGTCAATGCATGTCTGTCAGATGATGTGTCCAGGCCACCCATAAACTACTAGTATGCCAAAAAGGAATGAGTGGCTATTTATCTTTTTCTGTGATGATCTTTTTTTTATGCTGGGGTGCTGCCACATAGGGTAGACTAGGAATCGTTTACTCATAATTTAGATGTTTAACTATAGCAATGGTTTTCAATGAACAGGAGGACATGCAATGGGAGATTAAGGGGTTATGACATGCTTTTTTTCAGGAAATGGAAAATGTAACGGTGGGGGCTGGGACAGATCTAGTTAAGTAAAAGAGCAACCAAATGCAATTCATTTTTTTTTAAAAAGGCAAAGGTATGAGGTGGGATTCCTTGCAAGAAGGCTGCTGGTTGTAAACAGAATGGAGAACAGTGAGAAGTTTTATTTAATTGTATGACATCACACTTTGCCCGGGAGCTTACAATCATGTACCCCAGGGGCGTATCTAGGGTCTAAGAAGATCAGGGGCACTTCCGGGCACTCCATGTGCCGCGCGTAGCGCGGCGTAAATTTTTTAGGCCACGCCCCTTTCTCCGCCCCAATTAAGCCACACCCACTGTGTACTTATAGAGATTACCAAAAAGATACAGACAGATAGACAACCACAAACATAGACACACAGCCCGATAGTGATAAACAGACAGAAAGACAGTGAGATAGACAGACAGAGATAGAGATCAGAGAGTTGGACAGAGAGACACAAATTAATGACACAAAGGCACAGTAAACTGGCAATTTCATTATATACTGGTAGCAATTTGGTCATTTCAAACTTACTGTTGTGTTCAGTTGTAGTCAGGTGCTTGCCCACACCTTTGGCCAGGGAGATCTTCTTGTACCTTCTTCATGGATCTCTGCCCCTATCTATCTCTGTCTGTCCCTCTCTCTCTCTGTATATCTATCTCTCCCCTCTCTCCTCTCTGTAATATCTATCTCTATCTGTCCCTCTCTCTCTCGTATATCTGTCTATCTGCCTCTTGTTTATCTATTTAACTATGTCTATCTGCTTCTTGTCTATCTCTCTGTCTCTATCTATCTATCTATCTATCTAACTGCTATCTATCTATCATCTATCTAACTGCTATCTATCTATCTATCTATCTATCTGCTATCTTCTATCTATCTCTATCTATCTATCTATCTATATCTATCTATCTATCTAACTGTTATCTATCTAACTAACTGCTATCTATCTATCTATCTATCTATCTACTACTCTATCTACTCTTTCTAATGCTATCATCTATCTATCTTCTATCTATCTATCTATCTATATATCTATCTATCTAACTGCTATCATAGCAGTTAGAGAGTAGATAGCAGATAGATAGATAGTAGATAGATAGATAGCACTGCTACCTATCTATCTATCTAACTCTATCTATCTATCTATCTATCTATCTATCTATCTAACTGCATCTATCTATCTATCTAACGCTATGATAGCAGTTAGATGATAGATAGCAGTTATTGATAGAAGATAGATAGATAAAGATAGATGATAGAAGATAGCATTAGATAGATATAGATAAGTAGATAGATAGATAGATATCAGTTAGATAGATAGATAGATAGCTTAGATAGATAGATACAGTTAGATAGATAGATAGATAGATAGCAGTTAGATAGTATATAGATAATAGATAGATAGATAGCAGTTAGATAGATAGATAGATAGATAGATAGATAGATAGATAGATAGCAGTTAGCTAGAAAGATAGATAGAAGTTAGATAGTAGATAGATAGATAGCAGTTAATAGATAGATAGATAGATAGATGCAGTTAGATAGATAGATAGATAGATAGCAGTTAGATAGATAGATAGCAGTTAGATAGATAGATAGATAGCAGTTAGATAGATAGATAGATAGATAGCAGTTAGATAGATAGATAGATAGATAGCAGTTAGATAGATAGATAGCAGTTAGATAGATAGATAGCAGTTAGATAGATAGATAGATAGATAGATAGCAGTGCTATCTATCTATCTATCCATCTATCTATCTAACTGCTATCTATCTATCTATCTATCTACCTAACTGCTATCTATCTATCTATCTATCTATCTAACTGCTATCTATCTATCTATCTATCTATCTATCTATCTATCTACCTAACTGATATCTATCTATCTAACTGCTATCTATCTATCTATCTAATCTGGCTTGGCACTGCACTGCTACATACCTGTCCCTGGATTCCCTCCGATAGCTCTCTCTCGCTCCGCTCGTGACATCGGCGCGCCGGCATTGCGCATGACGTCATTGTGTGTGACTGTGCCGGCTGCGCGACGTTCCCAGAGGTTCGCGCAGCCGGGAAATCCGGAAGTTCGGGGCACTTGCAAGGGGCACAGGCGGCGAAAACATTCGGGGCACTTTGCCAAACATCCGGGGCACGTGCCCCGAATGTTTTAACGTAGATACGCCACTGATGTACCCTATCATACCCAAAGCCCAGGACTTACAAACTGTAAGTCTGTGCAAAATTATTTTTTCCCAAAAACATAATTGTACATCATTCTGCCTTCCACTTACTCTTGGGAACAAACAATTTTAAATATTCATTCCATTTAGCTTCTTGATACCATATACAACTACATTATGTATACTTCAACTTCCTTCAGAAAGCATTAAAATGTGTTTGTTATCATTGCTTCACCTCAAGATATAATAATGAACACAATATATGGCAATACCAATGGATTTCTCAGTAAGGTAGACCCAGCATATTGTATACTTTCAAATAAAGGGAAAGTATAAACTTTGAATTTGGCTTGAAAGCCAGCATTTTGGAAGGGGGTGTGTGTATTTGTGCTGCAGATTTTAAAACTCAATAGGGCCAATGATGAGGACATTGTTGTTTTTTACTTACCCTTTAAATATGGCTGTCACGTGAATTAAAGGTAGGCCAGTTGGCGTGTGTACTCGTGTCAGGTTGGGGGATAAAAGACTAACTTTTTTGATGATTGGTCAAAATGTGTTTTTTAACTTTAGTTGCCCTTTAGGTAACAGTAATGGAGGGGTAACAGTAATGGAGGGGTAGGTCAGTAGGTGTGTGTACCTGTGCCATGTTGGGGGTTAAAAAAAAACTAAATTTTTTGATTATTGGTCAAAATTTGTTTTTTGCTTATAGTTACCCTTTAAGTATGCTGCCATGGAAGGGTAGGTCAGTAGTGTATACCTGGGTCAGGTTGGGGGTTAAAAAAAACTTTGTTAATGATTAGTCAAGGTTTTTTTTGACTATAGTTACCCTTTAAATATTGCAGCCATGAAAATGGAAGGGTAGGTCAGTAGGCATGCATACCTGGATCGGGTTGGAAGTTAAAAAAACAAACTTTTGATTACTGATCAATTTCTTTTTTACTTTAGTTACCTTTTAAAGGGACAGTTCAGTGAAAATTATCAATATTTGTTAAATTGTTAGTTTGTGTAATGCCTTCTTAGTTATTCTACATATTCTCTCCCATTTTGAAAAATCAGTTGATTTCATACTCTTTGCTGTTCCCTGCTGTTGACATTAGTGAGCTGACGTTTCAGGTTCTAACGGTCCTTCTTCCCAGGATGCACCACATCCTAGGAATGTTCCTAACAGTTATTTCTACTGATTGGCTGTTGGATGGGCCAAAGATGCTCAGATCTCTAATGAGCAACTGAATCAACCCAGGCACTGGGTCAAGGGCAAGACCATAACGGTCTTAACTAGGGGTCCTGCAAACAGGAAGTCAGTATTTCGGTTGCATTTATTTATACACAGACAAAATGCTGAATTGGCAGATTAAGGTCATTGGGATGAAAAAATACTGTTCTTTTTTCTGAAAAGCATATGTATTTGCACTGAACTTCCCCTTTAAATATGGCTGCCACGAATGAAGTAATGATAGTATCAGTAGGTGTGTGTACCTGTGTGCGTGTTGGGGTTTAAAAAAACAAACCTTTTTGATTATTGATCAAAATTAGTTTTTTTACCCTTTAAGTATGGCTGCCACAGAAGGATAAGTAGATCAGTAGGTGTGTGTTACCTTTGTTAGGTTGGAGGTTAAAAAAAACAAACTTTGTTGATGATTAGTCAAAATTTGTTTTTTTTCTTTAGTTACCCTTTAGGTATGGCTGCAACAGTAATGGAGGGGTAGGTCAGTAAGTGTGTTTACCTGAGTCACTTTGAGGGTTAAAAAAACAAACTTTTTTGATTATTGACCCAAATTTGTTTTTTGACTTTAGTTATGGCTGCCACAGTAATGGATAAGTAGACCAGTAGGTGTGTGTACCTGGATCAGGTTGGAAGTTAAAAAAAAGATCAAAATTTGTTTGTTTTTTTTAAACTTTTGTTACCCTTTAAGTATGGCTGCCACAGTAATGGATAAGTAGAACAGTAGGTGTGTGTACCTGTGTCGGGTTGGGGGTTAAAAAAAAGCAAACTTTGCTGATGATTAGTCAAAATAGTTTTTTTTACTATTTACCCTTTAAATATGGCTGCCATGAAAATGGAAGGGTAGGTCAGTAGGGGTGTGTACCTGAGTCTTGTTGAGGGAGTATATCTTTTTTTGTGTTTACAACCATAAAAATATCTTTTATTGAGGATAAATCAAAAGTAGCTTTTTTGACTTTAGTTACCATTTAAGTATGGCAGCCACACGAATAAAAGGGTAGGTCAGAAGGTGTGTGTACCTGTGTGAGGCTGAGGGTATGTTTTTTTCCCCACCAACTCCATCTTCAGTCTCTATCTCTGCAGATTTTAACGGGAGATCTGCAGAAGATTGGAGCCTTAATATGGGAGACTTAATCGAAAATCGAAGAGCATCTGCCCGTGTATGTCTAGCTTTAGTTTATATCTCCGTTATTCAAAACAGAAGAAGTACTACAGATCTTTAGAATTTGTCTACATTTGCATACATTATTTTTATATACCTTGACGTGGTTGGAAGGCTTTTCATTTATGTGATCACAGTAATGTATACCGTATATACTCGAGTATAAACCGAGTTTTTCAGGCTGAAAAATCAGCCTGAAAACTCGGACTCGGTTTATACTCGAGTCAACCACTTACCTAGGCATTCCGGCAGCCGCGCAATCCTTTTCTGCACTGGCGCGCCGGCCTGACGTCACTGCCCGGCGCCGGGCAGTGACGTCAGCCAGCGCGCCAGTACAGGAATGGGCGCGCGGCTGCCGGAATGCTGATACCGTACCTGCCGGGATGGATGGAGGAAGATAGAAGAAGAAGAGTCGTCCACAGGAGAAGAGTCCAGGAGAAGGAGAAGAGTCCACAGGGAGAAGAGTCCAGGAGAAGAGTCACAGGAGAAGAGCCACAGGTACAAAACTGAACTGAGGGGGAGGGGGGCATTCAAGATGTTGGGAACTACAACTCCCAGCATGCTTTATTAGCTGGGAGTTGTAGTTTCCAAACATCTTGAAGCCAAGTGAGGGTGGCATTCAAGATGTTTGGAAACTACAACTCCCAGTAATAAAACATGCTGGGAGTTGTAGTTTCCAAACATCTTGAATGCCACCCCACTTGGCATTCAAGATGTTTGGAAACTACAACTCCCAGCATGCTTTATTAGCTGGGAGTTGTAGTTTCCAAACATCTTGAGTGCCAAGTTCTACCCTCGGTTTATACTCGGGTCAATAACTTTATTAGGATTTTTAGGTGAAATTGGGTACCTCGGTTTATACTCGGGTCGGTTTATACTCGAGTATATACGGTACTAAAACTTTGTTTGTAAAGTATGCCAGTGTGCAGATAATATGATATTGTATGGGGCCTAGGAATGTGCATTGATTATGCAAACTCTAGGAATGGTAATTGACACACTTCTGCCAGAGACATTGGATACAGGAGCCTTAAAATAAGGATAGGAGACGTGACAACTGGTGGCTTTTCACAACAAAGCTACATTAAAGTGTTACTGATTTGCATGCAGTGGTGTCCTTGGAATGTAATATTCTTCCTGGCAAAGGTGTTAGTGCACCCCATAATATTTATTGATTGTTACCTGGAGCTATAGACTACACTTCAGACTAGACTTTAATTCAATTTCAGCTAGACAAAACCTTCACATACAGACACAAATAACATTTATTAATGTAATATTGGTAGTATTAATAGTATCATACCTTAGAGAATGATTTTAGAGGAAGGAGTCTGAGTTTTTAATATCAGTCAGGTAACTCCTATTTCCTGGATTAATTTCAACCTTGTATTTATATACAGTAATGGAATATATACCATTTGATAGCATATGGCAGGCCAATAAATACAAAGAGAGGATTAAGCCAGAGATTCAATTAATATCCTTATGGAACCAGAATTAGGACAAACTATACTGATTAATGATAAGATTTAACTTTTTGCTGACTAGGGATGTTTCATTAAGAAGGCTCAGGCAAAACCCCTTTTATCGAGGAATTCATTTGTGTAAAAAAGTAAATCTAGCTGCCAGGTTTACACAACTGATTGAATCTTAAATGGTATTTGTGACAAATCAGTTGAAATAATCTGCACCTAATATGGTATCTCCTGTTCATTGAAGCTGCAGTTCTGCAGTGATTGTTTTTTTGTGAAATTGTCTTTCTTTTTAGACAGCAGGAAAGGTTTAGTTGGCAGAGCAGGAAGACAATCCAGGAAGATTTAGGAACACCCCTCTGGAAGAGTTACATTGGATAACTAAGTAATTCTGGCCATGCACATTAACTACTGTATATATCACAAATCCTGTTGGATTTGACCAGATTTGTCCTATATTGCCCACGATGCTGAATATCTATCATTATTGCCGATGGAGGATGGGTCTGGACAGAAAACTTCTGTCAAACCGCATTGGCTCCCCTTTGCTTCAAATCAAGTGAGCCAATGCAGTGGGGAAGTGTATGCACAACCAGCACATTTTCTCATAAAGACCCCGGGAGGTCAGTCAGGTATGTCACATATTGCAAAAGGATTCCATTAAAATCTGTATTGCAATTGGTGACCACAGTTGCAGTAACATGAATGTTATTGTTTTCTGTGTAAACCTAGCCTTAAGGTTTGTACACACGTGCGATCGCGGGTCCTGACCCACGACGCATGATGTGTACGAACGTTCGTTTCACCTGATAATCGGCCCGTGTGTTGGGCCTTTATCAGCCAAAACGGACGGTCGCTCGCCAAGTCAGTCGATAAATTAGTGATATTGTGGATTTATAAATATGCTTGTGGACAGAATGGGAATTTTATATTTACTTACATAATCTAGTACTTAGCTTCATTGTTGGTCTGATTACTTATTTATCAAAACAAGTATTACAAGTGTGTGTATTAGTGTTTCTTGTGTAACATTTCTGAAAAGTTGCTGCTTATCTCCTTTTAGTAATATGAATGTAGCCACTAGATGTCAGCATTGTCAGCATTGCAAAATCTACAAGTGAGTAAAATAAATAATTTATGGTATCTTTATTTTTTTTACATCATAGAACTCAGAAAGTCTTACCTCTTCAGAACAATATAAATATTCAGCATAAAAACACCAAGGGCTCGGTCCTACTAACGCGATTCTGATCGTGTTTTATGCTCTGATCATTGCCTATGCAATGCTATCACAGTGTATTGCACGTTATTAAAATGCATGTGCACACGATTTCTGCGCTTATCGCAGGCGTCCCAATAATATTGACAGATGCAAGATCGCAGCACACATAGCTTATCAGGCACAGCAGCGCATTGCAAAAATCCTGCATGTGATAGTGGGACCTTACCCTAAAAAAAAATATCTTTAAAGGAATAGTTCACTTAAAAAGTAAACTATTCCTTTAATGAATTTATTGAAGCCCGGGAGGTTAAGGAGTAGAGATGTAATGTGGGTTCGAATAGAACCCAGTTTCGAATGGAATCCGAGGGTTTTCGAAATCCCGACGAAACTTTCTGAACTCCCGGATTTCATATAATAACCATATAATAACCTAGTCATATAATAACCATATAATAACCTGGTTATTATATGAGTTATTATATGACTAGGTTGTTATATGACTAGGTTATTATATGGTTATTATTTTACTAGGTTATTATATGGTTATGATATTACTAGGTTATTATATGGTTATTATATGACTAGGTTATTATATTACTAGGTTATTATATGGTTATTATATGCTTATTATATTACTAGGTTATTATATGGTTATTATATGACTAGGTTATTATATGGTTATTATGCTCAAAAAGTGAACAAAAAATCCTCGTTGACTGTACATTAACTTGTGACCTAATTGGGACCTAATTCCCTGAAGAGTATGTGCTAATTATTACATTTAGGGCCATATTTAGAAAGGCGCGGTACTTTTTTTTTCCTCCGTAGATTAACGAAAGCCCATTGAATACCATTGCAGTATTTTACTACCACATGGTATTCTACGACCGAATGTTCGTAGTTTCCCGAATGTTTGGTCGTAAATGTACATTAAACATGCGTCATCGCAAACCTGAGATATTGCGGGTTTTTAAATATGGACCTTATGCAGCATGTAATAGTTCTCCTATATAGCAGTAGGTGGAGCTTGTGCTCCAAAAGATTCTGATTGCAAGCAATCATTGCAATATCTAAAGTAACGTTTACGACTCCATTTTTTACCTGGATAAACAAAATTCTTAATTGGAAACAGGGGATTGAAACAGAAAGTACTTATTTTCTCTCCCACCGGTCCATGTCAGCTCCTCTAAATTCTGGGAGATTTTCCAGATGCAAATTAAAAGTCAGTGGGCTGCATACTGTTAATATTGGTTACATTTGTCTATCTTTTTTGTTTGTGCTGTTTTAATCTGTGTGCATGCTTGCAGTGGCGTAACTACCGGCCCCACCAACCCCGCAACCCCCCCGCGGGGGGGCCCGGACGGTAGTAGGGCCTGCCACAAGCCCCTAATCTGTGCGGCGACGTGCAGTTTTTATTCAGTTGGTCGCGCCTATGAATGAAACATACACGCAATCAGCTGGACCCGAACTTCCGGTTCAGTTTTAAATAGCTTATTGCGAGTATGTTTCATTCATACACGCGCTCTACTGATTAAAACCTGCACGACGCCACACAGATCTTGCAGTCTGTGGAGAGAGGAAGGAGTCAGGGGCCCAGCCCCCAAACTCGCAGGGGGGGGGGGCGGGCCACTTCAGGTACGCCCCTGCATGCTTGCAGAGCCTAGCATGCATGTGCATTCTCACAACTTTAAAGGAACTATAAAAGGTGCAAAAATTTGCCCAAGCTTTTAATTTGTCTCAACCAATCTGAAGATACCTTTTTACTTGTCTACTACAGTTATAAACATTTGGTTGCTGCAGATTTAAGAATACAGGCAAAATTCTGTTCCTTTTCTCGAATAAGACCTGTCAGATTTATAAAGGGTAAGATACCGATACTGTGCAATGTTTAGCAACAGTGTGACTACACAGTATTAGTGATAGGTGATTAATGGGGTGCCGTTTGTTTACATCTGTGTTTGCAATTTTGTAACCACAGTCGTAAAGTAATGTTGCACAATAATAATTGCAGGTGATATCGTGGTGTATCATGTGTCATTTATTAAGTGATTACACACGCCACAATATCACCCACAAGTCGCCGCGCTAGTCCTAATCACATATACAGAAAGGAATAATAAATATATATATATATATATACTGTATAGATATGTCTATATAGAGATAAAAGATAAAAATAATAATAAAAAGAACGCTCGGATGCCAATTCAGAGGGCAATACGGCACTAGACTAAATGAGAAACAAATAGGATACCCTATATCCCACACTCAAGCATTAATCATAATCACTAATCATAAAACACCATATATACCTAAAACCACAGATATATTAAATGCTATGTCTAACAGTACTGTTACACATAGCATTTAATATATCTGTGATTTTAGGTTTATATGGTGTTTTAATAAATATATGTATTTTATGATTATCTTATATGTGGCTAGGATACTTATTAGTGCGGGATATAGGGTATCCTATTGGTTTCTCATTTAGTAAAGTAATGTTGGCTGTAAACTAGCAATACGGGGTGGAAATTCATGTCTTTTAATTTGTGACGTGACAGTTATGAACCAGTGGTACCGGTGATGACAGATACTGCATCTATGTCCTTGCTGATTGGATTGAAAATACTAATATAAATTCAGATGGTTAATGAAACATCATTTCAGTCATAACCCCTATATAGTTCTGTGAGTGCACTGCCATTTCATTCATTGACATTTGCTGTACAACACACAAAAAGCAAAAAAGATACACAAAGTTTTACATTTACTTTTTATCTTTGCCCAAACGAGGAGCAACGTGTATTAACGTTACTGAATGTTAGCTTTTTTTCCCTAAAATGTTCCCAAAAAATCCTTTTAGTTTTGAAATATTTAATTTGCCATCTGTACCATTATTTGGATAAATGTCCCCAGATCTTCATTTATTATTCATTCTGTGTGAGTGCTCCCTACAGACTCGCCTTCTTTCTCTTTCACCACCCACATATATATGGTCCTGTTTTAAAGGAAACAACATACTAAATTTCAATTGCAACCTTTAGAAAATTATTTTGGTTGATATGTTGGTCAACAGATCTTTACATGGGGAAGATGTGGCCCTGGCCGATGCGGGAAAATGAAAGCTATCAGCCTATATAAAATAATAAATCAGTATTTGAATCTATTGAGTGGCCATCCAATTTTTGCATCAAGTTTTGATCTTTTGAGGGATGCATGTTCCTGCAATAAACAGTAACATAAATCTAGCAGACATTTACAGATTATCCAACAACAGGTACCCAACTTCTCCCAGCAAGCTCTCTTATACTCTACCCCTGGAACGCCCCTTTTCTGGCTGACATGCCCCCGGATTGTCTCTGTCTCCGGTCCACCCCCAAATGATGCCACGCCCCACCACTTGCATGAAAATTCTTACCAATCAGACCCTAATTAGATCTTTGGTTGCACTCAAAAATAAAATACCAATTAGTTTTAAATGTCCTCACCAAGTGCTGTTTAAACCTTTATTTCACACTTACATAGTAACATACTAATTGAGGTTGAATAAAGACATACTTCCATCAAGTCCAACCTTCCCCCCCCCCCCTTTTTAACCATACGTGACCAGAGGAAGTAAAAAAACATCATTCACTGGGATACACACAATGGTAAAACCACATAAAAATTTAAATAGGGTAATGACTCTTAAAGTACTTCTAGGCAGCCAGTATCTGTGATGCCAATACTGCTTTTTGTTATAGAGAATAAATCAAAATGTTCAAGGTGTTTCGCTGCTTGTAGGGGTTGTAGATTCCTCAGGAACAAAAATCTAGGAGCTGCATAAACTTTTGATCAGATTGATTCAGCTGGGGATTTTGTGTAAACCCAGCAGACTGATTTGTCCTGACGATTTCTCACCAAAATCAGTTGTTTCCAGATTCTCCTAATGGTAAATGCGCATTTCAATATGAAAACTATCGATCTGAAAAATCTAAAAATGGTCCCACAATTTCCCTTCTGACTGAAAGAATATCAATTGGGTTTTATCAATTGGTACTGTATGTCCATTGGAAGTTTGGAAGGTAAAGGGGGCATTAAATAACTGGTTGCCCTATAAAACTTTATAGATTGGATTTTCAGACCTTCCTACAGAACAAAACAAGAAGCAAATTTGTATGGGTGTATGAAACGTTTTGCTTATCTAGCACACACTTTTATCAAACTGAAAACAAGCAGTGCTCATTTAATATGTACATATATCTGCTGCCTCTATACAACTGTATAGTTTTTGTATAGACAGACTAATAGCAATCACCTAGAGATGGCTGAATATACTAAAGTTTGGTTTGATTCCGAAGTTCGAACTTCAGGAAAAGTTCGAAATTGGACCCATTAAAGTCGATGGGGACAAATAGTTTGCCAAGTTCCACTAAAATAAGGTTAAAATAGCAATCGCGACTTACTGTACATGGCTGTGGGACCTGGGAAATGGTCTGGGGCACACGTACAAACATCCAGAACTTAAAGTCACTTCCTTCACACACACGCTACTTTCGAGGTTCCACATTCAATAATTATCCTGGAAATTCGAGAGTTTTCAAATTTTCGAAAATTCGATATTTCTATGATCCGACTCTGAATCTGTCTCTGAATCTCTTAAAAGGGGGTCCTCATTATTATACAAGAGGAATCATGCCCAGCATGCAGTGGTAACAATTCCTTGTGGCATACCTCAAAAAAGGGGTTAAAAAAAAAAATAAAAATCTGTCTTTAAAGGGAAACTTCAGTGGAAAATATCATTATTTTTAAAATTCATGTTCTGTAATGGTCCTTCTTCTCCCCAGAATGCACACTAACGTGGAATGTTACACAGGCAAAATACTGAATGGGCAGGTTATAGTCATTAGAATAGAATGGTTTGCCACCATTGCTGAGGAGCCAGGCAAGCATGGCCGCTCTGGACCTACCCAACACCACATTGGCTTATCTCAGAGTATATATAGAGAATATTTAGAATAACTAGGTATGCATAATACTGTATAAACTAAGATTTTTAAAAATAATGATATTTTATATTGAACTTTCCCCTTTTTTGAGGAATGCAACAAGGAAACATTACCCCTTCATGCTGGGCATGATTCCTCTTGTATAATAATGAACACCACATTTTAAGAGATTCAGGGCCCTATTTATAAAATATCGGTATCGTTATCGTAAAATACCGACCGGTATTTACCGATAACGACCGGTAATTAGCGATATCGTTAAATACCAGTCGTTATCGGTAAATAACGGTCGTTATCGGTAAATAACGGTCGTTATTTTACGATAACGATCAGTATTTTACGATAACGATACTGATCTTTTATAAATAGGGCCCTCAGAGACAGATTCTAGAGATATTGAAAGTTCTGGATGTTTGTACGTGTTCCCCAGACCACTTCCCAGGTGCCAGAACCATGTACTGTAAGTTGCCATTGCTATTTTATTTCAGCGACAGATTCAGACACAGATTCTAGAAATATCAAAAATCGAAAGTTCGGAAAGTTCAAACTATTAATGTTCAATTCGAACTCAGGTTCGAGTTCTAGTCCATCTCTACTATCACCCAGAACTTGTGAGTTTTAGGACCCTGTTTGTAAAGGTGCGGTATCACTTTTTCATTAATTTCCGATCAGTTTAGTGATTGTTAATTTATGATCATCATTATTTAACGATAACAATTGTAAAGTACCGATAACGTGATCATAGATTTACGATCCCCATAGAATACCATTGTGGTGGTTTACTACTGAATGTTAGTAAACTGAACATTTGTTAATTAACGAATGTTTGGCGTAAATGAAGACATACTACATTATCGTGCATCCTATATTATCGATAATAGGTGATATTGATAAATTGCGATACCGGGTGTTTACAAATAGGGCCCTTAGTGAGTTATGAGAACTTGTGAGTTTAAGTAAACAACCTCAGTTTTTCACGAACTAATCTCCACTAAAGCACAAATTACTGTATTACATGTTCAAAATGGGTTGAAACCCTTTATATTTGTGTTGAATTTGACGGACAATACCTATTCTAGGTCTTTTCTGTAAGGACTATTGTGTTATAAGAAATTACTTTTAGATTTGGACAGATACATTTCCACAATAGAGAGAAGGTATCCTAGGGCTGTATAAAACACTTAAATAAACAGATCAGAGCTATATCAGAGATACAGCAAGTCTTTTATGTCAGTGTAATCATATTTTTACATTATTTTTCATCTCGCTTGCCTATAATTTTATAGAACACAATGGACTGTTGCAGAGTTTAGCTTACAGTAGTAAAGAGGAGGCAGCAGAGAATGGAAATCATATCGTATTGATATTCTATAAATGAATGCATGTTACAGGATCTAACACAGTGTTCTTGTTATATCACTTATGTCATAGGCACTTGTGTCTTTAAAGGGTTGGGGTTGTTTTGAAAAGCCTTCTGCCCTACCTTTAAAATGAACCCTACATCATAGATCAAGATGAAATTTGTGAGAAGTTATTGCTGTAAAGGTTCTGTGATATTACTTCCTGTTTGAACACTTCCTGTTTTTAACCATGTGACCAACTTGTAGTCATGTGACCAGCCTCTGCCTGCAATAATAGGCTCCACATCTCAACTGTCATTTTTTTCTCTAAGTACTTCCTGTTTTTCCCAGCAATAAGTCTTAACTGAGCATGTTTCTCCCCCAGGGCAAAGGGGCGGGACAGAGCTCTGGTGATGTCACTCAACCAACTTGAAGCATAAAATTTAAACATTCACTCCAATATTATTTCTCACAGGCTGCAGCCAGAGATGTGATTTTCGGCTAATTTTAAAGGAAAGACTGCAGGCTTTCATTTGACCCTAAATTGTTTGGAGACCACAGTTGCCCTTTAATAAAAAGCCTTTGCAGAGCCTTAGTCTGTACAATTTTAAGTCAGACACAGAAAGTATCTCAGGCCTTTTGATTTTCTTTTCAACATGAGACAGTAAATTATTGCATCTCTAGTTTCTGCTAACCTCAGGCAAGCAAATGTTTCAGGACCCTGCCTAGTTCTATTGACATTGGCCCTATGCTTAGTGCAATGAACACAGACAATTATGTGATGCATATTATGGCTTGCTTCATTGTCATATCCAATACTTTTTTTTCATAAGCATGGAATATTGCTATTTGCCAGAACTGGAATGTTTTTTGCAGTATATTGACTCTACAGCGGTGTTCATTTTGTAGAGGGGGTCAATACATCCCAGAAGGGGTCAGTACAACCTCAGCTCCCTATTACTTATTCATGTATCTCTTGTCTGCATTGCGTTGACTGAGGGAGGGGGACTAAGTGGGTTGTTCGATCTGGATGATGTAATGAGCCACAAATAGCCCTCTTTGGCCCTGATTGGCTAAAGAGGGATGACTATATCACGTGCACAGGCTTATAATGACATTCTGTAGCTGTCCTAGTCTAATCCTCCTGCATGTTAACCAGTTCATTGCTGGTGCATGATTCATCTTCATTATAAACAGTTTGCAATATATTCTGTTGTTTACTACAGGGGATTCGAGAACTTTTCAAAGTGATCCTTTCATTTTATTTTTGAGTATTTTCATCTCTTCAAATAAGACCATGAAAAAGGCGAGATCTGTCTTCTCTATTTCAGTTATTTAAAATAAGTAATCTAACAGGAATACAGAAAGCAATGCTATGCATAAGTAATACAGAAATGTCAACTTGATCTACATATGTAAAATGTTTAAAATACCACTGAAAATGTGAAAAAAAAATCAAAAGAAATAAAATAATCTAAAAGCATAATCTGTGCTGTTTACTAGGGGATCTATTTACAAATCTGTAAGGTGATATTCCGTTAGATCAACTGGACTTGAAGTTTAGTTCTCGAAGACGTTTCACTAGTCATCCGACTGGCTTTCTCAATTCAGAATGACAAGAATCTGTTGGCGGAAAAAAAAAACTGGAATGTGTCCCTTCTCAAGCATAATGCAAATCATTTGGGGAGAAAACCCTCAATCTTGTATGGCAATACGAAAAGACAACAAGGATATTGGCAAACTACAGAAACCACCTGCACTTCCAACTCAGATGCAAAGATTATTAAAAAAATAAATAAAGAAACCAAGCCTGACTGGTGGTGGTAGGTTTCAACACCATTTGTCTGCCATGTACAATGCTGTGTTAATGCCTTTCTCTGGGAAGTTTAATAACACCTCTTAGATACAATGTAATCAACACCTTGCATTCAGGAGGTCCCTGACACGTTGCAGTTATATGGCAATTGGGACACGTTTCGGGGTACTTATTGCCAACAGATTCTTGTACACAAGTTATTCTGAATTGATAAAACCAGTCAGATGACTAGCAAAATGTCTTTAAGAACTAAGGGCCCTATTTATAAAAGATCGGTATCGGTAACGTAAAACACAGATCGTTATCGTAAAATAACGACCGGTATTTACCGATAACGACCGGTATTTAGCGATATTGTTAAATACCGGTCGTTATCGGTAAATACCGGTCGTTATCGGTAAATACCGGTCGTTATCGGTAAAAAAACTGTCGTTATTTTACGATAACGATCGGTATTTTACGATAACGATACCTATTTATAAATGTGCAGTATTGCACATTAGTGATACTGCGAGTTATTGGTAAATAACAACGGCAGCCATAAATGTCAGGCCGCGATCGTACATTTACGCTAAACAGATGTTAATTTACGAACGTTCGTTCATAGAATATCATGTGGTAGCAAACCTCTGCAATGATATTCCATGGGGATCATAAATCTACGATCGCAGTTGTAGATTAACGATTGTTATCGTAGATTTACGATCATTTTAACAATTGTTAAAACAACGTTTTTAGCAATCGTTAAACCAATCGTTAAAGGCGCGGTATCACTAAAAAGCGATAATGCGCCTTTATAAATATGGCCCTAAACTTCCAGTCCAGTTGATGTACCACAGATATACCATAAGTGTATAAATATAGATGATTTTATAAGTACTTGCAGGAAAGGGCCGAAAGCCGTTTGCCTCTAGCTTTACTATGTAAGAATATGTTGTGGTGGTTTAACCATGAACTGGCTGTTCTACTCCTTCATATATATTAAAAGTAATCAATGCTCTAACATAAAGATGCTCAATTTAAAGAAATGTGCATTGTGCTGCTCTCAGCCTCTCTGTGACCATATCCAATCAATGTTATTTCCATCATGTGATATCATGTTACTAACATATTGCAGTTATCTAGTGTGTGAAATCTAGGTAGAAAGCTCTTCAGGACAGGGATTGACATCTTTTACTGCTCTGTGCATATACAGTATTTGTTTCATCACTTGTTTTGTCACTTATTAAAAGGTTTCTTATCTTTGTGCACCCATGCTGTGCTTTGCTTATGTATATAACCAAATATAATCAATGGATTTCCAAAAATGTGTTATTTACATTACTTAAATGTTATATTTTATCTTTGCTGATGCGAACAGGGCAATAGCACAAGCATTTGTATTGGAAGCGCACACTTGTCCTCAGTTTCAAACTGTTTATTATAACACACACATAAACAACGTTTCGGAGAGCACTATGTCTCCTTCATCAGGTATAACTCACACAATGTGTCCCTTCACCTTAAATAACCCTTGGTTAACTATAACTCCTCCCTCCTAATCCAGTGGGAGGGATTAGTGTGATCTCCTAGTGCAATAATCACATATAAAAATCAGTGTACAATATTCAGTGTCCCTGTATATCAAGTCCAATATACATATAGTGTCCAAGACCATTATTAATATAATCCAAAGTTTTTCTTGGTGGGTGGCGTTGATGTTTCATAAACCTGTGGATGTGCAATAAAGAGCAGGGCAATATGCCTTATGAATGAATTAAAGTTTCATTAGGCCAGTTACATTAACCATCTCTGCCTGTTAAGGTGACCATTTTAGGCCAAGATAATGTTTATAGTGACAGTCATTCCAAAATCACTCATATCTCATTACCCTAAAGGGCAGAAGAAATGTCAAAACTTATAATGGTTTAATCGGTTTTAAATGAGAAAATAATATGTACAAAAAATGAAGACATAAATGTATGGATCGTGCAAGGGCAAACCAGTCCCCCCTATGTTGGCCATATTAGAGCAGGGGCAATGCATTACTGATGGGTAATGTTTATCATCAAAAATGCTCCATCTGCACTTTTAATGTCTTGGAAAATAAGAAAAGGGCCCTGACTACAGATTGCTGCCTTACTCCAGATTTTATTCTTTTGTTCTCCTTGAAATTACCTTAACACCCGATAACACATCAGCTTATGTTACAGTAAATAATATGTGTTTATATATTTTACTACATACTGTATATATTACGTTTTATGATTTTGGCTGAGAGCCTTACAGAGGCTTTCTTTGCTACCCTGTGCAAACTGAATCTGCTGCAATGCTGTGTAGAGCTAATGCGATTTAAGCCACTGCTGACATAAATGAATATGGACATGCTTTTTCTGCAAAGAAGATTATTGATTTCTGTAGATCACGATTATTATCATGTACTTGCTTTGCCGAAATATGATCCAAAAATTCCAATTAAAGGCCATTGTACATTTAAAAAAGAATCCTAGATATAGAAATACCTTTACCTTACTCAGCAAGGAGACATATTTAAATACACAAGGCTCTCTACAAATAAGGTCAGAACACACACTAGTCTTGTAATCCTTAGAAACCAATTAGCAGTTAGCTTTTACTGGGATAGTGCAGCAAGAATAATGAAATAAATATCTAATTGGTTTCTCTAGGTTACTGAAATGGAGTAAACTTTGCATTTGCACACATAACCTTTTTAATGTTCTCAATGTTGTAGTTAGAAATCATGAGGCTTTCTGAGAAACTATAATTGTCTCGGGCAACTACACTGGGCTTTTGAAATCAAAAGATACCTTATTATGATAGGTAGGATTGAGTGTTCATACTCACAATCTTCGGCAGAGTGTCAGCCTGCTTTGTGGACTTTGTTTCTAAGCTGCCAGGTCTCCAACGCCAGTATTCTCATTCTAGTTATAGATTGAAGCAGGGTGAATTCCTGGCTGCACTAAAAATGGAAGCCATAAAGTGTTTTTCTATAGGTTGCAGATCTGCATATAAAGAAGATTAGGTGGTAGGAACACTGAATCCTAGTTTTGAAGGTTCGAATGTACGAAAGTACAACAGTATTATGTTGAGTACAGTTCTCCTTTCCTTGTGAGTCAGTCCCATGAAGATGTATTTAGCTCAGGCTTTACTTGAATGGTTTCCACTATCTCTTTAACTTAAAAGAGGTTTCTATTATAACTAATATAGAACTTTACAGAACACACAGCAATATATCATATCTGCATTGTATGAAGCATACATTATATTTCTAGGGAGGTATTAACAACAATCTATAACTAATAGTTACACAGAGCAGTTTTCTGGACCACTGGATTGATTCAAGTAGCAGTTATAACTTTCTGCAGGGCCGGATTTACCATTAGGCACAGAAGGCATGCGCCTAGGGGTCCCTTTGGTTGGAGGGGGTGTCAATCTCCTCTCACCAATCCAACCCCTTTATAGTCTATTTTCTTCCCCAAAAAAAGAGAAAACGGTTATGGTTTAGGGGTGTGGTCTGTGTTTAGGGGTGGGGCTAAGGGCGCCAGGCTCTTTGGGCCTACAGGCTCCTGAGGTGTAAATCCAGCCCTGCAGTAGAGAGAAGATAATATTCACTGCTTTATATCAAAGCTTGTCAGATTTGGTGTATTGATTAAGCTTTTAAAAAATATATTTCTGTAGAGGTTTATATATTACAATAGGTATCAGTCAGCAAAAGGTTAAAAGGGAAAGATATTTAAAACTACAATTTTTATTTTCACTGCTGACAAATGGGCATACATGGCTTCTTGGGTTATAGTTTGCTTCACAGTCAGATTAGTCAGGTAATTGGTTATTATCTCCGAAACCTAATTTCCCATAATCTCCTGTAAAGCAGGGGACGACGCAGGAAAAACAGGCCCTGTACACAGTGGCACAACCACTAATAAAATTACACACGTCCGACAAGGTCAAAGTGAAAGTCTGGGCAGCACAAAGGCTGATGGTAAATGTAGGCTCATAACTCACTGTGACAACAGTCATATACCAACATCCAGAAGTTCCAAAATGTTTAGAACCAATACTTTGTGTCGTGAGTCGAGAAATAACAGCTCAAAATAGTGGATTAGAATACCCAGGGTGGTTAGGTCGGGGGGTCTCGGGACTTACTGCTTGAATCAGTGATAGCAAGACAATGACGATTGCTTCAAAATCCAGGAGCTTGCCTCCATAAGCACTTGGTATATTAACAGCTTTGCCTGTCCCAAATCTAACTAGGCCATAAACTGGTATCAGGTCTTATCGAGCTTCCTTGATAAGACCTGATACCAGGTCTTCAAATGCCACCATCACGTATGTTAGCTGCTTAGTCTTCACCCTTCCCTCCACCGATACCTACCCCCTATTTGCACAGTACTAGTCATATGAGATTTTTTAGTTTTTAGCATAGTACATGACACATAGCCAACTAGCTAGAGAAGGAAGGCTGGGTAAAATTAAAAGAGGAGGCGCCAAATGAGAGAAGGGGAGCTGAATGGAATAAAGAACTTAAGGTTTCTTGTGAGGAGGAGGGAATGCCCTGGTCTCACTTGACACATCTTTCTCATCACATTAAAAGCTGATCGGCCTGTGTGAGGGACAAGAGCTGTCACTTTGATTGCTGCATTGTGATATCAAAAAAAATGCAAAAATGCATACTGTAATGTAGTGGTGGTCCTTAAGAAGGTTGAGGGTTGAGGGTGGGCTTCAAGAAGTGGACAGTGATAATTTCAACATTTTGCGTTCCGCATTTTAAATCGCAATCGCATGTGTTTTTCAATACTTAATGAAAAAACGCATGCGCAAATGCAACGAAATCGCACATGAAATCGCAACCGTGTGGGATTGCGTTTGCATTGCAGTGTGGCCGTGCCCCAAAAACAATTAGGGAGCTTCATATATAAGAATTAAAGAACACACAAGGGAAATCTAAAAAAAGCAAGAATGTAGTGAATGATTTAGTAACTATTCCTCCTATTTATAAACATTTTAAATGGTGTCATAATGTAACATTCAAAGGAAGTAATGTAACAATTATAGGGAACATTGATGTGGGAAAATATATGAGGAGGGGATCTTAATAATAAATTATTGAAATTGGAGCAGAAATTTATAGATTATCAGTCAGTATATCCTGGTGGTTTAAACAAAATGATTGAGTTAATGCCTTTCTTAAAATGATTGTATTTCATTAATAATAGGTGGTGTATTTATCTAAATATATATTATGTATAATAATAGTTTTTTGAATATGGGAATGTATATGTGTCAGATTTGGATATACCAATATGTATGGGAAGTAGTAGATTATAGGTTAGCATCTGTAGGAATTGCTACATTGTAGTTTTCCCCTCCTACAAATTGTAGCAACTTGGTTCATCCCAACAGGGTAAAAGGGAAGTAGAATAGTCCCCCTTTTTTATGCCTGATAAAGTCGGAGTCTCAGACGAAACGCATAGCAATACCAATAGGGGGGTTATATCCAGTTGCACTTTTATATTTATTATTATCTTCTTTGCACAGATCTGGATTAGCACGAGTATAGTATAGTATTCGAGCTTGAATAAAGACATACGTTCATCCAGTTCAACCCATCTAGCAATATCCTCATTTCCTGCCTAACTGTTGATCCAGAGGAAGGCAAAAAAAAAACACCAAATTTATGAAGGGGGAAAAAATTCCTTCCTGACTCCAAGTGGCAATCGGAAATTTCCCTGGATCAACTCTACTTTATGTATCAATACCAGTAACTTGCAACATTCCTTGTTTGCAGAAACTCATCCAGCTTCTTTTTGAAACTGACCAATGAACCTGCCATTACAACGTCCACTGGAAGACAGTTCCATAGCTTTACCGTTCTTACAGTGAAAAACCCTTTCCAAACTTGAAGCCTAAACCTTTTTTCTTCAAGTCTTAAGGGATGTCCACGTGTCCTTTGACATGTTCTTTTGGTGAACAATGCCCCCGATAGTGTTTTGTATGGCCCGTTAATGTATTTATACACAGTAATCATATCCCCATGCAAGCGCCTTTTCTCCAGCATACATAATTGTAACTTTTCCAGTCTCTCTTCATATTCAAGCTCCCCCAATCACCATATTAATTTAGTTGCCGTTTCTCTGAACCCTTTCCATTTCAAAGATGTCCTTTTTGTACACAGGATTCCAAAATTGCACTGCATATTCCAAATGAGGCCTTACCAATGCTTTGTAAAGAGGGAGAATTACATTTCCTCCTTTAAGTCCAAAATGCATCACCTTACATTTATCAACATTGAATCTCATCTGCCACTTAGCAGCCCAATGTGACAATCTATCTAGATCCCCCTGCAACCATTGCACATCCTCTGAAGTTTTTAATGGTCGACAAAGTTTTGTGTCGTCAGCAAACACAGAAACCTTGCTGACAATACCCACTTTCAAATCATTAATAAATAGATTAAATAGAAGCGGCCCCAACACAGAACTCTGTGGCACCCCATTTAGCGCTTTAGTCCATAATGATGAAGCACCATTTACAACTACTCTCTGCATCCTATTCATTAACCAATTTTCTATCCATGTACAAATGTGACTCCCCAGACCAACAGACCTCAGCTTATACATTAGTCGCCTATGGGGGACTGTATCAAAAGCCTTTGCAAAATCCAAGTAAACTACATCTACTGCTATGCCAGAGTCTAAATTTCTACTTACTTCCTCATAAAAGCCAAGCAAGTTAGTTTGACAAGATATATTCCTCCTAAATCCACGCTGGTTACTACTTATAATGTCAGTCCTTGAAACATTCCCTTATTAAACTTTCCAGGATCTTCCCCACCACTGAAGTTAAACTTACAGGCCTGTAATTACCCGACTGTGAACGACTACCCTTTTTGAATATTGGAATAACATCAGCCTTTTTCCAATCCAGAGGCACACCACCGGACATGAGGGAATCAGCAAAAATAAGAAACAATGGCCTAGATAAAATTGAACTTAGCTCCCTAAGGGCCCTATTTATAAAAAATCGTTATCGTTATCGTAAAATACCGATCGTTATCGTAAAATAACGACCGGGGTTTTACCGATAACGACCGTTATTTACCGATAACGACCGTTATATACCGATATCGTTAAATAACGGTCGTTATCGGTAAATGCCGGTCGTTATTTACCGATAACGACCGTTATTTACCGATAACGGTCGTTATTTACCGATAACGTCCGTTATCGGTAAATAACGGTCGTTATCGGTAAATAACGACCTTACGGTAAATAACGGTCGTTATCGGTAAATAACGGTCGTTAACGGTAAATAACGGTCGTTATCGGTAAAACCCCGGTCGTTATTTTACGATAACGATCGGTATTTTACGATAACGATAACGATTTTTTATAAGTACCCAAAGATGTATTTTACACGGTCCAGGAGATTTATTAATATTAACCTTATTTAGTTCTTTCTACCATATCCTCGTTTAATCAAAGTGCACTTGAATCGTTTATACCATTATTGCTACTATACTCTATGACATCTGTACTTGGATCTTATAGCGTTATAGAGGGAAAAAACTTATTCAAGACATTTGCTTTATCGCCATCCTCCGTAACAACTTATCCCCATTAATTAATGGTGCCACATTCTCAGTCCATCTTCTTACTATTAATATACTTTAAAAAAAAAATTTCTTACACTCCTTGGGCCCTATTTATAAAAGATCGGTATCGTTATCGTAAAATACCGATGTTATCGTAAAATAACGACCGTTTTTTTACCGAAACGACCGTTATTTACTGATAACGAACGGTATTTACCGATATCGTTAAATTACCGTCGGTATCGGTAAATAACAGTCGTTATCGGTAAATAACGGTCGTTATCGGTAAATAACATTCGTTATCGGTAAATAACGTTCGTTATCGGTAAAAACCCGGTCGTTATTTTACGATAACGATCGGTATTTTACGATAACGATACCGATCTTTTATAAATAGGGCCCCTTGTTACAGTTTTTATAATCCCTAAAGGCCCTTTCATTCCCTCTGACTTAAAGGTTTTAAATGCCTTTTTCTTCCTTTCCATTTGCCTCTTTACATCAGAATTCAGCCACATGGGCGCGGATTTATTTTTTTTACATTTATTTCCCAAGGGTATAAATTTAGATGTGAAATGGCTTAAAATCCCCTTGAACACAGTCCACTTATGTTCAGTACCTTTTCCTGATAATACATTATCCCAGTTGACATTCTGAAGAGCTGCTTTTAACCTGGGAAAAGTCTTTGTTAACCCAGCGCACTTTTCCTTTCGATAACAAAGTCCAAACGCCACTATTTCATGGTCACTATTCCCTAAGCCTCCAGTTACCTTTATATCTATAATGCGCTCCACAATGTTAGATATTACCAGATCCAACAGAGCTCCTTTTCTAGTAGGAACCTCAACCACCTGTGAGAGAAAATTATCCTGCAGCAAATTCAGGAACTCATCGCCTTTTTCTGTGATGGCAGTTCCACCACACAATCAATGTCAGGGTAATTAAAGTCCCCCATAATGAGCACACTCCCCACACTTGCAGCCCTTGCCAACTTCATATGAAGTTGACTCACCTCCTCTCTGCTAGCATTTGGTGGCTTATAGCAGACACCAACAATGACATTACCCCTTTCCTGTTTCCACCCATATTGCCTCCACTTTATCATCCATCTCGCCAGTTATCTCTTCATTTAAATTTGGCTTCAATTCTTTTTTAACATAAACATACTCCTCCCCCTTTTCTTTTTTCTCTGTCCTGCCTAAACAAGGCATATCCTTCTATATTTACAGCCCAGTCGTGAGAACTGTTCAACCACGTTTCTGCTATACCTATTACATCATACTTTTCATCCAATGCCATAATTTCCAATTCACCCATTTTGTCAGCCAGGCTTCTCGCATTTGCAAACATACATTTTAGATTACGATCCTGTAATTTATTCGTGCACTTTAATACACATGCCTCACTATTTCCTATGCTAGCCCCACCCCCCTTTCCACCCACCACTGGCCTATCTACACCCTGCTTTCCTCCTGGGCTATCTATCCCAGTGATACTGCTAATACCCCCCCCCCAACCTAGTTTAAAATCTCCTCCAACCCTCTAGCCATCTTCTCCCCTAAAACAGCTGCACCTCCATCAGTGAGCCACTTTACTTACCTCCTACTGTCCCATGAGTTCTGCGCTCGTAAGGCTTCCTCACTCCTAGGTGTTACCAGAGGCAGAGGGATCTATCCAGGTACTGGAACTCCTTGTGACCAGCCAGAGACGAGCCGCGTGGGTCTAGACGCTTATTCGGAGTGCTAACTGAGCGTTGCAGTAAAACCGAGAGGACCGGCTACACGCGGTATCGAGGAAGAAAGTGGAAGAGAGCTGACCGGTGGAGGAGACCAAGTTAGGTGGTGAAGGAGCCGATGGTGTGTAGTGCTCGAAACCGGTGGTAAGCAGTAAGGAGGGGGTAGGTGGCGCATAGGACTTTTACATTGTGTACATCACGTTGGATACAGTGATTTATATAGACTTTATATTTATGGATTACTCTTTGCACTTTATGAATGGCACATTGATGTTTGCATAAAATCTTGTCATATGTATTATATATACCTGCACTGATATACACCCCATTGGTTATATTAATGGAATATTTCTTGTGATTTTAGAACCTACTATCTGGAGTTTTTTTATTATATACAAATGGACAGTGGACTTGGCTAGGTTTTGGCTAGGATTGTGAGCCTATCCTAGTGGATACTCGGTTGGTTATCTTTTGCCTTATTTACAGTTTTATACTAATGCTATACTGATTTAAAATGAGCAGGTGTGCTTCATTAATTAGCCTTTTTAGTTATAGCAACCTATTAACAGTTCACATCACAGCAACTGCAGGCACTGAACCAATTATTTTACCTGCACACTCCAGACCACTATCAGGATCATTTACAGAGAGCCTCTTGGTAAATAAATAGCTTTACCACTTGCAAACATTCAAGTCAGCTATTAGGCTGGTGATAAAGTTTCCCAAAAAAATATATTAAACCATTTTCCAGAAGGGGAATTTTCCTAAACCCCTGCTGCTGCAAATCTATAGGTTAGGGTTGCTTTAATACAGGATCCCTGTGTTGCAGCTCTCTGTAAGGCTTCTTTCACACGGATGCAGGGGCATACCTACAGTGGCCCAGGCCCTCCCTCAAGATTGGAGGCCGTTTTGGAGCCGTTTTTATACAGCTGATCGTGCGTATGAAGGCAACATATACGCAATCTGCTGTTTAAAAGTCTGGACTGAACTGCTGGTTCGGGCCCAGTATTTTAAACAGCTGATTGCTTGTATGTTTCCTTCATACCTGCGACCAGCTGTTAAAAAAAATGGCAGGCCCTACTACTGTCCGGCCCCACCGCAGTCGATGGGTGGCGGGGGCAGTAGTTACACCACTGCTCAGATCGCAGGAGAGTTTTGGGGAGAAAAAATTTGGATTGCATGCACAACACACGCCACTAGAGTTCGCTTTTTCTTGCAATTGCAGTTGCGATAGGATCGCACTTAAAAGCGCAGTAATGTTGCCTAGCCCTTATGGTCCCTTTGGCTCTGTATTTAAATGTAAGCATTTAGTCCCCCATTTTCTTCAGGAAGTGGGCTGTGGGCCCACTGGGGATTCCCTTGTAGCCCTAGGGGCCAGTCCGACACTGCAGGTGTTTGTCGCTACATGTAGTGTTTTACAAGCAGAAAAAAACATCAGTGTAATGGTAGCCAAAATGAGCCTGTGTATATTTCAAAAAGTCTTCCCTTCCCTACTCAACTGATATATATTTTTGTTTGGTGGTTCCATGTGTCTGTTTTTTTCAGTTGTGTTGTGTTGGCACATTCTGTCCTGACCATGGGTTTTATCAATTTCCAGTTAACCAATGGGATGATTTATTTCGTTTTGGGTGATCAAAAATCCGGTTGGAAGAATCATGCGAAAGTTCCCACCTCCCATAGATTTCAGCTTGAAAACTGCAGAGAATGGAGACTGGTAGATGGGGTCGATGGTAAAAATTCCACCTCGCCCGATCTTCATTTTTTCAATAAACCGTTCGATAGATTGAAAAAAACAGAAAACAGCCATCAATTTTTCAGCTGATCAATTGAAATATCAATGCCAATTTATTGTACTGGAGATATACAATTGCTTCCATCTAAAATAAAGCTAAATCTATTTCATTAAAGTGTTTGGTCACTCAAAAGATGAACATATCCTTTTTCACATTAATTAAAGGAAGGGAGGATAACTAACATTCTGCATCATATTGTTATAAACAAGCTCCAGTAATTTGCTAATTGCTTATTCACATTATAGATTCACGACCACTTAAAGGGCATGTCAACCCCAAAATTACAAGCTCCCCCACAGCTGGCCCCACTGTGTAGTGTGTAAATCCTTTCCTTACTGCTTTGCTCCAAATGGTTCTCCTGTAATGTCTGCCCAAAGTCCTAGAAAGTGAACACCAGGCGTTTGGCTGGAGGGAAAACGTTTCCGCCTCTGAGGTGTTCTCTGAGAGGAACGCCGCAGGAAAGAGGCAGTGTAAGTAATGATCAGGAGAGTTTTTTTAAAAGCTAATATAGCGGTTGGGGGTGGAAGAGTGAGCCCTACACTACAGAAAAAATTTAAAAGGGGGTGGACATGGCCATAAAGGTGGCCATACGTTAGGATGATTTTACTAATTCGACCAAGTGATCCTACAACATTAGACAGAACTGCCTTTCCCGATTGCAAATCCCATTCATTTTGCGATTGCAAAGAAGAATGGGAAAGGAGGTTCCTGCAGGGTCAGTTGGGTAAGTAAAATTGGCCTAATGTATGGCCACCTTTACTCTAACTAGAAATTACAAATGCTTTAGGGATATTGCCTTACTCTACATGATCTCTAGATCTCTGAAAGGTGTAACTGACTGGCAGTCACGCTGGAAACGCTTAAAGGGCATGTCCACCCCCAAAACTGTAATCCCCCCAACTACTGGCCCCATCATGTAGTGTAGTGTAATCCTTACCTCACATCCCAGCTCCATAGGGTTCTCCTGTAGTCCCCCCCCAAAGTCCCAAAAACTGCCCACCAGGAGGCTAGCAGAGTCCATATAGGACTCTGCCTCCTACCTGGCCTCCGGGAGAAGTTTGGCATGCGTACTGCAGCCTTTCTCCCCCTCCCTCCCTCTCCCTCCCGTTCTACTATCCCTCCCCCTAGCATAAAACCCCTTTAATACAGTATTCCCCCATGTCTCCCAGCCCCAACCGCATGGTTTTTATTTTTAGAAAGCTCCCCAAACTCTTACTTACCTCTCCTCTTTCCTCCGCTGCACTGAATGACCGGCAGCCGCGTCCGTGATTGGCTGCCGCTCAGCCAATCACAGACGCGACTGCCGGTCCCGCCCCTCTGCTTGCATTCTCGCAAGCAGAGGGCCGGCAGCGCGGCGAAGGAAGGAGGGGAGGTAAGTAAAAGTTTGGGGGTCTTTCTAAAAATAAAAACCATGCGGTTGGGGCTGGGGGACCAGGGGGAAGGCAATATTAAAAAATAGAAATAAGGGTGGACATACCCTTTAAAAATGATAAAATGTAACAGCAAAATTGTGTAGTACACTATATTTCTCTGTTAAGACTAAGGCCACACTACAGCATTGGGTAACGCACCAGAAATGCATGCCTACACTTGTTTTTCCGTGAAGTACTGTCCACTTGTGCTGCAAGCCACACAATGCGCTATCTGAGTGTATGCGATTTTCAAATAAATTGGTGATCACAATGCAGTGCACCCAGTGGGTACCGACTAATTGGCCAATGCTGCATGCCACGGTTTCCTAGTGGCAAAACATCTGGAAACATTGGTAAAACGCTGCCAAAATGCCTACAAAGCGTTTGTCTGAACCTTGCCTAAGGGGTAAGGGCTCATTAACTTGTTGTTGAGTGTTGTAACACAGTGCACATGTTATGCAGTAACACACGCATTACCACATAACACATACATTTTATAGCACTTCAGTAGTATGAACAAAATCTTACCAAATTTTTATGTGGATTGCAAATAAAGTTTGTTCTTCAGGTATTTTACAATGTTCACTTTGTTTTTTCTAAATGTTTGTGTGTCTTAAATGGTGCATTTATTGCTAAAATTTTAAAACATCATATGAGATTATTTTTCTATATGTTACATGAGTTCAATAGATGCACCATGAAAAGTGACTTGAAAGTTCTGATGGTGCTCAAAGCATTGTTGTTCATGAACCTAAACAAAAGGCTCACACAACTCTGCTCAGGACCCATGATGTTGGATATTGTAACTATCTCAGAACAGGGTGACTACAAGAGGGAGAAATGGCAAGTTACAATTAAAAATTCACAATAGGGAAACAAAGTAAACCTACATGCCTACGAAACAGAGATGTATCAGTTTATGCCATTGTAAGAAACAAGAATGGTTCAGTTGGAACAGTAGGGGAAAAAAACAAGGATTGTGAGGTAAAAAGAATTATGTTTATGGAGCAGTTCTCTGCTGGAGTAGTTTAAAGGGCATCTGTGGTCTCCAAACAAGGGTTAAATCTTCATGAACACTGGATAACATCTCTGGCTGCAACCTGTGAGAAATTATATGTTGAATATATTTATTATATTCAATAAAAGGTCCTCAGGGAGATTCAATAAAAGTTCTTATTGTTAAAAATGGTGCTAATTTTGACCCAACCAATCAGATATTATTTAACATTTGAAAGCTAACATCTGATTGGTTGGGGCAAAATTAGCACAATTTTTAACGATAAGAACTTTTATTGAATTTCCCTGTATGTTTATTATCAAGCATTGCGTGCAGTAAGAAACTAGCTAACAGAGGCAAAAAGTCAGTGTTCAAAGAACAGGTCATAGTAATAGCTCTCCATGCAGAACCACTTCCTAAAGTATTTGTCCTAATGCAGAACTAGTTTCCTAAAACAGAATTTTGATAGAGGAAATATTTTACGTATAAATTATTTTTTTATATAAAAATATATATTATGATTAATGTTCATATTATGATTAATGTTTCACTGCAGTAAATGTAGAATATTATTATGTTCATTATAATCAAATCTGATTACAATATACACTCCAAAGTGCATAAAGTATGGGTAATTACAAGTCTGTACCAATGGTCTATAGGAACCAAATGTATAATTCTGGGACTCAGAACGATGACACACATATAAATGGAAATCATTCAGTATTACAGGAAGGTCATTTAAACCTATTATATAAATCTATGCGAACTAATAGCCCAAAGTTGCATTTTACATAAACTGATAAATCTTATTTATAATGAATAAACTGGGAGACAAACTTTTAGAAGATGTAGAAAAGGGAAACCCTGTCAGATGGACAGCGGCAACTTGTAATGACTTAATTCTCTCATAATTGTATTCAGACCTGCTCCCCTCCTTGGGTTTCACTGTGTGACATTAGCCATGCCAACCTGAGACCCAGTGACTAATAAATGTTGCAGTAAGGGCTTAACTTGAGATGGAGCCTGTGTTATATTATCCATCTGGAATAATGCCAGACCTGAAGTGTATTGTTACGTGGCCGTCTTTGCAGATGGATGAAGGATACATGCACAGTGAGATCTATGGGTATCATTACCACACAATGTTCTGATAATAGGATGGAGAGTTGGATGCTGGGAAACATTTCTGCCCTCACCTTGCCTGAGATAGAATGTTTAATACTTGGCTATGTAACCTGCATTAAATCCAACATCATTTGGAACATAATTCACTGTAAACACCTAGAGACCTTAAAACCTGGATCTATTTCTAGAATTTTGAAAACTACAGTTGAATTTTTTTAATGTAGTAGAAAATCCATTGTTTCATTCTTTAATTGTAGCTAATTATAAAGCAACAGTGGTGGAAATAACTATAATTAAGGAGGAATTAGATTACCCAAAAAAACTCTCCCTCTTGGTCCTGGGATGGCCCAGCCCTCTTACATAGTCCAGACCTACTCCAGGACCTAGTCGTCTAGATTTAGGAATGTACCATGTTGGTAGATGAACCAAAGTCCGACATGAACCTGCTTTCACAGACTGGTTTCCTGAATATGCAGTTTGTGCATGCAGGTTTCTCATTATGGGAGGATTGAAGACTTATCTTTTTAGTTTTAGTAGCACATATTCCAAATGAAGCCTTACCAGTGATGTGTCAAGAATGAAAAAATATCTATTTATAATATGGGGCATGGAACGCTGAGGAGACATTAAAATTCTTATATTATATTGTAAATAGCGCATTATTCCTTATAATACATAAGAACATTTACATTGCCGTAAAAAAATCAAAATTTTTTTTGGGGGGGGGGGGAGAATTGGCACCAGCGCCTTACGAGACATTATATTGAATTGTAAAAAGACCGCGCCTGTCTCAGCTAAACTTGTGCTAAATCTATACAATTCAATGTAGTGGCTTATAATAAGATGCAGTTAGCGGCCAGGTATGGAGGGAAAGACCCTTTTCTGAAATCTTTCTACACACAATAATGTATTTCATTTATTTATCCTTTGTTTCAGCACACTTTGCGGTGGAAAGTAATGGAAGCAACAATGGAATATAATATTTTCTAAAAATCACTCCGTTACATTGCTCTCGTTATAGTCTTACTCACTTATGTATTAGAAAGCTATTATTTACAGGTAGGCCCCATTGGAAATGTTATGTTTGTGGTTGTATATAATCTGCTACTAAACTATATTTAATTTAATAGAATAAATTATTCTAGGCCTTCCACTAATCAGATATATGAACATCAATTTTAACAATCAAAACCTTGTTATTTCTGTAAAATGCAAGATATGGAGCATTGTGTTAGAATAAACAAGCAGATAATTTGAATATTTTTTTAAGGTTAGGTTACTATTACATATACCGTAGCTACGATCATATCCAATGGAAATGGTCGAACTTCCTAAAGTTAAGTAAAAGTTCTACAGTTCAAAAACAAACCCATTAAAGTGAATGGGAGAAAATAGTTTGAAAAGTTCTAATAAAATACAGATAAAATAGCAATGGTAACTTACTATAAATGGCTCTGGGAACTTGGAAAAGGTCTGGGGAACACGTACATATAACCAACTTGTTAAAACACTACTTTCCCCCACAACTGAGCAATTGTCGGGTCTCTGCATCGAGTTTTTGCTACATTCAAGGGTTATTGAGGAATTTGAGGGTTATCGAACTTTACAATCGAGGGTTCTTGCTGAAACAATACGTTTGAGGATTATCGAAGAAACTCTACATTCGAGGGTTATTGCCAAAACGCTACTTTCGAGGGTAGTTGCCAAAACGCTACTTTTGAGTGTTGTTGCCAAAACGCTACTTTCGTGGGTTATTGCCGGATCATGTAACCAATAGCCAAGGTTTATACACAACATTGCAGTTGGTTACAGGATCAGCGAATACACACGGCCGATAATTAGCAAATTTCATTGAATTTAAAGGGTTATACTGATTATCAGACAAGTGTATGAATTCAAATAACCAATTCCAACGTCATCATTGGTCGCACTATAGTTTGTTACAGCTTGAAAATTACCATCTGTTGTTATCAGATTCTTTTACTAAAGGATACAATTGGGGTGTATGTAGTCACCCAAATAATTGTTTCCTATATACAGAAATGGATTAAGATCAGATTGGGCTCCGGCCAGGGCTGCCATTTGTTCTTGTATTGTATGGCTGTAGTTCTGAAGCAGGCCCCCTGACGTCGGTTGAGGTTGTCTTCATGGATAATCCTGCTCTGCATATACAAAGCATAGGGAGGTTGATTGGGTAAGTATATTTGCAAATTGTCATAAAATCAGAATCTGCTGGGAATTTTATTCTACTTTTATCCATTCTTTTGCCTTGTTGGGTTTTACTGTCATTTGTAAATAGTAGATTTAGGGCTAGGGCACACTTGCGCTTTTCTCACGTGCTTACGGTCACTTTTTTTGTTCCTTTCGTGCATGAGAGATTCAGAGCAGTTCATGTCAATGTGGGTGGCCCCATTGTATGCACTGCCATTTTTGGAACACATGCTATCGCAATCTTTTTGTGAAAAGTATTTGCTCCCCGATTTCCCATGCGGTACCGTCCAGTGTAATGCGGTCTCAGCCTTAAACACTTTTTCAGTCTAACTTCCTCATATAGTAAGAAGTCTTACACGCAATGTCAGCAGCTGGAATATAACATAAATGTAGAGACATAAATGTGTCAAATTGTGTCAAATTGAAATCAATCTGCAAGCAGATGCATATCCTCCAACATTAACCTTGTAGGCATTAACCAGATAGGTACATTATTGAGACAGAGCTGTGCTAATATCAGGTTATCTTCATTACCCTCCCTCTCCTGCACTGTATTATACGTTTCTATAAGTGTGACTATTAAAGGGGTGATATTAAAGGGTATGCAGATGGAATGCAATCTGTGGGGGACTGTGGCAGGTTTAAAGTCTTTTTATAAGTCCCTCATATAAGGCTTCAATATTTTGAGTGATTTGGCAAATTCGATTAAATCGCTCAAAATAATGAAATCATTTTTCAGATTGAATCCTCGTCAATTTCAATCAGTTCATCAGAAAAAATACATTTGAGGCCAGGAGGAAAATATCCACCAATGTCATTCATCTCCTGCAGATTTCAAAGGGAAATCTGTGAAAAGGTTGGTGGTTCTTCTGATCAGAATTCTGATTGGAAAGACATCTACCCATGTATGGATAGCTTAAGGAGAAACTGAAAGAAATATCTAGGAGACTGTGGCCGACAGGGGCAATTCTAGGGTTTTTGCTGCCTGAGCCAAACTTTTGAATGCCGTCCTTCATGCACCGTCGCATTAAAGTGGGTGTAGCTTTGTCCGTGGGATTGGTTTTGCCAATGGCCATGGCTTCGCTGGTGAGTGTGGATAAAATTTTAGAATTTTGAACTTCCTACCACATAGGTATTTAAACAGTTCCTCAGACAGTCAATTACCAATAATGTAATTACTAGATACAGATATTTCATCCATTTCTTGAACAGCTTGTGTTGCCACTACCATATTGCTCCTTTCAGGGGGGTTTTCAGGTCGGTTGATCAAAATAACTTCTTTTATAGCCTATGCTATACATGTTGGTTCAGCTGTTACAATACATTAGAAATGCCATACTTTCTGTAGTATAAAAGATTTTAGACAAAAGATTTGTAAGCCTGCCACTACGTCAAGCCATAACTAATATAACTAGACTTACCTAGCCTAACAAGCTAAAGCTAACCTAACCATATAAAATGTTGAAGTAGAGTTGAAGCAACCTCAAGGGACCGTGTTTTGGAGTCATGCAGGCAGAGTTCACACTTCTCATGCACATTTGCCGGTTAAAGGGATTTTTTCCCCACCACTGCCTATCTGCCGCCTTTCTTATTCAGTACAGAGGTGCCGCCTGAGACAAATGTCTCACTCTGCCTAATGGCAGATGTAGCCCTCATGGCCGATTAAAACAATCTTGTGTTTGACAGATTGTGACAAATTGAACCTGAACATATATGAAATCAGTCTATTACTAAAGCTATGTAGCAGTTCATTAAATATATGACATATGTCTTAATTGAAACCAATGCAGGCTGCATCATGCTTCTAATGTAAATACCAAGCAGCCTTTTAGCATGTAGATTTTAAAAATCTGTTAATTTGTGTCTTAAAGGTGATAATTTGGTCTAGTAGGGACACACTTAAAAAAAGTTATTAAAACGGTTGCACTAATTGCAAAGTGATTGCAATCATGCTGAAATTCAAATTCTGGATGCAGCTCAAGGCTGGTACACACGGTGTAAAAAAAATGTTTCTTCACAGAAAAAAATCTTCTTCCCAGATTGCACACCTTCTTGGAATGTTCCTAACAGTAATTTCTACTGATTGGCTGTTGGGTGGGTCAAACATGCTCAGATCTCTACTGAGCAACTGAATCAACCCAGGCGCTGGAACAAGGGCAAGACCATAACGGTCTCTACTAGGGGTCCTGCAAACAGGAAGTCAGTATTTCGGTTGCATTTATATATACACAGACAAAATCTGAATTGGCAGATTAAGGTCGTTGGGATGAAAAAATACTGCTCTTTTTTCTAAAAAGTACATGTATTTGCACTGAACTTCCTCTTTAATCACAAGGAATCCTTATCAGCCAGAGAGCAATAACATTTTACCAATCTAGCCTCCCTGTGTACATACAGTATAATCATCTTGGCTTAGTTAAGGCAAGTTTCTGACACCTTCTAGTTACACAATTAATACAAGACAGGAATGATCTCCTTGAGTGGTTTTATGGGCTGATCAGCAGACTAACAATCAGTTTATTGATCAGTAGTTTGCTGGTCTGGATGTGCTGTGTGTACCAGGCTTAAAGACCCGTACATATCTACAATCGTAGGGCCTGGCCTGTGATGCACAATGGTGTATGAATGGCCGTTTCGGTCTTACTATCGGTGAGTGAATGGGTGCTGGAATGGCCAAAACACCATGCCTGACCGAGCGCCTATACACCATCATTCATCGCAGGTTGGGCCCTGTGATCTCATGTGTTAACCTATGTAAGCCTTGTTCTCTTAATCAAAGCTTGTTCTCAGTCAGAGGCCTTTTTGTGAGGTATAATCCTGTAATCAAATTATCATGTTGACATATACGAATTTAGTAGATGGTACTTGCATGCAAATGCAATGTCTCAATTACAAATATAATAACAAAACAATTCTATTTGAATACAGCTGTGTTCATTTTGATTAAGCCATTCATGATCACTTTACAAAGGGCACTTGGAAGTAATTTTCAGCCTGTATAAGGTCACATATTAATGGTTCAAATTGATGCCATTTACAAGGCCTCATACAGTGAGAAGCGATAGTTAAAAGGCATGTCCACCCCCAAAACTAAAATTTAACCCCATATTGGTCCCACTGTGTAGTTTAAAAAAATCCTTACCTTACATCTTTGCTCCTTATGGTTCTCCTGCAGTATCTGTGCAAAGTCCAGAAAAACTGAAGAATAGGAGCTGTCTTCCTGGAAAAAGTTTTCTGCCTTCACTCTTGCCTCCGAGAGGGATGATGACCTTCCCCCCTCCCTCTCACCCTCCGGATCCCTCTATGGCTGCCCTTCCACCTTCCTTAAAAAAATGTAATAACTTGCATAACCCCTGCCCACCCCAACCTCTGAGTTACATTTCTAAAAAATGAATCAGAGACATACTTACAGCTCCCACGGCTGTCTTTATAGCCGGCAATCACATCTGTAATTGGCTGCCTCTCAGCCAATCACAGAAGCAGCTGCCAGTCCAGCCCCTGTTTGCAAGTTCCGGCAAACGGAGCTGGGAAAGAAAGACACAGGAGCGAAGGGCTGTAAGTATGATTCTGATTTTTTTTTTTAGAAATGTAACTTGGCGTTTGGGTGTGGTCAGGGGTGCCCTATGAGATATTAAGGTAGACATGCCTTTTAAAGCCCCATACAGTAAGAATAGACAGTAAAGGTCCCATACAGTGATAACAGACAGTAAAGGTCCCATACAGTGATAACAGACAGTAAAGGTCCCATACAGTGATAACAGACAGTAAAGGTCCCATACAGTGATAACAGACAGTGAAGGTCCCATACAGTGATAACAGACAGTAAAGGTCCCATACAGTGATAACAGACAGTAAAGGTCCCATACAGTGATAAAAGACAGTGAAGGTCCCATACAGTGAATAGAGACGGTAAAGGTCCCATAAAGTTAGAACAGACAGTAAAGGTCCCATACAGTGAGAATAAAGGTCCCATACAGTGAGAACAAACACTAAGGGGCATATTTATAAACAATCGCTATTTTTACCATTTTGCTATCGCAATGGCAAATATCGCTGCGATGTGTGGTGATAGTTTTTCGCCTTTTTGATTGCATTAAGTTTGGTATCACTGCGAAAAGAGAGATTGCTCTTTAGTGTAATGTCAGAGCTATTTTTGTCACTTCTTTTATTTAAAGCTATTTATAAATAGGTGAACTTTCACCTTTTTGCCCCTTTTCTCCCTTTTGTTGCATTTTTTTGCAGTTTTACCAGAATTTTCGCCAAACATCATTACTTACTGGAATGCTCTATTAACATGACTATTTGTTACACAGCACTATGGTATGTTCCCATATTAATGTAACTGGTTTGATAATTAGCTGCAGTTTGCTGAAAAAAAGCAATACTAAAAAATGTGTCCTATTAATAAAATAGAGAAAATTCGCCTTTTGAGTTTAATACTATTTATATCTTTGGCTGAAAAAACACCAGGGAGTAACCTATTTGCCATCATATGTGCTGAAATTTTTGTAGCATTATTAGTGCTACTTTTTGCTACATAATGTTCGCTTTTAATGAAAATTCGCCTTTTTACTAACTTTGATGTAAATAAAAGTTAAAAGTTTAAAAAATTATGGTAAAGGCTGGTGGGAAAAAAAAAGAATTCCCCTTTATAAATATGTCCCTCAGACCCCCGTTTGACTTTATTGGTAAATAAAGAAAATCGGAACCTTAAAAAAAAAAAGATCTTTAAAAAGCGAAAAAATTAACCTTAAAAAAGCAAAATGCTGAAAAATAGTCTAACACCCCCCTGAGTACTTATTAGTATTGAGAAACACTCCACAATGTACTGACATCTCCATGGACCCATTGGTAGGCTAAATAAATGGTCACTTATGCGTTTTCGCCACCTTAGACTTGGCGAATTGGAATGGCTGAACTTAACGCAAAAACACACTTTTCGCCATTTTATAAATATATTTGAGCGGTTACCGCAGCGATGTATGATGAAAAACGAAAAGCAAAATGTTGCGGTAATGACCTTTCACCACTGGACACTGACGAAAAGGCTGCGTTAAAGAAGGCAAAAAGTTTAACGACCCTTTATAAATATGCCCCTAAATGTCCCATAAAGTGAGAACAGACAGTAAAGGTCCCATACAGTAAAAACAGACAGTAAAGGTCCCATAAAGTGAGAAAAAAACACTAAATGTCCTATAAAGTGAGAACAGACAGTAAAGGTCCCATACAGTGAGAACAGACAGTAAAGGTCCCATACAGTGAGAACAGACAGTAAAGGTTCCATAGATTGAGAACAGACAGTAAAGGTCCCATACAGTGAGAACAGACAGTAAAGGTCCAATACAGTGAAAAAAGATGGTAAAGGTCCCTTACAGTGAGAACAGACAGTACAGGTCCCATACATTTAGAACAGACAGTAAAGGTCCCATTCATTGGGAAGACTGGCACAGTTAGCCTAATAATTAACAAGTGCTCTCAGCTCTGGGGCATGGTTATCCTGGAAAAGCAATGGTGCACATAATTTACAGCAATGCATGTCACTTTTCATGTGTGTGTTGAAATATCAGCCCATGGGTGCCATTCCTTAAAGGGTAAGTATACTGGAAAAAAAATGTAAATTGCCCATTAGTGGAAACTATAATTCATCCCAACTATCAATCGGAAACTTCTTACATTTTAGCATTTCTGTAAATAGTTTTGTTGTAGCTGGAATGGTTTGACAGTGGATGTGCTGTATGCAGTTTTGACAGTTGGTATGTGGGAAAATAGTCGGGTCAGTGGTCAGGTAAGTGCTACTTACATGTATTTATTTATAGGTTAAGATGACGCAAAGTAATTTTTCGGTATACATACACTTTAAAGTCAGTCAGAAGAGGTCAAAGAGGTCATGTACAGCCTTGCCTCAGTGTTCACCCTCTCTATCACTCACTCCACTCCCCCCACTTGTGTAGAGATGTGCAGAGAAACCTGTGTAAAGATGTGCAGATTCTGTGACCATTTTCTCCCTCACATTCACTTGTGTAGTACAAGCCAGCACCATTTGGATTTAAATTTTGAAGCTACAGGTTACACAGATGAGATCTGGGGTTAGTGAAACTCCCGAGGGCATGCTGGTTTCTAAAGTCAGGGACTACCCTGGTAAATCCAGGATTATTGGTACCTATAGCCAGGCTTCAATTTAATAAAAGCAATGTTACCTGCTGCTCCCTGCCCACTTGTACTAAAACTCCTTATTACACCTTATCATACCTACTGTATTATTCATTTAAAGCATACATCGACAAAGGATGACTGCATGCAGTCTTTTACTTTCTAATGTATGGGGATGATAAGGAGTCATTGTACAAGTAGGGAAAACCAGGTAAATCTTAGGACCACATGCTCGGTTGCGGCAAACTGTCGGCCGTGGCTATTTTTGCCGTGACTGAAGTCCTTCCTTGTGTTTAATCAGTCAGAAGTGCTGAACACTCAGTCAGTAGTTAGAATCTGACCATGTGTACCCAGCTTTAGACTCCAATGGGTAGTTGGGGGAAGTTGGGAAGGGGGCACCAAAATAGCCAGCCTTGAGAGGGACTCCAGTTGAGTTCCAGTTGGAACATTAGAGGAGTGATTTTTTTCTTCTGTCTTTATCTGGATGTTTATTGGTGCTGAGCTAGATTTATTTTATTTTCCAAGATTTTGAATGAAATAAGAATTGACAGAATTTACATAATTCCCTTTAACACTGCAATTTAGCAGTGTACACTGATGGGTCAGCGTCAATTTATGTGATCTTTTTTATTTTTGGACATTGTAGAACCTAAAACATCGTTGTGGGTAACTGTATAATGTGCAGCTCGAAAATAATCTAGATCTTGTTGAATTAGTCAAACCCCATGCTTGTGAAGGTTCTCATTCATCCAGGTCATGGTATATCTGTTGTATTCAGTTAGATCAACTGGACTTGAATTTAATTTCTTGAAGTGGTTTCGTTAGCCATTCAGAAGGTCCCTAACACCTGGCTGTGATATGCTAATTGGGATTTTCCAGGGTACATACTGTAATTGCCAACAGATTCTTGTACAAGTCATTCTGAATTGAGAAAGCCAGTCAGATCACTAGCGAAACGTAAATGCAATATGGGGCGCAAAATGCCCAAGTCAGTGTAAAACCCACGCTATCCGATATATTATCAGGTTAGGGTGGGTTTTACACTGAGTTTGCATTGCCTGCTCCATTTCCGAAAATGCAAAACCGCCCTTAGTAAAGTTTTGCGCTACTATTTAGCGCAAACTTTACGCCACTGAATAGGATGCGTCAGCCGGCGCACTTACCTGGCAGAGATCCCGCAATGCACAAAATCTTGCACAGGGATTTTCGCATTGCGTGAACTTGGGCAGGTAAGCTGCGTCGGAAAAAAATATTGCATCGCCCCTTAGTTTTTTTAACTGAATACCACAGATACAGTATAGTCAAACCTTACTGCGAAAAGAGAAAAATGTATAGAAGGTGTAAAGAAATAATGTGGTAATTGGGACCATTTCTTCGAAATACAGTAATGATATGCAGTATCACACTGTAAAATAATCACTTATTGAGATAATGTATGTTTCTGTCCATTTGATCCTTAATATTAATGTCATCTATTGGTGAAACAACATTGATTTTCAAACATCAGATTATAGATATTTCTCATACAGGCAAGTCAATGAAAGAAACAGAAGACTAGTAAATTAGTGTTTACACTACACTACTTTATTGGTGTTAAGATCTGTACTTAATACAGAGTAATCATAAGGATTATGTGATAATTAAAGGATATGTACATTGTAAAAACAACTTGATGTTAGTGGCTAGCTGTGGCTTTAACTAAAAAACATCTAAAAAAATAAAGACCACTTGATGCAAAGGGTTTGGGATGATGGAGCAAGAAAAGAATACACCAAGCAATGCAACACACAGTGATGTAACCAGGAATCACTGCCCCCTAGCAAAACTATGATGGAGCCACCATCCTTGCAGTGTTTTTTCTGTGGGGAGGCTATATCTGACATAGAAAACAAGTAAGAAGTTTGGTCTCCGTACGGCTCCCAGGCCCCCTGCAGTAGAAGGGACTGCTCCTCTGGTAGTTTCAAAATTGGTTACACAGCAGATGTTCCTTGAGGAGTGGTCAAGGGATGGGTCCTTTGCATATACATATGAATCATCAGAACGCCTAAGGGAGTTCATGTCTGCTGCATATAAATGTAAACAGAGTCATGGAAATGATCTTGTGCTGAATATGGGGATGAATATATTTGTAAAGATTCAAATCTGGCCCAAACCACTTGTTGAGGGGGGGGGGGCTCAGGCAGTCTATTACTGGAGGAATGCTTGGCTCACTAAGAGAAAAGAGCTCAATGTATGTAAAGTAGCTCATAGCTTGTTCAGGTTACGGTTTGATTGGTTAGATGTGCAAACCACTGGTGATAATTACTATTTCACTGTAAATATTGTACACATAAACAATAAGTCCTAAAAATGAACCGGCGTCATAGTCTGGAACCAAGACTACAAAACGCATTCCTCATGGAACACCTGAATAATATAAAAATAGCTACCCCCAAATAGAAAATTCAAGTAGAATACCATATAATTAAAGATGAGCCTATTATCCCCCAACCTATACACACCATCTGACCTACTCATTCATTCATGTGACAGCCATACTTAAAGGGTGAATAAAAACACAATGTCCTCATCATTGCCATTATTGAGTTTTAAAATCTGCAGCACAAACACACACATTCCCTTCCGAAATGTGGCCTTTCAAGCCCAATTTAATGTTTAAACTTTCCCTTTTTAGTTCATTTTGATTTGATTCAAATCACAACTAAAGACTCAGAACAACACTGAATCAGAAAACAGAGCACCTTGACACAAAAGCAATAACCTATGTCTCACCTCACCTCTCATTTTGAAGTGGATGCTGGGAAAGTAACCTTGATAATATTGGGTTTGTGCTTTATTTGCAAGCATTCCAGAATCCCAACGTTTGGTCACTGACCATATATGCTTGCCCATTTCTTACCTACTGCAGTAACTTATTTTATAAGGCCACCCCCACTAGTAGACAATCCAGGTATATGGGAAGGAGACTACACACTTTCAGGGAGATTCAATAAAAGTTCTTATTGTTTAAAATGGTGCTAATTTTGCCCCAACCAATCAGAACTTATGTAACATTTTAAAGCTAACATCTGATTGGTTGGAGCAAAATTAGCACCATTTTAAATGATAAGAACTTTTATTGAATAACCCTGTTGATTTGTTAACTGCAAAAACTCTTATTTATTTCAGTGTTCTAAGCTACAGGTTTTGGATCTACCTGCATTCTTTGTCAACCATAAGTCTAATGATTGACAAAGGATCCTTGGAGATCCTAACTTGTAGCTGAGAGCACTGAAATAAATAAGAGTTTTTGCAGTTAACAATTACTGTGTGGAGTCTCCTTTCAATATACATGGAATGTCTAAATTTCTGCTGAGACCAGGGCAGAGGGGAGTCGAGACCCAATAAAGTCGAACCACAGGTATGGGATAAGTGTTTACTCCACCTAGTAGTTCTAGCCAATCCTCTTACAGTCCAGATAAGGCAAGGGATCATGTGATTGGGCTCCCTAATGTCCCTCCCCACTGGCAGGCAGCTAAATTAAATAAAATCTTCTTTTATTAAGCCATATTTAAAAACATATCAGGCTGAGCGAGTGCATACAAAAGATCTGACACGTTTTAGGCATACAAACTAGTGCTTAGTTAGATATGAAAACATCCCCAGTGTTATAATAGCCCTCCATTTCCTTTTAAAAACTTTACATCCAATCATTTCCCTGGATTTATTATCCCTTCCTAAACCCAGGAGAATTAGTTTAAAAATCACATGGAACTCCCACTTCTAATTACAAACAATACATCATTTGTTACTCATTATCATTCCCACTGGATTAAAGGGTAAGTAAAGACACAATTCAATAAAACCATTCTACCTTGTCGATTATTTTATTGAACTACGTTAGTATGTTTGTCCGTCAATTAGAATTCAGAAAATAAGCGAGACATCCCACCGGAAGTGTTTTGGAATTCTAGTATCACCTCAAATATCCAAAACGCTTCCCTCCTTTTGATCTAGTCTAGAATATCCCTGCCCCTAATATATATATGTATAATTTTATTTTTAAAGTGACACTTGGGTACGCAGCACTGTACGTTACAAAAATCTTTACACTTTTTCTTTCTATATTAATATCTTTCTATACATATTTATATCTCCCTTTGGCACATTCTTGAAAGTGACAGCCAATTCTCAATGTTCCTCAAGTGTTTATAACAAAGGTAATCTAGGTAGGCATAGAGAGCACAGGCTATAGCTGTGATAAAACGAATACCGTAGGTTTATTCAGTGAAACATGTTGTGCGACAGATTTGTGGTCCTTTCTCAAGCATCAAAAAAAGCTTCCTCAAATGTTCCCTTTCAAAAGGCGGATTGTTCGGCCCACATCTTTTTTTTCTTACATTTATAACATGTTATAAGGTAAATGACATTCCCGGAGTAAAGGCTTGTACACACGTGTGATCACAGGTCCCGTCTCGCGACGCCCGATATGTACGAATGAACGCTTCTGCCAATAATCGGCTCATGTGCAGCCACTTTATTGGGTGAAATTGCCGTTCACTCAGAGATCCGCCAAGTCGGTCGTTCAATGATCCCCAAACGAATGACGAATGACAAAATGTTCGTTTGTACACATTGTGCATACGAACCTTTACAGTTTCTAAAATCCTTCATCTTATACTCCTTATTAGTCATTGTCGATGTATAGCTGTTTGTTCTCTCTGTCCTACCACAATTCTCAGCTTAAAGGAGAACTAAACCCAATTTTTAATACTCCAGAATCTGAAAACAACCCCCCTAAAAACACCAATAAACTATAAAATGCCACTTTAGTAAACTCTGTTAAAGTAAATCAAAACCTGTTGAAGAATCTGTGTGTATGTGCAGTGTCAGACCACACCTCTTGACCTCAGTCACATGCTTCCTTGCTTTATCTGTCCTGTAAAAGGATTGGCTAGAGATTATTAATGGGTGTGACCAACTGTAACAAGTTTGTGCCATAGCTAAGGACTGAGCATGAGCAGAACATAATAGTCGTTGACCAAACTGTGTGATACTAGAATGCTGAGAAGTAAAGCACAAACTATATGTTATTTAGGTAAATTTCCCAGCGCCCGTATCAAAATGAGAGGTAAGACACAGATTACTGGTTTTATATGAAGGTGTTCTGCCTTCTGGTTAAGTGTTGTTCTGTGGCTTTAGTTGCCCTTTAATTCCTGATATATCTTTAAAATCTTGATCTCGAGTTAATATATATATACACATATTTATCAAAATAACCTGTCTTATTTGATTAAACTCTGCACTTCATTCAGTTACAAAGGAAAGTTTTTTCTTTTCTTCTCTTTGGATCTTTCCCACATTGTGTGTCTCTCATTCCATATAACGAATCATGTCTATTTTTTCTTTTTACTTTTTTCTGGGCCCTTTCTATATCATCTGGACAATATCCCCTTTCCTGCCAGTGTGGATTTCTTATAATCAGTGGTGCTCCCCGAATCCCATTCTTTACTCAACTGTTTGTCTTGATTGTGGCCAGGAGATGTGATGAGTTATCTTTCAGGCAGTTACATTTACATTAATGGAGTGGGATTTCATTGTTAATTTGTGTTTATAGGGGGATGTTTTCATATTATAAGGTATATCAATTTGGGCTTAGTTCTATAAATAATAGTTCTATAAATAATAATAAAGGAATGACTGTGGAAAATACAGATATTGCTCCTTAATCATTATGGATGGTATTTTCCAATGCGCCATAAAATAATGTGGTGGTCATAAAATTTCATTCACTGCTAGTGATTTCCCTAGTGCTAGTGACTACAGCTAAAGTATTGTATATGCGATCGTACAAAATAGGAAAATAGCGATACCGCAACTTTATAAATATGGCCCTTGTATTCTGACACAGCCAGAAAATAAAAATTTCACAAAGTACAGGTATTTCACTAATCCTTCACAGATAATATTCAGAACAATGAGCAGACTTCCCCCATCCCACTTATAGTATCACAAATGTGTTTTTGCATCAATTCTTGTGGAGAAAAAAACGATCTTTAAAGGAAGTATCTCCAGTCTAGGAGCCATGTAAGCTGTGTATAGAAAAGTATTGTAGTGCCGTATTAGTCCAATATATACATGTAAAAAATAAGAGTTCTGTGATACTTTTTATATGGGCTAACAGTTTATTTAGTCGACAAGCTTTCAAGGGCTAAAGAGGGTTAGTCCATAGAAAAAGTACTCTTATTTTTTACATGTAAGCTGTGTACAGACATTAGATTGATGTGGGCCAAAGGACCTGACAAACAACTATTTATGCTGATGATCTAACATATGTAGAGCAGAGATGTAAGGTAAGGATTTTTAACACAACACAGTGGGGCCAGCAGTGGGTTAAATTAAACAATAGACATTAGTAGGAGTAAGATGTATATGTAAATTAGTGATAATAGAGATGTGAAATGTTAGGTGGGCCCCTAAACTCATCCTGGTGGGCCCCTGGTCTCAGATTTCCTGGTGAGCCCCAACACCCCAGTCTAACACTGCAGTTATCTGTATGTCTGCTTGACTTGAGGCATACATATTTACTATAATTAAACAGTTCATGGTTGTAGTCCTAGGGCCAAGATTGTATATTTGTCACATGCGGCCATTAAAATACACAATACCTGCCCTTCTCGGTTGGCAACTACTATTTGACCCATCAAGAGGACCCCTCCTGCACACAGCTGGCACCAGGTCTTTCAATACTAGGTTCCCCAAAAGCTACCAAACAATAAGGTAAAACCTTGAGTCTAAAACTGACCATGGAAGCCATGGAAGATTGGGAACAGAATTGCACGGAAAGCACAATGAAGAACTTGGTCAGAAGTATTGACAGAAACACAATAATACTCAAACCTGGGCCATATACAACTATTCCAGACTGCAGAAACATAAAAAGATCAATCACAGGGTTACACAACACAATCCACAATACACATGGGAAGGACATAACAGACACAGGTGCTGAATATAGTCCCAAGAAACAGCAGGAACAGTACACTGAACTGGCAGTAACTAAGAACAGAATGGACTAGTAATAGGATATGTAACATACCATGAATGCTTGGGAGCTCATTCTATCAAACATAGGGTTTCAAGATCATCTGCTGATTGTAGGATGCTCTTAATCAATGTAGTTAGCAGGGCTGCAATGATTACAAAGTGATTGCATTTTAACTGCATTACTGCTCCTTCTGGTTCTCCTGTAGTCCTTGTCCAAAGTCCAGGAAACTGAAGAATAGTGTCTGTCTTCCTGTCCAAGGGTCTCTGCCTTCTGTGAAGCCTCCAGGAGGGATGCTGACATGCGCAAGGGAGCCCTTCACCCCCCTCCCTCCCTTCCTCCAGATCCCATTTGCCACCACTTCCTCCTAGTGTTACACGCTTTTGATATAATGTCCTTTAGGGTTGCCCACCCCCAACCTATAACAAAGCTAAAAAAAAACCTTTCAGATATTTACTTACAACCCCTCGCTCCCGACACTTTTTCTTAGCCGGCAGCTACTTCTGTAATTGGCCAGCAGCCAATCAAAGCCACGGCTGCAGGTCCGGCCCCTCTCTGCTGTTTCCTGTTAGCAGAGAGGGAGGAAGAGACTAGCTGGAGCAAAGGGGCTGTAAGTAGATATCGGAGAGGTTTTTTTTAGCATTATTATAGCGTTTGGGGGTGGGCAACCCTAAAGAACAAAATTAGCACAATTGTTAACGATAAGGGGGGAGATGCAATACTTCCTGTCGAGTTCTTGCTAAGTTCTCGAGCACTTAGCATGAGTTACTGCATCACGAGAAAGAGGCAGGTAAGAAGTACAGAGGTAACGGCACCATTGAAATGTTTTTTGTTTTACATTGTGAAATTTTCCGTCATTCCCGTTCAATCAGAGTGGTGACTACGGTCGTTCGTTCGCACTCCGATCGGTCGGGAAAAGCTCCTACAAATGAACGATAAAAATTGTTACCTATAATCGTTCATATGTATGGCCACCTTTAGGATCAGGAATGCTAGGCAGGTGGTAGTGGTAGGGGACTCCATTATAAGGAAGGTAGGTAATCTGCCGCCAAGACCCTACATGCCAAACTGTGTGTTGCCTGCCTGGTGCTAGGGTTCAGCCTGTGGTGGATCGTGTAGACAGATTATTGGGTGGTTCAGTCTTGGTTCACGTTGGTGCGAATGACAAAGTTAGAGGAGGAGGTGAGGTCCTTAAACATGATTTCCGAGAGTTAAGGGCCAAGTTAAAAGCAAGGACCTCCAGGGTAGTGTTTTTAGAAATACTACCGCAGCCACGTGCTACGCTAGAGAGGCAGCTGGAGCTTGGGAGCATTAAGGCATGGCTAAAAGGGTGGTGTAAGAAGGGTTTGGGTTCATAGAGAACTGGGTAGAATTTGCAGTTGGCTACAGACTCTTTAGTAGGGATGGGTTGCACCTCACTGATGGCAGTGCAGCTGTTTTGGGGGAGAAGATGGCTAGAGGGTTAGAGGAGATTTTAAACTAGGTTTGGGGGGAGGGTATTAACAGTCTCACTGGGATAGATATCCCAGGAGGAAAGCAGGGTGTAGATAGGCCACTGGTGGGTGGAAACGTGGGTGGGGCTAGCATAGGGGATAGGGAGGCATGTGTATTAAAGTGAATACATAAATTACAGGATCATATACGAGAAGTCTGGCTAACAAAATTGGTGAATTGAAGATTGAATGAAAAGTATAATTTGATAGGTATAGCAGAAACGTGGTTTAACAGATCTCACGACTGGGCTATACATTTAGAAGGATACTCCTTGTTTAGGCAGGATAGAGAAAAAAGGAAAGGGGGAGGAGTATGTGTTCATGTTAAAAAAAGAATTGAAGCCAAATTTAAAAGAAGAGATAACTGGACCTGGATCTGACATGGAACCCCTTGGTTCCGAAATCTGAATGAGCCATCCGAATCTGGATAGATTGTCTGGATTTCAGGACTTTGGAACCTATTTTCTAGAATTATCGAACATTTGAAGATTATCGAACATAGCCTTGAACGTTCTATAATCCCCGAAAATACGACCAAAAACTTAAAAGTAGGTTATTTTCGATAATCCTCGAAAATAGCCTTGAACGTTCGATAAATATCGGAAATTCATTCCATTTTCGGATCTTCAGGATTTTCCCGAGATCAGGGAATCCGAAACCTGAACTGCTGAGGTTCGAGTTCGAGTTCTAGTCCATCTCTACTGGGGAGACACATTTGTACATGGATAGAAAATTGGTTAATGAATAGGATGCAGAGAGTAGTTGTTTAAGGGGCTTCATCAATATGGACTAAAGTGCTAAGTGGGGTGCCACAGGGTTCTGTGTTAGGGCTGCTTCTATTTAATCCAATTATTAATGATTTGGAAGTGGGTATTTTCAGCAAGGTTTCTGTGTTTGCTGATGACACAAAACTTTGCTGTCCATTTTGGACATAAAAATCCTTGTATATACAATACGGCCGCGCACTCCGGTCAACAAAAATCCAGCAGCTTGTTCAGATAATATATTTTATTCCACACATCGATAAAACAGAAAACATGTGTACATCAGATCCATAGGCTATGGATCTGATGTACACATGTTTTCTGTTTTATCGATGTGTGGAATAAAATATATTATCTGAACAAGCTGCTGGATTTTTGTTGACCGGAGTGCGCGGCCGTATTGTATATATTCGATGCCTATTGGTAATTGGGACTAAGCGAAGGGTCCGGGGCATGCAGCACCTGGGCCACCCAGGAATACGGGTGAGTGTATTGACGAGACGTGTTTTTTCATCTGAAGTAGTAAATCTGAGGATTGTCCTCTGTGAGTGACTCGGGGCATTTGCACCTGAGTCACCCGACTTACTAAGTAAGTCCATATATGTTAATCAATGTGAATAAGAATATACAATTTAAACCACGATCAGAATTTATGTGTATAAGCACCGTTAATGTGCTATATTTCAGAAATCCAGTTACTAGAGTATAAATAAAAATCCTTGTGCTGCTTATACTATAAATAGCTCTGTGTTAAGTGAATCCCTATTGGAAAGGGATCTTGGAGGGGATTGAGGGACTGGGGAAGCTTGAATATGAAGAGAGATTGGAAAAGTTATAATTATGTATGCTGGAGAAAAGGCGCTTGCCTTTTAACGGGCCATACAATAAACTATCTAACATGCTAAATAGCATGTCAGAGGACACGTGGACATTAGTGATGGCCCAGTTTGCGGATTTTCCGGTTTTCTGCCTTCCGAACTTTTCCAAAACCGCGTTTTCGAAAATTTTCAAAATTACGAGGATTTCACGTATTTTCGAAAATGCTTGAAAATCCGTATTTTCGGAAATTTTCGAAATTACGAGGATTTCTCGTATTTTCGAGGATTTTTCCATTTTAATGGGTTTTAATGGGTCTGCTCGAGGATTTTCGTATTTTCGAATTTTTTCGAAAATTCACGGAATCTCGAGCGGACCGGATTTTGTGAAGTTCGGACATCTCAAGTGACTTGAAGAAAAAAGGTTTAGGCTTCAAGTTCGGAAAGGGTTTTTCACTGTGAGAACGGTAAAGCTATGGAACTGTCTTCCAGTGGACGTTGTTATGGCAGGTTCACTGGCCATGAGCCTGGATGAGTTTCTGCAAACAAGGAATGTTACAAGTTACTGGTATTGATACATAAAGTAGAGTTGATCCAGGGAAATTTCCGATTGCCACTTGGAGTCAGGAAGGAATTTTTTCCCCCTTCATAAATTTGGTGGGGGGGTTTTGCCTTCCTCTGGATCAACAGTTAGGCAGGAAATGAGGATATTGCTAGATGGGTTGGACTGGATGGACTTATGTCTTTATTCAACCTCAAATACTATACTATACTATACTATACTATACTATACTATACTATATATATTTATTGTAAATATGAGTATAAGGCCATATATTTTTACAGGAATGCCACTGCATTCTAACTTAAATACATTATTATGTATTATGTAAGTTTTATATATTACATTTTAAATAGATTATTTTTCATCTTTAAAACATTAAAAAAACAGTATCCTTTTTATCCTAAGGTGTCTAAATATTTTTGCCAAAAGGTTTCTTTTGATCTATTACCTCCACATTGAATATGGCCTATGACCATCCAAACACAGTCTTACAGTCTATTTTCCTAATGTAGAACAACTTACATGGGCATCAGTGGCGTAGCTACAGACTTATGGGCCCTGATGCAAAATTTGGGCATGGCCCCCAACACTGCCACAAACACAAATCAACACCGCAAACCAAATAATCATTTCCATAAAAAACATCCAAATTCACCATTAACATTTTTTAGAGGCACTCATTTTAAAACAGACAAACATACTTTACCCATAAACCTATCAAAACTATTCAATCAGATCCAAACGGTATTTCTAAACTTATATCCTCAAACCTTCTAAAATAACTAACCAACAGACGCTAGTAAATGCTTGGCACACAGAGAGTGGTAAAATGCTTTGTATATAACCATTGGTAAAATAGTTGGCACAAAGATGCGGGTCTGATATCCAATTATTTTCCTGTTGAAACTTCGTCCTTGTTATCATGTACCTACAGGATATGCATTTGTGATTCTTATAACATCCCATTGATTTAAATGGTAAAAGATGAATCTGTTGTTTAGATTTATTTACAGGGTCTGTATTGGCCAGGATGGCGCTAAGATTCCCACACTTTCTAAGTCCTACTAGCGGCTTCTCTGCCAATTTGTTGGCTTTTAGACTTTCCTCTCCTATACAGGGCCAGATTTCCCATAAAGCTACTTAGGCCATGTCCTAAGGCGTCAGGATCTATAGGGATGGCATGTCTAAAGTGACATGAGACATGAATTCCTCACGGCAGTAATACCAGAGTTCAACTGTATCTCTTAAATGTATCTTTTAAATCTGTCCAGCTAGCCAAGAAAAAGCAGAGGGGAAAAATGTAACAACTGGTAAAGGCTGAACCTGTCAAGGGATTGAAAAAGAAACAAAGGTAACTAATCTACCAACTGGTTACATTTTCACCTCCTAATGTAGGGAAAATGAAAGCAGTGAATTTTGAGCTTCCTATCACATAGGTATTTAAGCAGTTCCTCAGACAGTCAGTTGGCAATAATGTAAATTACTAGAATCAGATATTACATACCTTTCTCAAACAACTTGTGTTGCCCCTACCATATTGCTCCTTTCAGGGTTTTGTTGCTCGAAACTTATTTTATAGCCTGTGCTATACATGCTGGTACAACTGTTACAGTAAATAAGAAATGCCATACTTTCTTTAGTATAAAAGATTTTAGCCAAAAGATTTGTAAGCCTGCCATCATGTCAAGGTAGACTCTTTCAGCAGGGCCCTAACTAACCTAACTAGTCTAACGTAGCCTTACAAACTAACTAAAGCTAACCTAACCATATAAAAGGATTTTAAAAATATACAGGGTTATTCAATAAAAGTTCTTATCGTTTAAAATGGTTCTAATTTTGCCCCAACCAATCAGATGTTAGTTTTCAAATGTTAAATAAGATCTGATTGGTTGGGGCTAAATTAGCACCATTTTAAACGATAAGAACTTTTATATATATATATATATATATAAATTTTGTATAATCAAGCAAAGGAAGGCACATGCTCCAAGCCCAAACTGATGCCCGGGTGTTAGCTGAATGATTTTTGTTGCACTATTTTCACTTTGATAAACTGTTGAAAAAGACCCAGGAGTGCGCTGCTACCTTTGCTTGCTTTAAATTTTATATAATATTAAAAAAATTATATAAATATTACCCCTATTCATTTTTCTAGGGATGTGGTGCTCACTTTTTAATACAATCTATCTGTATTCCAGTGAATAGGCCGGAAGAGTGATCCTAATTTTCCATTGCTCTCAAAGTCTTTAGAATGGCCTAACTAGGGGCTAAAACACAAAGAATGGTTTGTCCCTGGAGTGCTCCGCATGTCTCCCTTATTTTGTAGATTACCTGTTGGTGGCTACAGCACCCAGGCAGATACCTTCAAGGAGCAGTGAGTGACCATCTCACTAAAAACTAAAAATGAAAGTTATATGAATATATTAGTGTGTCAGGACTAGAATCAGACATGAGGGGAAAGAGGCTAGTGTTGAGAGAAGAGGATAGAGCTGGAAGGTCTATTGCTCAGGTGTTGCAAATAGAAACACTTGAAAGATACTAGAAGTAATTAGATTGTGATCCGAAAGTGGTAAGGAGGTGCTGGCAAAATGTGAATCAAAAAAGACTCTTAATTAAAACCAACTATTACTGCCATACTATACAAGAACACCTGCAGGGGTGTTTCAATTAGGATTTAAAAAGTTTGGTTCTACTTTAAGCCTTCTTTACAGATCACATTCACCCTTTCAGTGACATTGAGATATAGTGGACTGTGCCACTGTGCAACCTGTGAATTTACACAAGGTTGGCCTTTGGGGTACATGGTGCCCTCTATGGGAGGGGTATGTGTGTGTGCATTGTTGATGCAGTTCTCTCTTTGTGTTTTTTTCCCAAAATTTTGTTGTGCCCACCAAAAAAATAAACCCATCTATGCCAGCCAACCCTTTACTGTAAAGTATTCATGGTTGCAGTTGACTTAAAATGGGATTGGCAAGGGGGGTATCTGAAACAGGAAATTAGTGAGTATTCCTAGTGCAAATGATCTACCAAAATTTAAGATTGGAACTGGGAGACATTTGTGGGCCTTTTAACACATAAATATCTCAGGTCCTGAACTCAAGTTAAGACTGGAATCGTAATGTATGTATTTTGCATTTAAAGAGGAAGTTCAGTGCAAATACATATGCTTTTTAGGAAAAAAGAGCAGTATTTTTTCATCCCAATGACCTTAATCTGCCCATTCAGCATTTTGTCTGTGTATAAATAAATGCAACCGAAATACTGACTTCCTGTTTGCAGGACCCCTAATAGAGACCATTATGGTCTTGCCCTTGTCCCAGTGCCTGGGTTGATTCAGTTGCTCAGTAGAGATCTGAGCATCTTTGACCCACCCAACAGCCAATCAGTAGAAATAACTGTTAGGAACATTCCAAGGATGTGGTGCATCCTGGGAAGAAGAAGGACTGTTAGAACCTGAAATGTCAACTCACTAATGTCAACAGCAGGGAACAGCAAAGGGTATGAAATCAACTGATTTTTTAAAAAGGGAGAGAATATGTAGAATAACTAAGAACAAACTAACAATTTAACAAATATTGATAATTTCCTCTAAACTGTCCCTTTAATGATAAACCGATATTACCTTTAAAAAGTTGAAGTTAATAATTAGTGAAAGAATTAATAATTTTAGGACAATTACTTATAAAAATAGTAATACTAAATAGCCTTACCTACAACGTCCTCTTTTCCCTTGTTTTTTTCCTTTTCATTTGTTTATAGTAAATGTAAACTCCTGTCTTACTTCTATTTATACCAAGGAGTCTCGTACTGCAGGATTTCATTGACATTTTATTTCAATAGTGTCAGCAGTTCATGTACAAGATTTTGATATTACAAAATTGTGTAAAAAAATCTACAATAAAAAAAGAGGGGTGAGGTGTAATTTAGGGGTGGGATATTGCTACAGATAAGTAAGGATTACTGTGTATGGGAGGCAGCACGCTAAAATTTAAAACTGACAGATTAAAGAAATTAATTTGTGTGAGATTGCTGTAGATGTGTACATTCACCATCAGATAGGTACACTCTTGAGAATGGATTGCACAGAGCTCTCTCAGCATTTTTGTACCGTCCCAATCACGCACATTAACTTCTGACACTCTTGGAATAAAATCTCAATGAAACCCGGTGGTGTGAGATTCTTTAGTAAAGGAAGACTAGAAAAAAAGTTATAAATCTACTATTTAAAAAAAAAAGAAAGCAACAGAAAGATAGATATATAAAGGTGAGATGAAAAGGGGTGTACATTCCCTTTAAATTATATTAAGGCAAACAGTACAATGCAATATCCCAACACTACAAAGTGTATGAAAAGAAATGGATCTTAGGACTAGCTGGTCTGTGTGCCATCAGCAGTTTGTGGCAAGGGAAAAGCGCTAATAACAAGGCTGCTTTGAAATGGGTTATCTTTTCTAGATTGAACTGCGGCCATGTCTGTTAGTGCTAAATATCTGTTAGTGCTAAGGGTCACTTATCTTTGCTCATTCTTCTTGATCTGTCCTCTGCTTTTGATACAGTTAATCACTCTCTACATCTACAGACCCTGGCCTCCTTAGGTATCCAGGGCACTGCACTTTCTTGGCTATCCTCCTATCTTGCTGGTAGGACCTTTGGTGTTTTTCACTTTGGAATTAGCTGCACCCCTCATCCCCTCCCTGTGGGGGTCCCGCAAGGCTCAGTACTTGGCCCTCTTCTTTTCTCCATCTACACCTATGGCCTTGGACAACTCATTAGTTCATTTGGATTTCAGTATCACCTGTATGCGGACGATACCTAAATTTATATCTCTGCCCCGAATCTCACTACACTAACTCCCAGGTCTCCGATGTCCTTAGTGCCATCTCTGCCTTCATGTCCTTCCGCTTCCTCAAGCTAAACATGGACAAGATTGAACTTGTCCTTTTCCCACCCTCACAATCTGTTCCCCTCCCTAGTCTTTCTATTAATATTAACAACACATCTATATCCCCATCTTCTCATGTCCGCTGCCTGTGAATAACCCTAGATTCCGATTTTCGATTCAAACCCCATGTCAATTCGCTTGCCAACTCCTGTCAGCTCCAACACAAAAACATCTCCCGCATTTGTCCCTTCCTCTCAAAAGATGCTATGAAAATCCTAGTCCATGCCCTATCATGGCTAGAATACTGCAACACACTACTATGTAGTTTACCAAACAACCACCTGGCACCACTTCAATCCATCCACAACTCTCCTGCTGGGCTCATTCATTTCCCTTCTCACTTCTCTAATGCCTATCCTCTCTGTCAGTCACTCCCCTGGCTGCCCATCATGCAAAGGATCCAGTTCAAGCTGCTTACCCTATCCTATAAAGCACTATCCAACATAGCCCTTCCCTATATCTCAGAGCTGATCCTCTGCTCCCCAAATGATAACCTCCTCTCATCCACCCTAGTCACCTCTTCCCATGCCCACATTCAGGACTGTGCTTGTGCTGCCCCTCTGCTCTGGAACTCCCTTCCTCCGTCTGTCCATCATTCCCCATTCCTTAATACCTTCAAAAGTAACCTTAAAACCCACCTCTTCAGGCTAGCATATAACCTGGTCTAGACATTACCCCTCTTACTACCCAATATGAACCAACCCGCTTTCACATTCCACTGCCATTCTATTTACAGCCTACCGATTCCCATCACCTTATGTCTCACCCCGATTTCCTCTAGACTGTAAGATCTTTGGGAAGTTCCTATTTCCTATTTTATCACAGTGTTGCAGTATTGCTTAGTAACTCATCACTCTGTGATTACCTGTGTATGTAATATATATGACTTTGTATAATATGTATTACCTTGTATTTAATATATGACTATGTAATTGTAAAGCGCCACGGAAGATGTTGGGGCTATATAAAAAAAATGGTATTGTAATGCCAATATATATCTGGTATTAAATACATTGCCAATTAAATGCCAATATTAATACAGGCAAGATTCTAAATAAACATCATAAACAAGATCAAAATAAACATAATGGTATATTATGAATTCTTTATGTGTTGTCCTAAGTTTTTAATTTGGGAGGCATTATATTTAACTCAAATGGGGCTTAATAGTAAACTGATCACGTTAACCTTGATCTCAGGTAAATCTAATATATAATCTTTATTTCTATACAAGAATGTTGGCATTATTTTCCATTCTGCTACAATATTTATGTAAAGTGTATTGTTATCTGTCATCCTGAGCAGTTCTGTGAACCAAGATACATCACAGGCATCTAGTTATATGCACTGTCTGTTCTTTTATTGCCACTTTCTGCCTTAACTCAACCTTGTAAATAATAAATCAGGTATTACAATGCAAGAGATTGTGTTACATTTTGTACATGTTTTTTTTTTTTTTTTTTTTTGTTGAATTTCTATACATTGCTCAGAGGGCTAAAAAAAAAAAAAATCTATGTACTATCAAGAAAGAGTTAAGTTTTTAGTTAACAGGTGACAAAACATATCTTGCAAAACCTCCCTTCAATCTCATGTGGCCTGGGCTGCCGAATTCCCGTTTGCATCAATATTGCATCACCACATCCACCTGATCCTATCGAATAGGGACACTGCTATGGGATACTGTAACTTTAACTTAACCCTTGTGCTACTGAGAACATTCATTCATTAACACGGTGCAGATAACACATGAGTCTGTTTGCAGCATGTTAGGATTTGTCATTTAACCCTGCCAAGCTTGTCAAGAGCATTGGAAAGGAATGAATTTACTTTTATTTATTTTTCCAGAGTCAAGATTTATTTAAACAATGTTAGGCCTAGCTGGGCAAGTTTTGAATGAGGGATCAAACCACAATACACTAGATCCTTAGAATGTTAATACCCGATAATAACCATTTCAAGTATTTCTATAACCATTAGCAATGGAAAAATGGAAAAACGTTCTATAATCATTAGTGCAAAGTATTCCCTGGACAAGTATATGGTATATAAAAAAATATATCAAATAATCTTCTGTTTAGTCAATTGTTGGTGTAAAACATTAACGGGGAGATTTAATATACAAAGCTGTCATGTAAAATTACGTTTTATCTACTCTTCCCGATGTATTATCAGGTTAACGTGGGTTTAACTCCACACATGCACCCGATGTAAAATCTGTAGTGTAAGTTCTTGCACAAAAATAACACCTTTTAAAAGGAGACATTACTTGGATGCACCTTACCAACCAAGCTACATCCAGGTTACAGCGATAAAGTAGATTACACTAAGTGATTTCTGCATTCCCAAAACATGGAAGGTAGGAGGCGCGAAGCAGGAAATATTACATCTCCCTGTAAATGCAAAAAATTAGTGCAAGGGCTCCCCACTGTCCCTGAGCATAATAAACTAGAATGGGAAAGTTTAAGTATAAACTATGAATTTGGCTTGAAAGGTCACATTTTGGAAGAGAATATGTGTGTTTGTGCTGCAGATTTTAAAACTCAATAATGGCAATGATGAGGACATTGTTGTTTTTTTACTTACTCTTTAACTATAGCTCAGTTGGTGTGTACTCATGGCAGGTTGGGGGATAAAAAACGAACTTTTTGGTGATTGGTCAAAATGTGTTTTTTGACTATACTTTCCTCCATTAAAAATTATTGCCACATGAATGAATGGGTAGCTCATTTGATGTACCTGTGTCAGGTTGGAAGTTAAAAAAACAGTTTTGATTATTGATCAAAATTTGTTTTTTGACTTTAGTTACCCTTTAAGTATAGCTGCCACAGAAATGGAATGGTAGGTCAATAGGTGTGTGTACCTGTGTCAGGTGGGGGTTTAAGAAAAACAAATTTTTTTGATGATTGATCAAAATTTGTTTTTTTTAATCTTTAGTTACCCTTTAAGTATGGCTGCCACAGTAATGGAGGGGTAGGTCAGTAGGTGTGTGTACCTGTGTCTGTGTGGGGGGTTGGGGGTATCAGTGTTTGTGTTTATGACCATGAAACAAACTGTTTTTAAATATATACATTTGAGGATTGTTACCATTATAGTTTATGGGAAAAATAGCCCGAAATTACGATAACGCTGTAACGCTTCCGCGGATTTGTCAGCCAGGTAATGGCACACTTCTCCTATATGCCCCGCACGTCTGTACCGAATTTTATCTCTCTAGCTCAAAAACTGTGGGAGGAGATACAGTCCAAAAAAGCGGAAGAATGCATGTACACAGCTTACAGTCCATTGAAGGCCTTAGGTACACCCATGATTTACCAACAGGGCCATCAAATGGATGATTTGCTGGGGACCAGCAGCCTCCTAGTTATGCCCATAACATATAATTATTTAGAAAAGTTTGGTAAGAAACTGAAAAATATAAATTAAATAAAAAAAAAAAACACTAGGTATAAGAGACTGTGTGCTGGAGTACACTAGCTTGCATTTAAAGAGCCAGATGGATGACACATGACAGTGAAAAAATGTATCCAGTCTTGTAATGTTGTTTTCTAAAAATACATATTATGATAACATTTCCATGCAGTCAGTGTGGTGTAACTTTATACTACACTGTTTACAAATTTGATTAAAATTTACACTGTAAAGAGTAGAACACCTATAATTACAACATAAGGTCCTATATTAGTACATAGATGTGCTAGGGAGCTGCAGGCTGAAAAGGTTTAATAACCACTGGAATAGACTTAAAACAATTATGTGACTATGCCTGAAAGTAAAGGGTTATAAAGCATCAAGGAGATAGATAGTTCTGACTGCTGTCTAACGATACTTTTTTCTTTACTGCTACATTTATTTTTTTGCTTTGATGTTGTTTTGTTCTCCTAGGGCCATATTTATAAAGGCATAGTATGACTTTTTATTGATACCGTGCCTTTAACGATCAGTTTACCGACAGTTTACGTCCGTGGTCACAGATTTACGATCCCCATAGAATACCAATGCGATAAATTACTACCACATGGTTTTCTACATGCAAACGTTCGTGAATTAACGAACGTTTGTTATAAATCTACGATCGAGATACAGATACATTCGCCATCGTAATTTATCAATAACGCAATGTGTGATACTGCACATTTATAAATATGGCCCCTAGAGATGTGACAGCAACCAACAGCGGCTAATACAGTGATACTGGCCTCCTAGCTCCCCAATAGAGTCTTGATGCCATAAAGGCATGAAATTCTAATTCTAATTATATATGGGTTCTGCGGTGTTTGTATGATCCTTATGCATTTGTTTAAATATTTCTTTGTTCAATTTGTTTTTTTTATACAGGTGTTTCTTGGCAGTGGTGACTTTATCTATGAAATAGCTTAGCGGCTATTATACAGATATTTCTACTGTATGTCTGTGACATAGCTGAGTGATTATTATAAGTAAATTGAAAATCACTATAAATATATTTACTTTAATTACTCAAAACCTCTAGTCTGCACAAGTAATCAAAGGAGTTTCAGAAACAAGAGCATTGTATCAATTGACCACTGAAAGTACATGTTCTGTTTGTACAAGTAACACCATGTTTTCCAGATTCTTTCACGTAATAGATGACTCTTCTGAAAGCTTCTATTTCATTGATTCATCAGCTAACTAGATAGCCATGGAATCATTTGCTCTCTGTAATACAATCCAAAGTATTTACAATTACAGTACATTCTTACTAAGGATGGACAAATAAACTGTTTCAAATTACTCCACTACTGGGAGGCTTGGCCCTAAATACAGGTAAAATGAATGTAAAGAGGAATCCAATATGGAACTTACCTTCTGTCAGCCTTAGATATACTTAGGACTATTCTTTTCCTATAACCAGGCTGCTGAGTCAAGGGTTATGAGACAAATTACTTCAACAACCATCCCAAACCAGCTAAGGATAATGCTCTGTAAAGAAAACCTGAAAAGCAAAAGACAGATCAGAAATTCTGGATATTTTTAGGCTAGGCATATACAAGTCGATTATTTGGCCTGATTGACTGCTACAGCATTTTTATTAAATCAGGTCAAAATAGTGGCTGTAATTTCCAACCCGAACAATTTCCTCCATCTAATTTTTAGTCAAAATCAGTAGGTATGGGCAAGCAGTCATGATGGGTTGGCTGATTGGTCATTTAATTCCTGATTGACAGATCAATCAGTTTCTCGAACGATAATCTGTTGAACAGGAATAATCTGCTCAGTTAACCCATGCCAAAGAAGACCACACTATCTTCCAAAATGTACTTTGTCTGATTTGGAGGAAGGTTCAACTGCCAGTATTTCGATCTGATCGACCAATATACAGATATATTAGCAGGTCAGGTCGAAATATCGCTTTGTGTGTACTCAGCCTTCCTTTTAATCAGTTTCAGGTGAACAGATATCCAGGGTGGGATTTCCCACTAGGCCACGGCCTAGGGTGGCACAGCCACCAGGGGCAGAAAAAAATTAACAAAATAAAAATGTTTAAGTTAGGCAGCATTGCATCCCCATATAAAATTTACACAACGCACATTAGTTGACACACAGGTTTTTAACCAAAAAACTTTTTAACTAAAAAATTTAAAGGGCATGTCCACCCCAAAATTTAACTTTTGATATGTGGTAGGGCATGCTCCCCCAGCCCCAACCGCATTAATATAATTGTTAGAAAGTCCCCCGATTCTTACTTACCTGCCCTCTCTCCCCTGCTGCAGTGTTCAGGCCCTCTGCTTGCATGGAATTGAAAGCAGAGGGCGGGACCAGCAGCCGCGTCCGTGATTGGCTGAGAGGCAGGGAGGGCTGCACTGAGCATGCCTCAACCTTGATGAGGTTGAGGAAGTCTCAGGCACAGCATGAGTCACACACTGCTCCTACACAGCAGTTTCCTGGACTTTGGAGGGGCACAGCAGGGGAACTATTTTGAGCAGGAATGTAAGGTAAGGATTGTTTTAAACTACTTGATGTGGCCAGTAAGGGGTTAAATTTTAGTTTTGGGGGTGGACATGCCCTTTAACTAATCACTGCCTTACCGGTAAATGTGAAATGGGCAGCGATTGCTGATTTGCTAGGGGCGGCAGGCCAGGTCCCTCTTCCAGACAAACAAGGAAGTAGCGCCGGCACTCACTATCTCACCCGATCTTTGCCGTGCACGTCCAAAGGTTCCACAGCAACACTTCCACAACGAACAGGTACGGATGGGACGGCACTTGCTTCATTAAACATCTCAAACTTTATTTCACAATGGTTAAAACAGAGGCTTTCTTTAGCCTGAACGCTCTTAGGCAATGTACACAGATCAGATATGACGTTTCGGGTCACATGACCCTTTTTCAAATACTTTGAAAATACTTTTCAAATACTTTTTCCCATCCGAACAGGTCCCTCTTCCACTCACAAAGCTCTGCTTCAGCCAATGAATGACCTTGTACTTGTGGTGGAGCACAGGCAGTACAAGTTAGCTGGCCTAGGTGAGAAAAAAGTATAAATCCCGCACTGCAGATGTACAGGAGAATTAGACTCCTGCAGAAACTGATTTCTCTCTGGCTCCTCCCACAGACATTGTCACTAACAATTCTCCCATCTCTGAGATTGGAGAACGTATGTTAATGAATGATGGAGAGGAGCCAGAAAGCATACACACAAACAAATTTCCCATCAGACAGACTACTGATTAGTAAACCCTAATTTAACCAAAGACACACCTGGTTCAATTTTTTTCACTGCAAGAATTACAGTTATTCTCACTATTCTTACCACTAGAAAATACACAATACCTCATTGTATGGCTTCTACTTTCTTTCATGTAGTGATATTATTGGCTGATAATAATTACTTTGTGTGTTATGGCCAATTAAAAGAAATCAGATTATGGCAAAAAAGTGGTTCCAGATATTTTATCTGCTGGGGGAATCTTAAGAAAACTTTAACGGAACAGCTGCATGCCGTCTCAGTGTATCAAACCCCATTCCACCCAAAAGTATTGTTTGTCAGTGGCAGAAACCATGAACAAATTATTTGATTTCTACTTCTTAAAGGGTTGCCATCTTTCCCTTTCAGACCCGAACATATATAAAATATACATGCTGCAAAACTAAGCACAAGTTCATTAAATGCAATGCTGTATGACTACACTAAAATCTATGCAGCCCGCAGCATGCTTCTAATCTATACGTGTTCTGGTCCTAAAAGAAAAACCACATTGAAAAAAATACATTAGAAATCTTAGCCATATATCTGCTAAATTATTTGGTTTACATGTCTAATTTATACAACACACTTTAGCCATTAATAGGCTAAACCTCTGTGTTAACCACAAACTAAGAACTCAATGATGGCATAACAAGGTAAAATGAAGGGAGGACTTCCTTATTCTGTGTTCCATAGCAAACACTTCTTTCCCCTAATTGGGATTCTGGCGTTTCTATTGCTATAGCCATATGTGGTTCCTATGCCATTAACAGCTGGTAAAATTGTTTTGTACAAATCCCACAGGCCTTTGCTCAGAATATGAGTGATGCAAAAGCTACATACAATCTGCAACTGCGTACTATAAACCTTTATAGTGTTTTGCATCCATGTGCAAATCATAGAAAAATAAGAATGTAGAGTGGGTTTTATTTCGGCAATTCAAGATTATTTTAACAAGCAAATACAGACAAATGCACCTGTCTTCATACATGGAAATCAGGGAGAATGTATGTAGCTCTCACCTGGTTTGCTTATCAATGCACTTGGTGGATTGCATCATCATTGAATTAGGACTAGAAACTCCAGGGCCAATCTTACTAATTTCACCTTTATGTAAAAAAAAATCAAGACCCGATTACCAGCACCCTTTACAGACACACAACCCAGTGATTCAGAAGATAAGGCAAAAAATTCCCTGGTGATTGTCTCCTAGTGGGGGAGAGGGGATTGTGTTGCCTTGATCACCCACAGGGCTAGCTCTGCAGATAACCATTTTATTTCAAAATGGAAAATACCTGCTTTGATTTCCTTTCACTGCAGCTTGCCCTAACATACCTAACAGTACAAATACAAGAAAATTACCACGATGAATGTAACTATTGTGATTGTGGTACCAGAAGAGAAAGTTTACTTATCAAACAGAATACATCTAATCAGAACCTCATCTAATTAGGTGCAGTGTTCAATTTAAACTCTCTCATTCCTTAAGCTAGGTACACACACTAGCGATAAAGCCCCAATCCCCTCCGATTCGACAGAATCAGGGCTTTATCGCAAGTGTGTGTAGTGGCTTAACTGAACAGCTGAACATTCCCGTTGGCCGATCGGTAATTCAGGAAAAAACTAAAATTTCCCTTGTCCATGGTAATCTCCCTATAGAATGAGTCGACCGTGGCCGAGGGAAACACACAGTCCTGAGCTTTCTCCCTATGCTGTGTATATGCTGTGTATAGGGAGAACTGTGTGTACCCAGCTTTAGACTGAGATCACACTGTAGCACAATGTTACACAATCAGAGCACATGCGATATGCAAAAAATGGATTTGATTAACAGATCGCAGTGCATAGCAGCAAACCTAGTGTGGCCACAACAATTGGGCCAAACTAGTGTACGCTTGTTTCAATGGGAATAGCGTGTTAAAATGATCTGATGTGGCTTAGCCCTAAGGCTAGTGCCGTTTCTCGGTCAGAAATATCGCACAGTGTGGGTGGTGGGGCCACGAACTGTTGTGACTGACGGTCATTTGTCCCTGCTGAGTGCTTACCAGTAGCAAACGGTTGGTCGGGACAAAAAGTCCCCCCATGTGTACCCAGCTTTAGGGCTGTTGTGTAATATTTTTTAGATGCATAGGCTTAGTATGCATTCTGTTCAAAGGGACAAGCTTATCAATTAATTGTTTTGAAATAAATTCTACCCAGGATTACTATACTGTCTAAATGCATTCATAAAGTTACCCTAGTCAAGTATATCTTTTGTATTCAGTTAGATCAGTTCTGCCATGTACAATGCTGTTTTGACATTGAGAAAGCCAGTCGGAATACTAGCGAAACGTCTTCAAGAACTAAACTTTAAGTCCAGTTGATCTAACTGAATACAACAGATATACCATGACCTGGATGAATGAGAATCTTCAAAAGCACCCAAGTAAAGTGTCGTCAACAACCATTAGTTAAGGTTGCCACCTTTGCTTTTAGGACCCAAACACTAAAGTCTGGTTATCATTTCCATGAAATGTGATGCAGGCTGCATAGATTTCAATGTAACCATCCAGCTTGTATTTTATGCAATTCAAAGGTGGGAACCTACTATCAGTGTACCACAATTGATGTGAAAATTCCTGTTAATGTGGGCTGACTACACTTATATCTGCCAAAATAGTTCTATTATTTGAGGCATTTATTGAAAAAAATATATATAATAGGTGCAGGGTCCAAAGCATCTCAGCAACCAGAAATAAGAATATTGTCCTTAACACCCCCCACTGATTAATGTAAGAATGATTCACACCTTGTGACTGTTAAAGATTTCAACGGTGCTCAACAGAAAACTTTTTTTCTTTACCATTTTATACAATATTGCATTTAACTGCATTTTTCAGGATTTTTGTGTGTTTTTCCTTGTAATGAATGAACCTTTGTAATAATTCTCTTCAATATGTTCCAATATTACCCTTTTAATAGTTACACCTATAGAAACAGCATTGTACAGAGCTGCAGGGGAGAATAATAAAGCTTTCTTAATAGTGTACAGTACCTATTTAAAGCTATTTTAAGATGAAAGGCAAATGCCATTCGCTGAAAGTTCCCTAACGGTTGGCGATAGTGAAACGCTACATGTACAGTGGCGTAACTAGGAATTACTAGGCCCCTCTACAAAACTATGATGGGGCCCCCTTCCCTGCTTCATCCACAATGTATTTCTGGGGGGAGGCTGTATCTCCGTCAAAGGTAAAGTAAGAAGATGGGCCCCCTGTGGTTGCAGGGTCTACTCCCCTGTTAGTTACACAACTGTTTACTAGAGATGGCCGAAAATAACTGAAGCTCGGTTTGTTTCTGAACTTACGAACTTCAGTACAGATTCAGAAAGTTGGAAATGAACCCAATGGGGAGCTAATAGTTTGTAAAGTTCGGATGAATTACAGATAAACTAACAATGGTAACCTGGAAATGGTCTGGGTAACATGTCCATATCACCAAAACCTGTTTAAACAGTTCTTTCCCCCACGATCGGGCAATTGTAAGGTTTACACAAGCTATATTTGATTACATTAAGTACATTAAGTACATTAAGATCAGTTGTTTTGAAAACTCTTATCTACATTAATATCTGATAAAACGTATAAAAATATCTACTTGCTATGGTAAAAATATAAGGTGGTCCACTTTCAAGTGTATTTGTCCAAAAAAATCTTTTTTAATTACCATTCAGGGTACATCAGTAAAATGCAACATGCAATTAAACCAAGTTCACCTTTAAAATAATTTACGGTGCACTGGGTCTTTAAAAGTCTTAAAACACAACCTATGCAAGGGGCTCTGCTTAGGTGTGTCAGAAAGAAGGATTCAATGATTCTGTAAACAGTAACCACGAGGTCCATGTTTGTATACATTTTTTTGTGGTTCCTCTATGGCTAGAGATTAAGTCTTCCATACGCTGAATGTGTCTTTCCCTTATCCATTCATTTATTGAGGGGCTTATCTGACTTTTCCAATGTCTCGGTATAATTTCTCTAGCAGCTATTAGAAAGAAAGGTAGCAACCCTTTACATGTCCTGGTTTAATTTGTAGGCCTGAAATTCTGTTATTAATGTTGAATATTTCTTCCCGGAATGGTTTATTTTGTTGCAGGTTGACCATATATGGAGCATTGTACCTTCTTCTTCTTAACATCTCCAGCATAGGTTGGAGACTGATGGGAATCTGTGTAGGGTAACTGGACAGCGCTACCATCTGGATAAGACTTTATAACTTGTGATTAGAACAGCCACACAATCTCCCCTTTAAAGGGAATTTACGTAGTATACTTGATGTAGCCTATGAGTATGGACGCAGAGGCATCTGAAACGTGCTAGGCCTGTGTTTTTATCTTACATGTGCCATGTCAACATAATAATGATTGTCCTTTATTCAAATACCCATACATGTCCGGATATCTTTCTGTGTGGGGAGCGGCAATTATTCCTGATACTGCTGCAGAAAGACTTTTTAACTAGTCTTGTGCTTTACATACAATGGATATTTTGTGGGTCAATGCAAAACAGTTGGTCGTTCATCAGTAAACTGGGTTTGTATTTCTCTTCCCAAGTGTGTTTGAAATGTTGCTTTGTCAATGTCCTTTCTTTGCCATAGTAATCTGAATAGTCGGGAGATGGTATGTTGAAGTGGGTGAGTTCTGAAGCATAATCGTCCAAAGACTGTAGGGAGTCTCTCTCCCTTTTATAGAAATGCATGTTTTTGAAAAGCAAATATTGCTGCTGTTTTGGTGTAACATTTTAATAAAGAAATAAGTCTATAGTTTAGTTTGCTACTAATCTGGAGTCTGGGGTAGAAGATAGAAATTTGTGGAAATGATTAGCAAAGGCATCTGGTCCTAGTGCTTTAATTGAACATTCAACCTCTGTGAAGAGAATTTAGGCACTGATCAACTTTGACAGTAAGTCTAGTTTTAGACAAACTTGTAGCATTTCTCTATCAGCAAACATCTGGAACCATTCAGGCATAACCAGTAGCCTGCTAGTCGAACCAAACACAGAACCGATGATATTTTGGTGCAATCAAGTCTATTGTATTTGTAGACTGTATGATCAGTTGAAATTTACTGACATGTCTGGTCTAATTTTTGTTTGATATAGACTAAATGGTTGTGATGAAAATTTCCAAGTTGATGTATATTAGAGAGGGCAGAGACGATTTAGATAAAAATAAGTTAATTTTTTCATCTGTGGATTTAAGTGTAAGGGACCCCCTCCCAACCCTAACCGCCATGTTTAAAACTTAAAAAAGTGCCAAGAATCAGACTTTCCAACCTTCATTCCCTCACTCTCTGCATTTAATGCTACTTCTGGAAATGGAGCAGCAATAGGGGCCGGACCAGCAGCTGCGTCTGTGATTGGCTGAGAGTTAGCCAATCACAAGTGAGGCTGCCGTCTATTGTGAAAGTCGAAGGAATGAGGTAAGTCTGTTTCTCTGCACTTTTTAAAGTTTTAAACATGATGGTTACGGTTGGGAGAGGGTCCCCTACACTGCAGTAAATTTAAAACATTTACAGCCAATGGATTTGGATGGAGGGAGGGGGGGGAGAAGCTCCTCAGAGTATGCCAGAGTCCTCCAGAAGGACAGGGAAGGGGCAGGATTACACACCGGAAGGCTCTTACTCTTCACTTCTCTGGAATTTGAACAGGCACTGCAGAACCACCATAAGGAGCAGAGGAGAAAGGTAAGGGTTTTTTAACACTACACACTGGGGCCAACAGTGGGGAAAATTGTATTTTTGGGGGTGGACATGCCCTTTAAGAACCTGTAAAGCTCATAATACATAAAATACTTCAACTTGCTGGGCAATATATAATAATGGGATAATTGGAATTTCTCCATTCTTCATTATAATCTGAAAAATTTAGGGCTGGTAGATTCCAGTTCAATAATTTTGTCCCAATCAACTTCCATGCCCAATATTTTGGTTGATTGGCACAATTATTGGCTGTAATTTCCAACTTGCCATTTCACTCCTGACTGATTTTTAGGCTAGATTCACACAAACAGATATTTCAGGCCGACTGACTAGAGATGGCCGAACTTTCGAAAGTACGGTCCATTTTCGAACTATATGGAAAGTTCGAAAAAGGACCCATTTCGAATGAAATACAATTAAAATATCAATGGTAACTTAATTTAAATGGCTGTAGGACCTGGGAAATGGTCTGGGGAACACGTTCGAAAAATCGATTTTACTCTCATGTGCGCTACTTTCGAGCTCTCGCGTTCGAACATTTTCGATAATTATTCCATGAATGACTCGCAGATTCGATAATTCGATATTTACTCGCGTATTGGTATAATAGACATTTTACTCGCAGATTTGCGTGCCTCAAACGTTCGAACATTCGATAATTATCGAAAGTCCGGAAAATATCGAAAGTCTGAGAAATCCGGGTCTGGGATAGTTCGAGAAGTCTGAGTCCGTTCAAACTCGCGTTCAAGTTCTTGTCCATCTCTACGACTGACCAATATTTCCAAATTTCAGTTGGTCAGTACGAAATATCAGAGGTATTTTTATGGTCGCTGCCATACAATCACAGGCGATCATGCAGTCTTTTATGGGCCACATGACTGGTCGCAGTGGGATGTCAGATGTAGCTACTTTCTATTATTCCCATCAGTAATGGGCATTGTTTTCGGATATATTTAGAAATAAGTGCTAGATTTCCTCACTATACACAATTATTTTTTTCAATACACTATCTTATGCTATTCATTTTTTAGCAAAAGTAAGAATTCTTTTACATTGCTATCCAATTGCAATATTTTAGCTTCCTGGAAATATTTTAAATAGTAAGAATAGTTCCTATTTCCTGAATTATAAAATAATCATTATTTAAAGGCAGACAGGCAGTTCAAAGGGACACAATGCAAACATTTCCTGAAGTTTTGCAAAATACCCCTAAACCAAGCCTAAAGGTAGGTACACAGAGTAAACAATCTTTAAGATTCTGTCTGTCATTTTTTAAAGATCCCCGCAGTCCTGAGCATCCTCCCTAGGTAAAGCATAGGGAGACAACCACGGGCAAGAGAAATTTCCGGACAGTCCCAATTGATCCCAAGGTGAACATTCGTCTGCCTCAGGACCGTACGGAACTGTGCTACACACATTCGTTCCTTTATCGGCAATGTTTGTAACACATTTAACGAGAAGCAGCATTTTAATTTAATAAATAAAATGTAAAAATCTAATTACTGTATAGTCTGAATATATATATATACATATACACATAACACGATTGGAGCAGCACTTGCATAAGCCTTAAAGACATCAGCCCTGTGCTTCCACCGAAAAGTTTTAGATGCATGTAACATATATATGTTTATATATATCATTGCAAATAATAGGTTCGTTCTGAGGTCTTTTCAATGCTGGCCATACACTAGACATTAGATAGATTTAACATTTATTTGATGTACCTGAACCTTGTCTTGTGTCTTTCTTGAGAATTCAGCCCAGCAGGCTCTAACCTTCTGAAGTTCCCACAACATTCCCACCTGGACAAATCATTCTGTGATTGCAAGTTATTCACACGAAAAAAAAAACTATTGAGCCAGTTCTCCGGATTCTGAATGTCGCGGAAACGTCAGAAAGTGAAATGTATGAGCACCTTGTGATCTTTATTCATATTAAAGTTAGAATACGTTGTGTGCAGGTCTATAAACATGTATATTTATGGTGTTTTTTAGGTGTGTGTAATTTTATATCTCGGATGTGTGCTTGTGCTATGGTACAAAGAGCAAAAATCTCCATTACGGTACATTGTTGTCATGACCTTTGCTGATGATTCACAAGGTGCATCCCTAGGGTTTGAGAGGAGCATGTTTCAGCTGGGTTATGGCAACCAAATGACCGAGAAATGCAATCCCTGTGAACTGAGCTTAATAGTTATACAGCTTGTGTATGATCACTAATTGGTGGGGGAAGTGTGCTTTGCAATCATACTAAAAAAAATCTTTTGGGATTAAAGGGTAAGAAGCAAAAATATATCATATCTAATTAAATGTGTAAAAACATGTTTTCTCTCAGTACACTCAATGACAAAATGACATGCCAGCATATTATTAAGTTTTGGGTAAACTACATTTAGTTTAATAATATGCCGTAGCAAAAGCAAGATGGGAACTGGCTGCACAAATATACCTTTAACCTTCCATTATATAGGTGAATGAACACGTATGAGATTTATTTTTAGAATATCCAATTCAAGAATTCACCCCATATTGTATACAGTAAGCTACTTTTACATTGAAAGAGGGGACACATTTCTTTAAAGAAACTTAATATATATAGAAGGTCAGCTGCACTCATCCAATTTTATATATATATATATATATATATATATATATATATACACAGCCGTCAGCAGGCCTTACAGTTCCTTATTAGTGTGTCTGTATTCCACAGATGAATTCAATCAATTCCTGAACACACTGTATTTAAATTATGTAAACTTTCATTCTCAACGTTTCAATGTCTTGCAGGACGTCTTCATCAGGACAAACATAAATTGCCAATAAGTGCTCATACTTTTATACAACCCAATCATGTGATGTGCCACACCCCCTTACTTGTAATTATTAATAGTCATACTCTATCTAATAAACATTTACATTTATTTGTAAACAAGGGAGTGAGTACAATAGAAATATTACACAATTGTGTTGATTTATTATTTTATAGAACCCTGGAAATCGAGCACGGAAATTGGAATTAATTCCCGAAAATGAAAATCAGGAATTGACCAGTATCAGTAGTTTACAGGAGTGTTGGCAGTTTAAGACTGCAGTGCTCATCATCCACGATACCACGTGGTCCCAAAACCCTGCACCATATTGTGATTTTGCACCGTATTTTTTGACCTTGATGCAAAATATAGACACCATTGTATAGCACAGATTGTAAACAAGCAAATCCCTATATCTCAATCCCTATTTTATCAACATACTGCAAAAATTGTCAGGTGTGTTTGATTGATTTTGTAATTTGCAGAATAAATGTCTTTGTCTCATACTGGTTCAGAATTACCTTGTCACAATTCCAGTAACAACCTTCTGGTTATATTTAAAGGCTATTGCTTACTGGTCTGTTTCTTAAGTAGCTATTTTCATTATGTATATTGCTGCCAGATAAGTTACTTATTTAAATCTCTTCTTTAGCACTGTGAAGGTTATCCTAATGCCAGATAACATTGCATCTCAGGGGCATTTTAGTATATTTGCCTTGGGACCACCAATGCATTAAAGTGACGCTTGGGCTTATATCCAGGACAACAATTAAAATACATAAAGCAAGGGCAATGTTTTCCCCCAGTGATAGTCCTACAGTAAATGAAGTTGTGATCACTTTACAGACAATGCTCCCTCTAATTTTGTATTGGCTGTGAGTGGAGATATCATATACATCTTCAGTCAGTGCAGATTAGGGTTTGCCACCCCATGCTTTTAAATCCAAATGCAATAAACCAGCAAGCTAAAAGGCTTGGCAGTATTTGCATTAGCATGCACAGGTTTGCCATATAGCTGAAAATGAACAGTGTTCACAACTTTTTGATACAGTCCAGATCATATCCGATCTATCATTTATCCAATTTGGACGAACATTCAACCGTCATCAGTTGGAAAGTGTGAACATGGGCCAAGAAAAGCACAGAGAATGATTGCAATTCTGTATAGCTTCGTGGTCAGGCGTTGGGTGCAGTATAACATGGGTGTATGAGCTTGACCTAGCTTTAGAAATTATTGATTTTTTTGGCCGGGGCTTATGACACAGCTTATAACACATGCTTGTCACAGAGACAGTGCAGACTAGGAAGTGCAATTTTACAAGCCTATAACTGGATTCACAACAGCTAGAGACCCCATCTTATACTTGTTTGAAAGGTAGGAAATAGCTCTTTTCAAATGTCAGGGGCGCAACTACCAAGGGAGCAATCGCAGGGGGGCCCGTGAGCCAAGGGGCCCCCATCTTCTTATTTTTACTATGACAGATATAGCCTCCTCCCAGAAAACCACTGTGGATGAAGCATGGATAGGGGCAGCATCATAGTTTTGCAGGGGGGCCCAGTGATCCCTAGTTATACGACTGGTCAATGTATTGAGGACACTTGTATGGAGACCACAGTTTCCTTTTACACCAGCTTTCTAAGGGCTTTTTAAAAAGTTACGTTAAAAAGTGTTATTTTGAATCAAAATTTTACCGGCAAGTCCCAGGCTAAAGTCATGATAACCCTTTTTTTAAAGTTTTTGTTGCCTTAAAGGACAACAAAAAACTGGTTACTTTTTAGTTACCTGCCACCAACCCCAACTGATATATTTAATTTTATTAAATGCATTACTTACCAGATAATTATTGCCTGCATTCTGGCAAAGTAAGCTTACTCCTCCCTCCCTGCAGTCAATCAAGGCTGTGCTTACATCACAAGTCACAACCAATGACTTACTACTGTTTCCCCTGCTGCCTCCTCTGCACATGTTCAAGCATATTAAAGGCTCATTGAAGCAGATACCTTTGCCAGAATGGAAGAGAACCATTATTAAATATGTGCTTGCACATGCATGTAATAAACTAGTAAAAATAGCATTTCAGTTGTGAGTAGATAACTGTCAAGGGACCATTTTTTCATTTTAAGGGTGGACATGCCCTTTAAGCACTGCAGAGCTCAGTAGATTCCCCTTTTTGCAGTTGAAGAAAATTCCTGTTACCCAGAATCCCTTGTTTGGAAAAGTGTTCATGTGACTGGTGTGATACATCTTTACTATAACAAGCTCAGGAAGTTGCAGCCACATGGAGCTTCTCCAATATTACTAGGGTTAAAAGCAACAGTGCTCTGTTCCTGTTTCTCTGACCTCCTTTCCCAGCTAGCAGGATTATCCATGTCAGCTGGGCTGTGATCTAGAAACCTAAAACAGGAGCTGCCTTGCAGATTGACTGGAGGATAGTGATTGCACCAGGAGGGGGTGGGGAAGATTTGGTTGTAATCCCAAGTTGCTGGCTTTTAGCAATATGATCCCATCTCTGGCAGACCTTGCATAAACTGGTCAGACTGGTTTTATTATCCCGATTCCCAAACTCCCTTCTGGACACACATTCATGGCAAGCATCAGTGTGGAAATGAAAATATGATTTTATCTGACCGATTCCTTAATAATAATCATCATTATTATTATAATATCTGTCATAGATTGTGTGATGTATTATTGATAATGATCTGTCCACTAAGGGGTTTTATTATCATTTACATCTTTCACCATAAGCCCTGCATTTTCCCATATGTTCCTTCCTGTCCCATGGGAATATCCTGTCATCCACCAGCTAAAAATCATCTGAACACCAATAAAATATCTGCACTGCAGATTGTGGGACCTGTACATACTTTATGCAGAAGTACTGCAATGTGTTCCTTATAAAACCGATGATAGATAGACAAAGAGAGAGAGAGAGAGAGAGAGAGAGAGAGCGATGGATATTAGAGAGAAAGAAAGATGATAGATAGGATATGTCCTTTCTGTACTTGTGTGGGTTACCCCTGGACACTCGACAATTCCTCGACAATCATAAACACCTACTGATAAGTATATGTATGAGGTAAAGCTCTTTGGGGCTGAGTCTGATGTGAAGTTATTAAATAATTATAAAACTTACATGCATATTTTGGTTGGGGCTGTGCTGCAGGGGTTAATGGTCTTTGTATGGATGGATAGAGATTAGTACACATGGCATAGTAAAGGATAATGAGAGAGAATCTTTGGGTGTATTGCTGGGCATCCAGCTACAGAATTCCCTGTGATATAGAGATTTTTTAGGGGTCAGTTAATTGTATCCCACAGAAAAAAGCTCACGGTTTATAGTAACATAGTAATGGAGGTTGAATATAGACATATGTCCATCTAGTCCAACCTTTATACACTACTCATAATGTTTAACAGTTACATAGTAATTGAGGTTGAATATAGACATATGTCCATCTAGTCCATATAGTAATTGAGGTTGAATATAGACATATGTCCATCTAGTCCAACCTTTATACACTATTCATAATGTCTGTGTAACAGTTTAGTAATAATGAAGGTTGAATATAGACATACATCTATCTAGTCCAACCTTAATACACTACTCATAATGTCTAACAGTCATATAGTAATTGAGGTTGAATATAGACATTCATCTATCTAGTACAACCTTTATACACTACTCATAATGTCTGTCTAACAGTTACAGAGTAGTGGAGGTTGAATAAAGACATAGGTCCATCTAGTCCAACATTTATACACTACTCATAATGTCTGTCTAACAGTTACAGAGTAGTGGAGGTTGAATAAAGACATAGGTCCATCTAGTCCAACATTTATACACTATACATAATGTCTGTCTAACAGTTACAGAGTAGTGGAGGTTGAATAAAGACATAGGTCCATCTAGTCCAACATTTATACACTACTCATAATGTCTGTCTAACAGTTACAGAGTAGTGGAGGAGGTTGAATAAAGACATATGTTCATCTAGTCCAACATTTATACACTACTCATAATGTCTGTCTAACAGTTACAGAGTAGTGGAGGTTGAATATAGACATATGTCCTTATTCACTACTCATAATGTCTGTCTAACAGTTACGAGTAGTGGAGGTTGAATATAGACATACGTCCTTATTCACTACTCATAATGTCTGTCTAACAGTTACACAGTAATGAAGTTTGAATAAAGACATACTTACAACCAGTCCAGCCTTTATAGCCTACTCATTAACCTTACCTACCTTTGTTCACAAAAAGTGATTTCTATTCCAGTCCATCTTTTGCCAGTGAAATGGCATGGCAATACAATCTGCCTTAAATGGGTTAAATAAACCCTTAAGTGCACAGGCGGATATGGGAAAGATGGGGATGGTATTCATGGACCAGCATCATATAATAATTCAGTTCGACCGACTAACATTTCAGTGGTTATGTTGATTGGGACAAATTGATTGTATGGGTTCTTCTTGCGGCCAAGACCGCCCGCCAACAATCTGTTCGTCCGAATCGGACAAACGCATGATCGGACATGTTGGAAAACCACAGCTTATTGTGTGGTCCTCTATGGACTGCATGTGCAGTTGTGGCTAACTGTTGGATGCGGCTGCTTTAGCCATGACCGATAGTCCTTCGTCCTGACCGACCACTTTGAAGCCTCAACTGGTCGGTCAGGAGGAAGGATTAGAACATGTCTACCCAGCTTAAGTCCAATATCACTGCCCACCAGACTATGATCAATAAACCAGTCAAATAAAAACAATAGCTTGTAATCAGATATAAAAGTGGCACCACTAATATTTCTATGCAACTAAAATTGCCTAAATCATTTTTACATAAATTTCAGGTGAAAAATGTTGGTAACAGCAAATGCAGCCCTGTGTGTACCTTACCACAAAGAGATAGGTAACCAATAGAACATAGATTAGATTGTACGGGCAATGCCACACAGAACCGGTATTTTTAAAACAGTGGTTGTCAGGGGTGTTTCTAGGGTTTTTGACAACAACTTTTAAATGCCGCCTATCAGCAGATGGGGGTCGGCACGTGAAGTGGACGTGGCTTCATCAAGGAACATAGTCGTGGCTTGCGGAGGTAGGTATGGTGGGCTGACTAAAGGTTCGTACACACATGCGATCGCGGGTACTGAAACGGACATTGGGTCGGGGATTGTTGCCCTGACCGACAGGGAGGATCTCCGAACAACCGATAAAGGGCCCATACACGGGCTGATTATCGGCCGTAACGAACGCTCGTACACATCGTGTGTTGGGACCCGCAATCGCACATGTGTACAAACCTTTACACTGACTGATGAATTGGAGGGCTGACTTAACGCTGATTGGTGGACTGGTGCTGAAATGCGTTATTGCACGTTAACAATGCTCGCCCTTATCAATATGACCACAAGTTATATGAACCCCCCTGCAGCTGAGCACTATGTTGCTTCTATAATTGTAACTATTAGAGGGGTAATGGTGGAGGCAACACACACAAACACCCCTTGTTAATTATTTAACTCTATAAACCATTCTGTAATACAGCTGCTCTGTGAACATTGGTAAATAATTGGTAACCAATTCACAATGATCTCTTTAGTTTTACCTTTAAGATGAATATGAATGTGTGAATCCTCCTTCTAGTGTCCAGCCAGGATCTTTTACCGAACTCTGTCTCAGTCCATAACTTCCCATGGAGTAACAGGGGCCATTTGGGGGCGGGGCAACGCAGCCGAACATGCTCCTCAGCTTCATGGGGGAGAGGTCGGCGACCTCAGATTATAGACAGTATTAACTAGTACGTTCTTAACAGTATCTACACGAACCAGCCAGCAATAGAATACAGAACTAACCTAACAAGAGGCAGTGGTGGGGTGTAATAAACTACCATTGGGGGGGGGGGGGGTGGGATGGGGGGGGGGGGGAGAGCCAGTGCATTGAAAAAAACTGAGGTGCAAAGATAAAAAAAAGCGCACCTGATACTTGGCGTGGTAAAGATAAATTACATGGTGTTAGTTAAAAACGAGGAACCAAAACACAAAATAAAGAGATGAGAATGATATGAATAGATGATAGATAGAGAGAGATAGATATAATTCTATGGAGCAGATATAGATAGATATAGAATATATATATATATATATAATATCATATATTATAATATATTATATAATAATATATATATATATGTTTCTACATCCTTGTCTGGGGATATTAAGTTCTCTCTCCTTCTAATAGGTATATTATTATTATTATTATTATTATTATTATTAATAATAATAATTATATTCCAATTTCATGGTAAATGTGTAAAGTATAATGTGAATGAGAATGTCTGTATGGACATTGGATGACATGGATTATCATGGTTATTTCCTGTTTCTTTGCTATAAATAGCCTGATAGATGGATTGGATAGTAGTAGATAATCTATGTAATAATGGTCCGGGACTGTGGATCCTGAAATGTTGCTAAACCATTTACTATGGATAACTATGGATTGTCAAAAATATAGATAGATAATAGAATATACAAAATAACAGATAGAGAGAGAGAGAGAGAGAGAGATGATAGATAGATAGATAGATAGATAGATAGATAGATAGATAGATAGATAGATGGATTGACATTACTTCCCCTTACTTTACTCTCCCATCTCAGGATGTACTTTTTGCATAAACTCGAAATGATAAAATATCCATTTTACAATAACCCTGCCAGTGGAATAAAATATTCTGTTCCCTCTCCATCCAGTAATCTACACCATTAACCCTATTCATACCGAGCAGTACATGGTTCATGGGGGGTATGATCTCAGTGCATTCACAAAAAATATATGGTGCAAATTGAAAAAGTCTCACCTAATACTTCTGTTGGTATAATAATATTACATGTGTTATTTAAAAATATAGTAACCAAATACACAATATATATATATATATATATATATATTTCTACATCCTTGTCTGGGGATATTAAGTTATCTCTCCTTCTAATAGGTATATTATTATTATTATTATTATTAATTATATTCCAATTTCATGGTAAATGTGTAAAGTATAATGTGAATGAGAATGTCTGTATGGACATTGGATGACATGGATTATTACATCGGTTATTTCCTGTTTCTTTGCTATAAATAGCCTGATAGATGGATTGGATAGTAGTAGATAATCTATGTAATAATGGTCCGGGACTGTGGATCCTGAAATGTTGCTAAACCATTTACTATGGATAACTATGGATTGTCAAAAATATAGATAGATAATAGAATATACAAAATAACAGATAGAGAGAGAGAGAGAGAGAGAGAGAGAGAGAGATGATAGATAGATAGATGGATAAGATAGATAGATAGATAGATAGATAGATAGATAGATAGATAGATAGATAGATAGATAGATGGATTGACATTACTTCCCCTTACTTTACTCTCCTATCTCCTGATGTACTTTTTTGCATAAACTCGAAATGATAAAATATCCATTCTACAATAACCCTGCCAGTGGAATAAAATATTCTGTTCCCTCTCCATCCAGTAATCTACACCATTAACCCTATTCATACCGAGACAGTACTGGTTCTTTAATTGTCGATGTATCTACTGCAATAGCACATTATTACAATGGTAATTCCACAATGAATCCTTCTTTGCTGCATTATTTCCATCCATATACAAACGAATTGAAAGCAGGAGGGGATGAAATAATATCATGGTTTGGAATTTGCACTTAAAGAACGTTTAATATTTGTTTGCAATAAATGATGGTATTGGAGGATATCTAAACTGCCTCTAAAGGGTTAATATTTACATTAATATTAAGATTTAGCTCTATCTGTAAATATACAGGGATACGGGTTTGTTTTATCCATTTAAAGCAATGAGACATTTTCCCTGAGGTCCCATAGGAATGGATGTATTGTTAGAGCTAATGGGGGCATTTGGGGGCAATGAATGGGGAAGGCAATAGAGGGTGGACAGACTAATACCTGGGAATAATAATTCGGTTAGTTGGAATAATGTCCAGAAGAATTTCTCCACAAAGGGGAACTTAATTAATAATTATTACAAACGAAAACAATCCTGTATGACTAGGACAGGATTCCCTACTAATGTGTCTATATTATTATTATTATTATGTGGATTTATATAGCGCCAACATCTTCCATAGCGCTTTACAATTACATGTATACATTTACATCATGCCCTGCCCCGAAGAGCTTACAATCTAAGCACATTTATTTGACACAAACAACCTATCAGTATAAACAGTTTGAATGGCCACATACACAAATCGTACCACAGCAGATATTCTGTAGACACTTCATTAGTTAAAAAGGGACTAAAATACTAAGAGTTAACCACCTATATATATATATATATACAGTGTACCCTAACTATAGATACAATGTATCATTCTACCAAAGAATAATGACCCTACTACTATAGATACAACGATCAGTTACTATAGCTACAATGTACCCTATCACTGTAGCTACAATGTATCAGTCTACCATAGCTACAATATACCCTACACTATAGATACAATGTATCAGTCTACCATAGATACAATGTAACCTGCCACATGATACAATGTATCAGTCTACCATAGATACAATGTACCCTGCCACTATAGATAATGTACCAATGTACCCTACCACTATAGATGCAATGTACAAGTCTACCATAGTACAATGTACCCTACCACTATAGATACAATGTATCAGTCTACCATAGTACAATGTACCCTACTACTATTCTACTATAGATACAATGTATCAGTCTACCATAGATACAATGTACCCTACCACTATAGATACAATGTATCAGTCTACCATAGATACAATGTACCCTACTACTATTCTACTATAGATACAATGTATCAGTTCTACCATAGATACAATGTACCTTACTACTATAGATACAATGTATCAGTTTACCATAGATACCATGTGCCCTACTACTATAGATACAATGTATCAGTCTACCATAGATAAAGTACCCTATTATAGATACAATGTATCAGTCTACCATAGATACAAGGTACCCTACTATAATGGCTACATGGTACCATTTTACCATAGGTACAAGGTATCCTACTATTATAGATACATGGTATTGTTCTACCATAGATTCAAGGTATCCTACTATTATAGATACGTTGTATCTTTCTACCATAGATTCAAGGTATCCTACAATTATAGATACATGGTATTTTTCTACAATAGGTGCAAGGTGTTTATTATTATAGATACATGGTATCTTTCTACCATAGGTATTTGGTATTCTACTATTATAGCTATATGGGATCTTTCTACCATAGATTCAAGGTATCCTACTATTATAGATCTTGGTATCTTTCTACCATAGGTACAAGGTGTTCTACTATTATAGATACATGGTATCTTTCTACCATGGGTACACGGTGTTCTACTATTATAGATACATGGTATCTTTCTACCATAGGTATTTGGTATTCTACTATTATAGCTATATGGTATCTTTCTACCATAGGTGCAAGGTGTTCTACTATTATAGATTCTTGGTATCTTTCTACCATAGGTACATGGTGTTCTACTATTACAGATACATGGTATCTTTCTACCATAGGTACAAGGCGTTCTACTATTACAGATACATGGTATCTTTTTACCATAGGTACAAGGCGTTCTACTATTATAGATACATGGTATCTTTCTACCATAGGTACAAGGTGTTCTACTATTATAGATACATGGTATCTTTCTACCATGGGTACACGGTGTTCTACTATTATAGAAATGCAGGGAGGATTCAATAAAAGGTCTTATCGTTTGAAATGGTGCTAATCTTGCCCCAACCAATCAGATCTTATTTAACATTTGAAAGCTAACATCTGATTGGTTGGGGAAAAATTAGCACCATTTTAAACGATAAGAACTTCTACTGAATAACCCTGCTGGTATCTTTCTACCATAGGTACAAGGTGTTCTACTATTATAGATACATGGTATCTTTCTACCATAGGTACACGGTGTTCTACTATTATAGATACATGGTATCTTTCTACCATAGGTACAAGGTGTTCTACTATTATAGATACATGGTATCTTTCTACCATAGGTACACGGTGTTCTACTATTATAGATACATGGTATCTTTCTACCATAGGTACATGGTGTTCTACTATTATAGATACATGGTATCTTTCTACCATAGGTACACGGTGTTCTACTATTATAGATACATGGTATCTTTCTACCATGGGTACACGGTGTTCTACTATTATAGATACATGGTATCTTTCTACCATAGGTGCAAGGTGTTCTACTATTATAGATACATGGTATCTTTCTACCATAGGTACAAGGTGTTCTACTATTATAGATACATGGTATCTTCTACCAGGGTACCGGTGTTCTACTATTATAGATACATGGTATCTTTCTACCATAGGTACAAGGTGTTCTACTATTATAGATACATGGTATCTTTCTACCATGGGTACACGGTGTTCTACTATTATAGATACATGGTATCTTTACATAGGTACAAGGTGTTCTACTATTATAGATACATGGTATCTTTCTACCATAGGTACAAGGTGTTCTACTATTATAGATACATGGTATCTTTCTACCATAGGTACACGGTGTTCTACTATTATAGATACATGGTATCTTTCTACCATGGGTACACGGTGTTCTACTATTATAGATACATGGATCTTTCTACCATAGGTGCAAGCTATCGTTCTACCAAGAATCTTAAAAGCCTCCACACACAGATCAGATAATTTTCGCACGATTTGGCCTACGAACGACCCACCTTGCAACATTCGTGTGAAAATTAAGATTTAACATTCTTCTAAGATCAACGATCCATGACTATTCTCGACTTTTTCCAGCTATCAGCCTGGCGGATTCGTTTTGCCGATTGTCGTATGTTTGTACATACTCAGCAGATTATCAGTAGATTTTAATGGAAGATTGAATGAAATACATGTGCAACATTTCAAGATCACGTGATATTCTGAACGTCACATAATACGTACGTCACAAACACCTTTACCAATGAACATTATCTATCCACTATCGTTGATGTATGTACAGACGTCGTTTACAGAACTAGTGTATAACGAGACGGTTGCTGAAGTTAGTCGGGGACATTGTAAGAAAATGATCTGACTCGACATGTGTAGGAGGCTTAACAATGCACATTCCAGGTTTCTGATACAAACATGTCCCCCAGACAGCCAGGACATTAATATAGGGACCACGAGGGTAGCCCAAATGTAAGGAAAATACTCTCAAGTTAATTTGGATTGAAAAGATTATTTCTAACCAACAAGTACACACACTATCCATCCTTTCAGGAACATTCTTTTTTTTTCTTTCTTCTTTGTAAAATGATGTTTTCCAACATTTTAGGTCTCTATAACCATTGTTCTAATATTGTTAACTCCATGAAGTACTACAAGCAAAAGTTGATCCTTTAATATAAAATGTTTGGAAATGTATAGTGAGCAGAGCAGTTTTGGTGATCTACTTACCTTTAAATTCCTTTAAACTCAATGAGCTAAACGTTTGTGTTGGTAAATAATTTCTGACTATACATCAAACCTTGTGGTCCTTTGCTCTCAGGAACTAGAACATATTCCCTGTATATGTATCTAATCACACACCTGCCTTTACAGGTTTCCCTATTTGCTATGTCAGTGGTGAGCCCCCCATCCCTTCAAACCTGACAGACAGGCAATACAAAGCTAGGCGTATAAGAACAGACCAGATGGGCACACAGACATGGAGCAGATGAAATATTCATGATGGTTTTTTTGCTTCTCTCTGTTCTCTCATTGATGCCTGAAAATCATCTAAGGTTTCAGCTTCCCAAAGTTAATCAGCTAGAAACAAGGGTGTGGCAAAAGATGGCAGTGATGTCTGGGGGCTGCATGAGGGGCGAGGGACTCTTTATCTGATTGTTCTGATCAAATTAACCTGCTTAACGAAGGCAATAAGATCCCCTTACAGGTTGGCTTTCAAGTCTTGGTAACTGGATCCTTTCAAACCCCGCCACAGCTGGATCAGGTAGGAAGGGGTGGGGACAACTTCTCCTAATTGTATTCTAAAGGTATCTTTACAATGATCAACAGCAGGTACATGGAGGCAGGGGGAGTCTGGGTGGAGTCTGGGAGCAGAGCAAGGTGTATAAAATAGTCAGAGGCCCCTGATCTTTGCACAACCTACACACTTCACTTGCATCTTCACAACCCCGATGGAATTGGTGCAGGACCCCACTACACAGATGATCCAGTGGCAATGGAAGGTATGGTGACCACAACTTAATTCCCTTGGGTCTCAAATGGGTCATTCATTTGGTGTCATTCTGTAGGCTACTGGTCAATGATACCCTCAGTCTCAAGAGATTTCCCTGGTCTTTGGAAAGGTTCATTGAGACCCAAGGAAAGTAGATGAGTTCAGTGTAAAACTTCGTTTGGGAGATTATTCCCCATTAATAGCAGCCACAGCTCTGGGATGTGTGTTTCTGAATTCAGTAGAGAGAGAGATCAACATACTGTAATTATTACAGTTATGAACCCTGCTTTTATTATTACATCCTGTATATTTACATAATACATCCTTTCTGTTATAATTACATACTGTATAGTATTATATACTCCCTGTTGTTATATATTACATACTGTATATTATAAATATATACATTCTTTCTGTTGTATATACATACTGATAATCCCTGATGTATATATTACATACTGTATATATTAAATATATACATCCTTTCTGTTATATATTACATATTGTATAGAATTACATATATACAACCCTGCTGTTATATATTACATATTGTATAGTATTACATATATACATCCCTGCTGTAAGCTGTTATATATCACATACTGTATATTAATAAATATATACATCCTTTCTGTTATATATTACATACTGTATAGAATTACACATATACATTCCTGCTGTTATATATTACATATTGTATAGTATTACATATATACATTCCTGCTGTTATATACTACATACTGTATATTATTAAATATATACATCCCTGCTGTTATATATTACATACTGTATATTATTAAATATATACATTCCTGCTGTTATATCATACTGTATATTATTAAATATATACATCCCTGCTGTTATATATTACATACTGTATAGTATTACATATATACATTCCTGCTGTTATATATTACATACTGTATATTATTAAATATATACATCCCTGCTGTTATATATTACAAACTGTATAATATTACATTTATACATCCCTGCTGTTATATATTACATACCGTATATTTTTAAATATATATATACATCCCTGCTGTTATTTATTACATACTGCATATTATTACATGTATATATATGATCATTACAGAAATATATAATATAGATTATTATAGACATACATTTCAAACCAATTTATTGCAGGAAATTACGTATTATTAAATGACTGTATTTGGGGGGGGGGGGGGGGATAAGTGGCCTAAGGGGGGAATGGGTGGGTGAGATCTGTCTGATTCAGTACACACCATCTGGATATAGACACTTGATCCTCCTAAATTGCTGAACAGAGGGTGATTCTCTTAAAGAGACAGACACTTAGCTTTAAGCCGGTTTGTGTAATGCTGTCCACTGCTGATCATGTTAACTGACCCATGATTTCATGATAGTTGTTTCTCTTTACTCACTGAAGGTATAAAGCATTTATTATAATGGAATATGTGAAACACAGTATATATTCATAGTAAATACATTGAACCTAATATGTATTACAGCCGGGATACAACCTGTTCTATTTTACCTATTTGTCTCCCCTTGGGGCACTCAGATAGACTGAATGGCAGAGTTGTATTATTCTGCTGATAGTTAGCAGACTGGGTGGGGTAGGATGACAGATGTGAGCAGAGCCGGCTATCCTACATACAGGCCAGTAGCTGCAGGCCTGCCCTGTATCCTACATTTAGTCCTTTCCTATCACATGTCTGTTACTTTATATCTAATCAGATTCATTTCTGCCCTTTCATTCCCATTCCTTTCCCGCATCCCTGCTATGTCCCTGTTTAGCAGTCAGGTCCCCAGACAGAGCTACCTGCTCATACAATCTCCCTTTGTCCTGCTCACAGAGGTGCCCCTGTGTAGAATCATTTACTGGAGCAGAACAGGTAGAGATGGAAAATCTCTCCTGTGAAATAATGTGCAGGTTGGAGGGGATTCCCCAAGAAATACCATCAGTCTGTATCCCACCCTATATATTGTAATATTGGTTTCTTGCTACCACACTGGCTCTAGCTGGGCTAATGGGGTGTTGGTACTGTACGGTCTACACAACAACATTGATCTGTACTCTACAATACAATGACTGTACAGTGTGTCTTGGGAAATATATAACCAGGGAGGAGGCATTTATACTTGGATGTAATAAGGTGATCTAACACCAACTGCTCTGTTATACTGCATGATACTGTGTAACTATAATGTATGTCACTGTGTGTAACGAGAAATGGTACAAAGGAAGTGTTTTTGGGGTCTAATAAAACAAGTCTAGGTGTGTTAATGGGTGAAGTACATACTGATAGCAATGGGATCTGTAACTTTGTGTTAATAATATCCAGTAGATAGTTCTCATTTATTGATATAAATAATGATAAAGCTGCACTAGAGATGTGGAGTTATATAATATGAATGAACCATGCTGGATGCCCAAGGCTGGCCATAGCTCAGGCCTACAATCGATGTTGAGAAGATCTTGTCCTTCCACAAGTAGAGCGTTATGCCAATAAAGAGGAAAGGGTTAAACAAACTGAAATCATCCATGGGATGCTCAGATGGACACCCAGATATCCATCAAAGGGCTTTGAAAATTACATCAGACAGGAAGGCAGGGATTTGGTGCCAGAGACACCCCCACCAACCAATGTGCTGAGAGCTTAGTGCCAATTAGCATGTGACTGTCAAGGTGATCCTGCCTCCCTCCCCTTTACCTTAAAAACCACCCTGACCGCTCACACTGGGAAATGAGAGTCTCCCAGGCGTCCAAGCGCTGGATTATTTTCTTGTTGGTAAGGTAAGGTGATTAGGGCAGTGATAGCTTACTATGTCTATGGAGTGCAGGAGCAGAGCTGGCAGGGAAGCATTGGCATCAGGGGTCATCTGTTGGACCTATAACTGATCACTTCTGTGCTTTGTGAAAGGACATAGGACAGTAGAGCTTTAGCAGTTTAATTTATCACTATTTCAGCATTTTCTGTGTAGAATTAGTTTTATAGCCAGACAGTAGTTTGTTAAATCGTTTAAAGTAGAAGGTTTTGCTCTGCCATCCCTGAAGGCTGAAGGATTAAAGTGACATGTGGCATTCAGAGTGGATCCTGCGGTCAGATTGCTTACAGACAGGTGATTAGGTAAACAGGAGGGAGAAAAGGAGGCAGTGTCCCTCAATCTGCCCCATTCCCAGGCTTCTGCAGGTAGTTCCTCTAACAGGCAATGAATGCAGACACAGCCTGGGGCTCAAGCTGTCATTTGATAGCAGGGAGGATTCTGTAAGCTGTGCTGATGGAAACTGGGGCTCTATTCTTTCAGTGTCTCTGATGTTCTTACATATCTGACTTCTAGAAACTCTTAGATGTGTGGTGCGGTGATCACAGGGAAGTGAGGTGGGGGTTAGCAAGTTACATCCATTATATCAATGAAAATACCGAGTTACAGGGATCCGCAGACATGTAGGGCTGGGCCCTGTTACTGAGGGACAGAGCAGGAACAACATCACCTGCAGAAGCTTTGTCCCTGCGTGGGACCAGCCTGGACTCTCCATACCCTGCAGCTTCCTTCTTGGCACAGGCTGGGGCAACCTCGGGGAGTCGGGAGACAAGTCTGTGTCAGGTATGTACAGAACATTCACTGGAATCTGGGGGGCATAACGTCCATTGTAAGAAAGTAAGATAGGAAAATTTGTTTACATATAAAAAAATAGATACAAGAGATGGATAGATAGAAAGATAGATAGATAGATAGATAGAGAGAGAGAGGGGGGGGAGAGAAAGAGAGAGATGATAGATAGATAGATAGATAGATAGATAGATAGATAGATAGATAGATGAAACGAAAAATTAAACTATTATCCTAGCTTGGGTTTCTATATAATGTTAGTGTATTACTTTAAGAGAGGATTAGGATTTGATGTTGTCCTACCCAGATGTACAGACCAGCAGCACAGGGCTGGGCATTAAGTCGTGACATATAAATCTCTTCTAGTAACAAATGGTCCCATGTTACATTACTGATAAGCTTCTAACGAATGCAATGTGATGTACAATAATGTATAGGTTATTTCTCTTTTATTTCGATTGTACAGAATTAGGAAGTATCATATATAAGTTAATATTACAGAGGAAATTATCTGTATTGTGTCAGTGTAATAGCACTTTACCTTAAACACTTACTGAATGCCCAGCAACGAAATTTCCTTTAGAAAATAACTGCAGTCATTTGTTTTCTTTAAATTCTATTTTAGTCCCTGATAGTTAAATGTATAAAACGATTTAAACACTGGCACACAGACAGTGAGATTATGTTCTATTTCTTTCTTCCATTCCTACTGCAGTTACTGATGGTTTCATATAGAGAGTTGGACCTTGGGAAACAGAGAAGCGACCGATTACAGTGGAAAAATAATAAAGAATATAGAATAAGGGGGTTTAAATCGATTTACCAAAATACAATTGTCAGTGTTAGTTTTATATTTTAAATGTTTTATAGACTGACATTAGATGGATATATATAGATAGATAATAGATAGATAGATAGATAGATAGATGGATGGATAGATAGATAAAAAAATAAATGTTTGTATTTCATTGAATATATTGTATTTGTATATTTATGTTTGTAAATCTGTACAACATATAAGGACCTATGCAAACTGTATAACCGACTTTAGTAACATGTTTCCAATTTCGATTGTGGCTGTGCTGCAGGGGTTAATCGACTTGCTATGGGACATCTAATGGATAGAGATCAGAACACATGGCACAGTAAGGGTTAAGGAGGGGATATTTGGGTGTATTGCTGTGCATCCTGCTGTAAAATTCCCTGTGATGTAGAGATTTTTTGGGGGATCAGTAAATTGTATCTCACAAAAAATGCTCACTGACAGATATTTCCCTGGCTGCAGACAGTGGCCATTTAATTTTAGGCAACAGCAGGACAAACATAGAAGAAGCCATTTTGATGACATTTAATGAACTTTTTCCACTGCAGATGATCACATCATGTAGGTTAATAGAATGTACACGGTTTATAGTTCTCTATGTCTATGTGACTTGCCAATGACAATACAATCCACCAGGAATAGGTTAAACTCACCAACAAGGAGAGAGATATCTGACTCCTGTATTTTAATCTGTGTATTATATATTATGCAAAATGAACTTCTAAAAACAAGGACATGGGTTATAAATATGCAGTATCCCTTGGTATGTACATTATAATGATCCTTTCCCATTTGGTTCAGTACATAAACACCCAGGTGGCTGGGTCTGGCTGCCCTGGTTTGCATACCCTCCACACCCTCCATGCACTGATTTGCCCACAGGCAGCTATGGACTTAACCCTTCAGATCTACCATGCAAATACCTGGCAGCCGCCCTGTCTGTCAGTGACTGGGGAGGGGAAGGCAGATGTACAGCAACTGGGGACAGGTGGGCAGGCTGGATAAATAGGGAGGATTCGGGAGGCTTTTTAAACGGCAAAACATCTGCTGCTACCTGCAAGTCCCTGCTTTTTGTTTAATATAATGGGAATACTCCTACCTGATTCTAACAGTCCTATCCCTGTCATCGCCTACAAGGCTGGTACAATGGGCAGTCCAGAAAGGCATTATAGGAATCATGTTTGAATAAAGTCCATTTATTGGTATTATATGAAATCTTCTCATTGTGTACATAGCTTGGCATTGCTTGGCATTTTTTTGTGTTGGATTTAGAAACTGGACCCATCCTACAAACCAGTTGACTTTATACTGTATCACACCTGATTTAATATTGCACAAAATGACTCTATGTTACATCAACCAGTGCTGTCCTTTTACATTAGATCTCTACATTGAGATTTACATGTGATATTCTCTTATTGTTAGGGTGTCACCTTGACATCTTTCAAGGTCATGTCCTATTTGTTCCTATTCTAACTAAAGCTTGGCGATAACACAGACAGTACAGGGGTATTTTGGACAGCAGGGCACTGTGTCTTTCATATTATGTGTATATAGCTTTTGGGAGACATAAAATTTAGTCTCTTCTACAACGCATTCTACAGCTTTATAGAAAGAATTAAATTGTTTTTCTTATTAGTTGTCAGAGCTTGGTCTAAACTCATAAACTCGCAGACACGTTTGAGATATCGGGTTTTTGATCAAGTAATATCCCCTACTACCCTGGGGGTGGCGCTAGAGAGGGGTATTAGTATCCACCCTGCATGCTGGGCACTGCAGATCTAGATACACACCCATATCTCCGCATGTCAGCCTGCAGGGTTAGGCCCAGACCTGCCTGTAGTGTCATGTCATAAGGTACAGGTGATTATCTCAGTACATTACCCAGAGGAACAGTGAAGGAAGCTGGCAACTGGGGTATCATTAGCACTGCATACCCAGGGGGATGTCACTACATTCAACAGCCCAGGGATGCTGTTCTGTTCAAGGTGATGAAATGATTCATCTTTTCCAGTCAGTTACCAAGCTCATTGAGCCTTGTAAGATGTATAATGAAATCTGTAGTCTCCAATGTTCCTTCTCTGGCTAGCACATAGGATTACTGCTGTATAATGTCATTTACAGTAACATGGAATGGCCAGGATGAATGGATCCTGTTCTGTGAGATGTCACCATCTGCAGGTAGAATCTTTCAAGAAAACTACCATTATTTACTAAATGTTTTATCTATGGCAACTTTTGTCATATGGCTAAGCCTTTTCCACACACCCCACTTACAGACAGTAAGCATGCTATCAGTTTACTTAGGGGTTAGTGAATACTGTAAGGGAAAATTCATTCACTCTTGTAATGTTACCCCCCACATTATATTCCATTGCTGCTGCAGCAAGAGGATTAGTATGTTTATTAATCCTACGCTGCTGGGGCCACATTCATATCCCACACTGAAGAATGAACACTCTTTTGCTGTAAGAGTATATATGAAGGAAATCCAAATACTATTTATCCCCATTAGATAATGGTGAATGGATAATATATTTTTGCATATTAACAGTTTTAAAATATTTACAAACTAAACACAATATAGCATGGATGGTAATTAACATATAACATTAATAAAGCAAAAGGAAATTTAGAAAGACATTTGCATTTTCCTGATAACAGTAGTTTGAATATTCTGATTGAAGTATATACACAATACTGTGTTCATAATAGTACAATTTTATTAAAAAAACGTGTATTCATTTAGACAAGATCTAATATCTGCAGCTATAGCAGGTTGGATTAACTCCTTAACATCTAAACAACATTATAACTATGAATATATCTCTATCTATTTGTCTATCTATATATATATCTATTTATTTTATATATATATATATATTTTTTTTTAATTAGTTTTTTTATTATTTTTTTTAATATATATTATTTTTTATTAATATTATTATTATTTTTAATTATTATTATTATTATTTATTTTTTTGGTATACAGGGCTTATAGACATACCACAATTAGCATATAGAACACAAAGAGATAATTATTATCATGTATGTATGGTATACAGAAAAAAAAAAATCCTATCTAGTATATACGGTATAGAGAGGTAATTATTACATAAATAGTATGCATATCTATACAGGTTTATTGTGCAGGGTATATAGATGTAATTATACATGGTAATTAAAGGTAATTATTACTAACATATCTAGTATGCAGGATATATAGAGGTAACTATTATTGAATATTTGAATATTTAACTGTATTAAATATATATATATATATATATATATATAATGCAACATTCACGTTACATTTTACAGGCTTAAACAGCAGCTAATTAGCATCCAAATGCAATTTCTTATTACAGAACAAGCACTACATTTCAGATTTCATATCATTCCTGGGGTGCAACATAACATATTTAGCAGGTAGAATTTGTAGTGGTTTTGTATATCTGGCATACTGAATATGGGTCTTTGTGGGGTATATAAGCACAAATAGCAGTGAATAGGTGAAGTAATAAATGTAGTGGTTGGGATATATACATTTTGTTTTATTGTAAATCTGGTATGCAGGTTATATTGTTGTAATTATTGTTATGGCTCCTAGAGGGAGGTTTATTGAATGCTGATCTATGGCAGACTGTTCCTGTTAATTGAGTCTAGGAGTGAATCTGACAGTGGGCTAACAATTTTCTTCTTTGCTGGGAACACAAAGTGCAGCTCTGCTGGGGGAGGTATGATAAGTAGTCACAACATGCTGCTTGTGTTTCTTTAAATATTAATCATCTTCCTAAGTGATCCTAATTGATGCCTTGGGCAGATCCTTGGATGGGACAGGCTAGATAGGGATATTACTGGGAGGGGGTTCTCCACATCCTTTTGACCCTGACATCTTTTAGGCTGTATTGATTTCATGAGGAAATGTGTGAGATGAAGATGACCTGCTAAGGGAGCCATTTGGGTACCTAAAAATCACTTAGTGAGGCAGGATCAATGAGCTGCCATGGAACAGGGCAAGGAAAAGAAACATAGAACAAGCTAAAGCAATGGAAACTGGAAAGTGCAGGGGTTGGGTAATAGCGCTGAACAAAGGTACTAAAATCGAATCTAGGATGCCCAATCACAGCAGGGACTTGTGCAATGTGCATGTAAACTATAACTGATTTATATTTCCAGCAAATTACAAACATCAGTGCAGTGAATAGTAAACCAAAATGAAAGTTCATCTGCATATGCATCAGGTCCTAAGCTGAATGGAATGAAAGACTTTCCATATGGTTCCCTCAACCTCTGCAGGGTTAAATGGTTTCATGTAACAAATGTACATCAAAAGTCTGTATTATTGGGAACTGGAAAGCTATGCAGTGATTGGCTCCTCCAACCCCACTCCCCTTAACAATTGCCCTTTTTTAATTTACTAGCAGATCTGCAATACAACATCCAGATTTCAATGTTGTGTATACATGGTAGTAGCTGAAGTTAAGTTGTATAGACAGAGACTGAAGGAGTAATTTGTGAATGCAATAAGAAGCACTATGTCAGCACTATCCAGACAGTTAGGCAATGTCCCATACTCCTAGTAGATCTGGGTGTGGTTATACATAGAACTGTGCCATGTGCACATTTTCATAGAGATTCTGTTTCCAATCATAATCACACCTCATAATGTTATTCGGCTATATTTGGAAGGCCCTACACTGGGATTCGCTGTAGATTAATAAATCCCATGCACATAACTAGGCCTTGATTGCAATGAAAACATGTTAACATGTCAGTGTAAGGGAGCAGCAATAGAACTGAGCAGATTAGTAATATCTGTTTATCACCACCTTGCGAGAGATGATAACAGTGGAATTAATTGCATGCATAGACCAAACAAAGGCCATTCCATTTGTATACATTAATATTGCAAGAACGGTTTACAGAGAAAAGTACATTAGTGTTCATTTGTGAAGGGAAGTTATTTGTGTGTCTACATATGGGAATGTATAGGAAATCATATACACACACTGTAAGACATTAAAGGTCACTGAGTGTGACCATATACCCACTGTAAATCTGTAAGTGTGTTCTACATGGTTGTCCTATCAAGCTCACTGTATAGACCAACATCTGGTCTCTAAATGGGACATAGTAACTTGTTAGTGCTTAGGTTAGATCTTACTGGTATTTTGACAGTTGTCAAATTTTATGATTTCTCCTCAGAAGCCCTTTCAAAAGTATATATTGCCCAATTTTGTAAATATAAGTGTTTTAAGTATTATATATATTCTAAGTAATAGGTACAGATGTAATGGCATCTTACAGGCCATTATACTAGACCAAATATACAGTTTTTTAGCAAATGTTTTGTTTTGGAAAAACATTAACCTATATAATTTGTAACATATTTCAAACATAAACTAAGACATCTTTCAGTGGGCAAATGGTCCCATATGCTACAGTTCCAGCACAAAATCCATATGATGTTCAGTACATAACTTGTCCTTTGGTATATATTTTCTGTTGCAGAAGAAAAATAATCTACTGCTGTCAAGTATGGGTTCTATTCCCCCAGTTGTTTTGTCTTTTGTATTCCTATTGCCACAGCTAAACACAGCAGTCAATGTTACATTATGAGCGAAGACTGCAGATTGGCATGATCATTTGTACCTCTATTTATCTAATGTTCTCCAGAATAAGTAATGTGCTCATTGTTTTGCACCTCATATGGATCTATGTTATTCCCATCTACAAACAAATAAAATGCAAGTCCAAATATTCTTACTAGCTCAGTATATGTAGTAACTGTCATTCCCATGCAGTCTGGCATACAAGGTTACAAGGGTTGCAAGCTGATTGGTTACTGTGCTCAGATGGGATCATCTGCACAGAGTCTCTTTTTGCTTCTGCATAATGGAGATATTGTTAGGGAATGTGCAGCTCTCACAGAGGCAATGTCCACCTGGACAAAACTATTTGTTATCCATTAAGATTTACCTCATTTCTTACCAAACCAGTAACCAAACTAATTAAGACAAAAGCCCAACACAAGTAAATTTAGTTATGGTATTACACTGTTCACAACTTTCTCTTTTCATTAGACGATGCACAGGATATTTTGTTAATTAATAAGCATCATATATATATATATATACATGCTTTTATACAGGGCAAGGAACTCCTGGGGGACTTAATATTCTTATATTATAATGTGAAGAGGTGCATTATTTCTTATAATATATAAGGCTAATATATTTTTTGTCTAAAGGCTGTGTACAACTTTATAAACAGTTATGACATTAGCAGCATTGTAATACTGTCACATTTAAAATAAAGTAGAAAAAACTGGATTGGGAAAAGAAAGAAAATCATGTTTGGTTTCATATAGTTTTAAAACAACAGTTTTATTTCTTTAAAAAAACATTATGGGCATAAGAATGGCCATGTAAAGGTAACCACATACTCCATTTTCCTCCTCTATTTCTTTTCCTGACCTTTACTAGGTGAGCATCACTCCTGTTCTGTGTATGGCACTGGTAGAATTCACTGTAAAAACACAAAATCAGTGAATTACCATAGGGCCATAAACAGAGCAGAGAAAGAACCACAAGAGCACATGACTCAATCCCCTGACGTGGGTGATTGGAAACTTCAGTTTTGACTCTTTACCTGTGTGGAAACAAAGTCAATTTTTAATTATATGTGTTGTTAAAGAAGAAGCTTAAGCCTTATCTTTTGTTGTATGGTCCTACTTATGGAAATGGAAAGTGAAGGACACTGAAATATTTTTCTTTTATATTATGAGCATTGTCTTTGTTATACAACTTCAAGGCCTCTGCATTGCCAACTATTGTTAATTGGGAATGTATAGTAAAAGAAATTTGATACTATGGGAAATGGTATTCAGTAACTTTCACAAATACGGTTTCTAAGATTTAAAAAAAAACTTCAGCTATTTGAAAATGGAAGACTTCAGGTTTCTTTACAAAAACAATTTCCTTCTACCCATTTTATATCCTGTAGAAATGGAGAAACACCTTCTTATAACAGAAGGCATCTTGCAAGCATGAGACTGTTATAAGTGTGAGCCTTCTGTTATAAGGTGTTTCTCCATTTTTATGCTCAGTGAAGGGCTTTTTGCTCCTTTTGGCCCCCTTCTCCCTAAGCTTTCTAGCTGCCTTGTCTATATATTCTCTAGAGCAACTGCCTGCCATAGGATACTACTATCTCCCATATAAAGAAAGGTTGCTATTATTAAATCTGTTAGGTGTTTCACATAGAAATGAAGACACCTCTATCAAGATCAAGATATACATATATGAAAATATTTGTGTATACATTGGTGTGTACATAGGAATAAAAACTTTTCATAGTGACCCATTGACCATAAAGTGGCATATTAATAATGGTTCTTTAATATGCCCAGGGAATATTGGACAGTGTCCAAGGTTTGAACCTGCTTGGGGCTCCATTGGTTTTGGAATTCTGGGCATAAATATGAAATCCTCTGGGATACCACATTAAATAATAACCAGAATTTTTAGTTTTTCTGTTTTCTTCAGTGTTTGAGGAAATACTGTCTGTTGTTTTGCATGGTATTCTTTCAATATTCACATTATTCTAGTGCCTATGAAATATGGTGCCATTCTGAAATCCAGTAGCTGGCTGGCACAGTTTACACCATTCTGATCATTTAGCTCTCAGTTCCAGTAAGAAGATTTTTTCAGTCTAGAGCATGCAGCCAGCATTTCCAGGCCTTCTGATATTGATATTACACAAGCACAGATTAAGGTCGCAGTTAACCTGATTTCTTTTGTTGAATCCTAGTATTCTTTAAATGTTCAAAATTTGCAGAAAGATATACAGAGATGTTATAGAATCAGTGGAGCTTCTTGTTTCTAAAGGTGCAATGAATGCATTCAACTGTTGGAGAGGACTCTGTCTGGCCTGCTTTGGCACTAGCACATTTTTGCTTTTGTACATATACTTTGAGCAATTATGTGAAGTGCCAATATAGGACAATACAGAACATTCTGCAGCTAAATCACGGAACATATGGCATATTATACAAACTACCAATGTCAGTAACCTGCATTTTATATTCATCACTTGCACTGCTGTTTTATTGCACTAGTTTAGCCTTTATCTCCAAAGAAACTCTAAAATACTGAATCCATTTAAAGAAAAAATGCCTGTAGGCTCCTAAGCATAACAGCTGGGATCTTACGCTGTGACTGACCATCTGCCTAAAACCAGTGCAGTCCCTATGTCCACAAACAGTGGTCAAAAAGTAGTAGGTGGGCAGCTCAAGATGGCCATAGCTTTTCCCCTACTAGCAGTAAGTCTTTGATGTTTAACCCTCCATCTGTTCTGCACTTCAGTTCTTGGTTACCTTGGCTAAATGCAAAAACATTTTTTTTGTCCCACAGGTAAACTGAAGAAATGCCAAGCAATGTGTAATTAGTAGAAAGTTGTTATGTAATATATAATATATAAAATACATTTTTCCTATTGAGTTTTTGTTGATATAACTGACTGGATTTAGTGAATATCCTGAACACGTATGGATAGTTGACTACTGCTGTAGGCATCAAATCCTATTGGATGGAAATTTTTTGTTGGATCATTGCCAGCTCCCCAGAAGAGGGAGCTGATAACATTGCACAGTGTGTGGCCGCATTGATTGCACTGTATAAAGAATATCCCAAACAATATTTAAAGGGTATGTCCGCCCTAAATGAAAACGTTGGAGATATTGTAGCTCTCCCTTGCCCACCCACAGCCACCAAGTTAGCCCTTCGCTCCCACCGCTGTCTTCTCTGGCTCTCTGCTAACCGGAAGCAGCAGAGAGGGTCTGGAGCAGCAGCCATGTCTGTGATTGGCTGCCGGCTATGAAGAGAGCCACAAGAGCAAAGCACTGTAAGTATGATTCAGAAGCTTTTATTAGAGATCTAACTCAGCAGTTGGGGGTAGGCAGGGGAGATCTACAATATGGCCAAAAGATTTTAAGCTAGGTGGAAGGGCAGCAATAGAGGGAATAGAGAGGGGGGGGGAGGGCTCCCCTGTGCATGTCACACTACCTCCCAGAGGGCATATTAGAGCGAGAAACCTCCTACTCTTCAGTTTCCTGGACTTTGCACAGACACTGCAGGAGAACCATAAGGAGCTGAGGAGTAAGGTGAAGATTTTTTTTAAACTACACAGTGGGCCAGTACTGGGGTAAATTTTAGTTTTGGGGGTGGTTATGCCCTTTAGGGTGATACCACACTGCACCGCGCAAACGTAAGCACGCGCGTTAACGCTCGCGATTATGCACGTGTTCCCGGCGTGCAACAGCACGTTGGCGTGCCCTCGCGATTTTGATCACAAAATTATTCGCAATTGGATTGCTTGCTACTGCGCAAAAAATGTGGATCGCATGCATTATGATTAACGGATCGCACACATAGCTCTCAGTAGCGCACTAGTATGGTCACATGAACTGGGCCACACTATTGTGCAATTTAAAAAATGTATCAGTGTGGCCTAGCCCTTAGGGCTAGGTCACACTAATGCATTTTTTGCGCGTCGTGGTTGCGCATGCAATGCAATTTTGGTTAAAATGGAAATCGCGGGAACAAAACAATTCACACCATTTTTGATGCGCATGCGATTTTGTATGTTTGCTTGCACCTTTTTTACGCGAACACATGCGTTTTTATAATATTAAATTACAAAAATCACGCGCGATTGCGTGTGCGCGATTTGGTGTGTTATAGTGGGGCCTCAGCCTTAATGTGTGTTTGTAAATGGCACTATTTTGCCATTTAGATTTCAAAGGAATCTGTTGTGAATTTGCACTGAAAATCGCATGTGTATGTCCATCACAATCAAATTGTCTACTATTTAACTCAGCCATCTGTCCCAGGTTTAAATCTTGGTAGGTAGTTCTGGAACTGTTATGGAAGTGAGAATTTTCAACTGCTTCATCTGTCCTGCTGAAAATGCACCCACAGATATCTCTAGAATGGGTCAAAGCAAAACCTATTTTCATCTCGGAACATCATCATCTCAACCATGTCCACTGAGAGATTTATTTACTATGGAGAAAGCTGGCAGACCTATATGGACTGTCTCTAATATATCTTCTGATAGTCTGGATCTAGCTATTTATTAGATTAGGGTTTCTGACTGCAAGAAATACTACCACAGGTCAGGAAAACTAATGGAAATCGTACTGGGGAAATGTGCTATGGTCTCCAGTGGGCTTGTGCTCCTATTGGTAACAGTGGTTTAAAGTTTCCATCAATATATCTGACTGTGTCTGCACAGTGGCTCTTTGGGTTCAATACTAGGCGCCCAAATACAGACACTATCACTTTCCAAAGCATCAGATCAGATGTCACCGACAGTCACATTCATGTTTATTCCAAAACTCTGTATTCACAAACTGTCTGATTTTCCATTCCTCATTGACACCCAACACTATTAGTTTACATGAAACAAAGACAGTATTGCAGCGTTGATGCCTAAATAATAATTCCAGTTGTATGGTGGAGACTACAATTCCCAGCATCCTTTTTCTAATTGAAATGCCATAGGAGGTAAGGAAATAATAGATCCACATAAGCTAAACTGACATCCATTATTGCATGATCAATTACACTTTTGTATTTGAACACATTGGCTGCTAGAAAAGGAAACCATTTAGGGGCCTGGGAGGTAAGAGGGCCCATACCAAAGGTCCGCGATCAGTTGTTTTTAAACAGCTGATCGCAGGTATGAAGTGTTAGGGGCCTGGCCTCCAATCTCGCTGCAGTTAAGCCCTTGCAGACTTACTACACAGCAGCAGTGTGTTGATTTGTATTTACTAAAGAAAGGATGCTAAGGAAGTAAATGATTTGTATGCATTAAGCTGTGTCCTTTCCCATGGTAATGCCAGGAAATGGCCAGAAACCTTCTCCAGGTTATGCATCTTTTATCTCCTATATATAATCATATAATTACACCTGAATTGGTGCTCCTTTATTCATTTGCATGATATTTTAATAGATGTAAAGCAACTAATATTTATATTTCCCTCAATTTATTTTAGTGTCATTACATGTAACTCTGGGTGTTTTATGGCTATTCATAGTAGTAGAAGGGTGTACATTAGTACTGTTCATTATCTTAATGGGGGTGTTGGAGTGGCTTTGCACACATCATATACACATACAGTATACAGAGGGAGAACACCAAGTGATGTCACATGCACACATTCCATTGAACAAGGTATACATGGGGGAGGGGTGTATGGTCAGATTAAAGTGAATGCCACAGAACAGCAGGTGGACTGTCCTGAAATATATTTTATTCTAAGATTTCTGTTAGGCAAATTAGCTTGTAAACCCTATAAATGCAAATGAAATGCAAAGTCTAATAAGGTAAATATAAGGAGACTTGCTGCTGTATAAGGTTATGGTGTTTTTCATTTCAGTGATATATTAAAAGTTTATTATTTGTGATACTACACTAAAAGGAGTAAAGACACTGGGGAGGGGGCATTGTAAACTAACACACAGGAGTATCCTATGTTCGCTATCATTCATCTTATACATAACATCACATAGAGCCAGACTACATACACTGTACACATCATATTTAAGTGTTTGTATTGTAAACCGTCACTTTGTACTCAATATTACCTTCATCTTTTTCAGATTCAAGACAAGAAAGAATGTTTAAAGCTTCCCTGGCAGTGTTTGGCAATGGTAGAACTCACACTGGTGAGCTATGTAGATCCGGTGGTTCTAGACTTGCCAACTATGGCCTGGGGGGGAAAGCACTTTCCAGAACAGAAGCAACATTCTGAAAATTCATCAGGTCTAAAACCGTCCTAGAAGATTAAAGAAGAGAATGTATATGTGTAGGTTGATGCCTAGGTAGCAAATCAAATGTTATATTGACAGATGCATGCAATGTCAGCTTCCAAATGTGTAGATCTTTCTAGTTGTTGTTAGATCATAACAGAATATCATCCAGCACGTGTACTCAACATTCAGTGGCTGTGGGTAGTGCTGCAGGGCTAAGTTGATATGTTCCTCTGCACACCTTAAGTCACAGGACAACTGCATCTTGCACTTACCACCAAAATTGAATTTAGAAAATGATATTATAAAGAGATCATTGTGGAATTGTCATTTCATTAAGAATTATTTCCTGGTTTACACTAAACAAAAAGAATTACTAAAAGTGTTAGATGGCGGCCAAAGGTTGTTTTTATTATTATTATGATGATGTTTTCTTGTTGATATAACAACCGAGACATAAAGATATTCCCACTATTAATATTTCCCAGGAATAACAAAGTTACTACATTTCAGTAGTGAGAGCTCCATCTTCACAAATGGAAGTACTTTTGAATGATATCAATGATAATGTACCCCTTACTATAAATTAAAAATATTAAAAGTAACCAGGGAGTTTTGTGAACATATTAAAGCATCAGACCTTTATAATGGTGAAAGAATGTCTAATATGATTAGAGGGTACATTATCCAATTTAATTTAATGAAAATGTCTTGTGTATGTTGAACAAAAAGATATAAACCCAAAGATTCCCATTGCCAACCGAGCATACCTTCTTTCCCAATCCCAGACTGCATATTCCAATTTTTACCCCCCACACACAACCAACCCCAACCCATACACCCTTACATGGCTACAAATCACATCAACAATCACCCCATGGGAGGGAGGAGCTCTAGTTTGCAATTGGTGCTCTACAATGTAGTTCTTACCTCCATAGCAATGTATTATAGGCATGTGGATTGTAAAATCATATTTGACATTTTGGTACATTTGCTCCATTTTTAATATACTTTGATCTGTGCTCAAGGTGGAACCCAATACAATCTAATTAGATAGTTTAACTGTTTAGTTAATCCTCAAATCTTTTTGTAAATTGAATGCATTTAATTGCTATAATTGCCATAAATGCTACACAGGCTACAAATGTTAGTGCAGTACATGGGAGCCACCAATATGAGTCTGGGTTCATGTAGAATGTTAGAGTAACAATTGTATGATCTCCCATACAACTCCCATTAAGTTGGTATGGCCACCTCTAGAATACACAGTGCTGTTTTCGAATACTGTACAAAATGGAAATCATGAAACTAAATTAAATTAGGTAGTCTTCTTCCACATGGTATTGAATGAACAACCATTCATAAACCTATACCTGTGATCATACCCATGCTATTGGAAATTTACCGATACTGTGGGTTATTGAATATGGGTCTCCGGTATCAGTTTCCTATGCACATCCACAGAAAGGGGTGCAGATCCTTCCCACCCTTACCCATAGAAGGGTTAGTAAGTCCAACAAGGCAGATAAGCTTTATGGAAGGTCGCACACCAAAGTATATTTTAAGTGCTTTTATTGAACCAACACAACATCAAACACACAACGTTTCAGGATGCTTCTCCCCCTTCATCAGGTGATCAGTTATTGAATATGGCCCTATGTCCTTAACTTTATAAACTAATAGGAAGCCTAGTAATATGATTGGGAACAGGTAAGAGGGTCAGGGTCAATTCACTAAATTTGTAGGAAATTCTTAGGTAAGTATTTCTTAAAACCGTATTTATTAATTTGGCTAATTACTGTTCTTTCTATTTCTTCTTCTTCTCTTGTATCTCCTCCCAAAGTTTTTGAGCTAGTTTATAACAAGGATGTCCATCCTGTGGTCCTTCAGGTGTTTGCAATCTACAACTCCCAGAATTCCCTGCTGTCGTCTGCTGTTGGTCAATGATGTGAGTTGTTGTTTTTAAACATCTGCAGGGCCACAAAATACAAAAACATACCCCTAACTACACAGAGACATAGGTACACACACCCAGCCTTCCATTTCCATCCAAAAAGCTAGTTTAATGGTCTAAAATGCAAAAACATACCCCCCTACCACAATCTTTACACAGGTATGTTTTAAACTGTTACTCAGACAGTAACCAGCATCCAGGGGAACCAAATAGTATAACCCTGCAGGTCTGAGAATAGACCCAGGCAATCCTGCCACACTATGTGGTTGAAACTGAACATGCTATGTTCATACTTATTAGTATTTTATCTGTAGGTACAAGGACAGGAGGATTTAAATCAATACAATCAGTAGCAGCCTCCATAGATTAAAGGGTATGTCCAACCCCCAAACTAAACTTAAACAGACTACCGGCCCCACTGTGTAGTTTAATAAAATCCTTACCTTACATATCTGCTCCTTATGGTTCCCCTGCAGTGCTTTTCCAAAGTCCAGGAAACTGAGGAGTAGGAGCTGTCTTCCTGTCCAAAAGTTTTCTGCCTATTCCTTGCACTCTGAGAAGACAATGGCATGTGCATCCCTTCCCACCCCCAACCGCTATATAGGAAGTGTAAAAATAGAATCCGAACTGTACTTGCAGATCCTCACTCCCACAGTTGTAATTGGCTGCCTCTCAGCGGATTACAGCCACGGCTGCCGGTCCGGCCCCCAGCTTGAACTTCCGGCAAGCAGGGAGCCGGATCAGAATGATGCTGGAGCGAGTGGCTGTGTAGGTAGATTGGATTCTATTTTTACACATCTAACATAGCGGTTGGAGGTGTGAGGGGATGCCCTGAAATAAATCAAAATTAATATTGAGGATGGAGATTCCCCTTTAATACAGAGAACAAGTATACAGAGAAAACATGGAGAATAAATGGTATTACCAGCACCGCTGCCACCAATTTGTACCAGGTCACTGCTTTATGGAAGGATTATGGGTAGCATGGCACACAGTGGGTTACTCTGGTGGTCTGGCACAAAGCAGACAGTGCACTTTCTTTAAACAATATAAACCGGTTTTAATTACATTTAACAGTATTGCTATGACTTAATAACAAAATATAAACAGTTTCCACACATAACATGTGCAGTAATGGAGAAGTCCCTGTCTATGGTGCACCACTTTAAATATTGACCAGGCCTGTATATTGTGTGTCCTTGTAAGTTGGTGTACACTTATCTGTTGTCTCAGAGTTTGTATCCAATAAGGCAACTTGTCTGTGCAATAATCTGTCCTCCCAAAAGGTGGTAACAGGATCTTATACACAGGATGTTATACACTGGATCTTATACACAGGGTCTTATACACAGGATCTTATACACAGGGTCTTATACACAGGATCTTACATACAAGATCTTATACACAGGGTATTATACACAGGGTCTTATACACAGGGTCTCATACACAGGATCTTATACACAGGGTCTTATACACAGGATCTTATACACAGGGTTCTATAAACAGGATCTTATACACAGGATCTTATACACAGGGTCTTATACATCAGGATCTTATACATAGGATCTTGTGTTGCAGTCAATATCACTCCAAACAGATCGGTCCCATGACTCCCATCAGGAGCACACCACACACTTCTATCTACTTTCACTTTCTCTCCTCCTAGCCATAGAGAGCAGGGATGTCTTGTCTTGTCACTCACTGACACCACCTGCAGGCTGGAGGTGGTATATAAGGAGCCTTGGTGTATATGTCCATTACAATACACATCACATCCTGTGTAGCAGACAGAAACTTTTTTGGATTACACTTCCTTTCACATGGAGCAGACACAGGGGTGTGGTTTAACCTCCCATTTTGACCATACCATTTTGAAATAGGGATCTCAGCTCTGTAAGTAAGTTTATGTAATTTTTTAATATATTTTGTCTTGTACCTACTATAAGTCAGTGCTATACTATATACATTTACTGATGGTCATTTAAATGGTAATAGTGAGAAATGCCACCCATACAGATACACCTTTCCTATATGTAATATCCTATACCCCCACCTCATTGGTAGCACCTAAACACTCAATGCAATTTTTATAGGTGAAGTGCTAATGAAACGATGCCATCTAGTGACCATTGCATGTGAAAACAAGAAAAGATCAGTCAAAAACCAAAGTACAGTCAAAAACCAAATAAAGTTTAAATAGAAGATGTATCCCTAACTAACCTTTTTTAGGTCTCTCCAGAACCTACCTGTGGCCTTGTAAAGTGCTGGCCACTTATTTTAAACGTTAAATCCCTTCGCTCTACTGAACCTCCCTACTTGTCTTCTCTTTTCGGGCTCTACTTAAAGGAAATGTCCACCCCCCAAACTAAAATTTTGCCAACTACTGGGCCCACTGTACAATAAAAAAAAATCCCTACCCTACATCCCTGCTCCTTGTGGTTCTCCTGTTATGCCTCTTCGTTCAGGAAACTGTCAAAAGTAAAAGCTGTCAGTGACTCAACCGGTGCCTGTTTCTTCACTAACCTCAGCAAGGTCTGAGGCATGTGCAGTGGAGCCCCCCCCCTCCTTCCCTCCCAATCCCTCCATCGCTGGCAGTGTTCTAACTATAAAAGCTTTCTATAGCTTGCAGGACATACCCTCCCACCCCCAACTGCTATAATCATATTTGTAAAATCGCTTACACTTCCTTGTTCCAGCACTGTTCTGCATTGATGACAGCCGATGGCTGCCTGTCCGGTCCCCCCTGCTTGTAGTTCTGCCGGGCAGGGGACCCGGACCAGAACAGCGCTGGAACGAGGAGTAGAGATTGGAAGCGATTTTACAAATATGAATATAGCGGTTGAGGGTGGGAGGGTATGCCCTGCAAGATGTAAAAGGTTTTTAAAGAGGGTGGACATGCCCTTTAAAAACGAGCAAAAATCGCAATTTACAATACCGCAAGTTAACAATAATGTACGACCACTGCTGACCGTGGTTGTACATTTACACCAAACGTTTGTTAATTAATAAACATTTGGTCGTAGAAAAGTAGTAAAGTACCACAATGGTAATTTATTGGTATTGTAAATTGTCCAACGTGGTATAGTCCGAAACATGTCGTGTTGCACTCAAAATAAAGATGTGAATTTGATTGGAATACCTTGAGAATTCCGTTGTCATTTGGGCACCCCCTACCTTACTTATTATACTATTAAAGGGCATATCCACCGTGAAACAAGTTTTTACAATCCTTTAGTAAACCCTCCCAAACCCTGAAACTGTTTTACTTACAGACTTCAGATCAGTTACTAAAGGGCAGGCCTGCAACTTCAGTCCTAGAGTTATTGTGCTGTGCGATTGTCTGAAAAGTTGTGGGAAAGTCTGAAGGTAAGAGCTCCTTTAGAATTCACAGGTGTGTGTTAATTGGCTCAGGTTTATATTACCTCCTGGGCCAATGGTAAGAACAGAATGGTATTATTAATCATTCAGTTCGCTGGAAAAAAAGCTGCAGCTTCCTGTGAAGTGTACTGCGTGCACTTAACTGGGTGAATTATGGGCGCTGACCCCTAGACCCCACAGGTAATTTTTCTAAATCACCCAGCATCCACAGAAAAGGACACAGATTTTTGTATCTTTGTGAATTTGCTCTTTCTATTGGGGCAATGTTGTCTGGAGACTTTAGTTTTCCTTTAAAGGACAACTCCACCCTCATAAGAACATCTTTTAGAAAGAATGGCCTCTTTAAAATATGTTGATATATCATAGTTTGTACTATGAATTCATTACTGTATGCCTTCTGGATGCCTCATGGAAACTGAGCAATTTAGAAACCTGTACTGAGCTGGGCATGCTCAGAAGAGGCAGAGAGGGGATTAACATTCAGTCAGTGGCTGTGATGTCAGCTGTCAAATCCATAACTGACAGTTGCTAACTGGAAGAACCAGGAAGCAGAAACAGGGGAAACAGGACATTGTGCAGGATTTCAGGTTAGACTTATATATTTCAGATTTCAAACTATTACCGTTTAGGGTTTTTTGGGGGTGATTTACCTGTATGTAAGTTTTGGGTCTGGACTTGCCCTTTAAGTATATGGATGAAAATGTTACTAATCTAAATCCACTTTCCAACATCACGTCAGTTTAATCACTCCTCTCCTAGGTCGTATTTTAATGCTGTTTTTTTAACCAAATCAAGTTCATTTCTTATTTTATGCCCAAGAAGTCTATTTCTTTTGCAATATATTCTACTGCATAACAAGATGTCACACTGGCACATATTCTACGTCACAGGTTGCTCCACTTATATACATATTCGACATATTCTTCGTAACTAGATGTCACACTTATTCTACTATGTAACGGGATGTCACACTAATATTCTACTATGTAACTGGATGTCACACTGACATATTGTACTATGTAACGGGATGTCACACTGACACATACTCTACTATGTAACAGGATGTCACACTGACATATTCTACTATGTAACGGGATGTCACACTGACACATATTCTACTGTGTAACAGGATGTCATACTGACACATTCTACTATGTAACTGGATGTCACACTGACACATATTCTACTACGTAACGGGATGTCCCACTGACACATATTCTACTACGTAACGGGATGTCACACTGACACATTCTACTACATAACGGGATGTCACACTGATATTCTACTATATAACGGGATGTCACACTGATATTCTACTATATAAGGGGATGTCAACACTGACACATATTCTACTATGTAACGGGATGTCACATGAACATATTCTACTATATAACGGGGATGCACACTGACACATTCTACTACATAACGGGGATGTCACACTGATATTCTACTATAACGGGATGTCACACTGACACATATTCTACTATGAACGGGATGCACACTGACACATATTCTACTATATAAGGGAGTCACACTGATATTCTCTATTAACGGGATGTCACACTGACCAACACATTCTACTATGTAACTGACTGGATGTCACACTGACACATATTCTACTATATAACGGGATTGTCACACTGATATTCTACTATATAACGGGATGTCACACTGATATTCTACTATATAACGGGATGTCACACTGACACATATTCTACTATGTAACGGGATGTCACACTGACACATATTCTACTATGTAACGGGATGTCACACTGACACATATTCTACTTTAGTAACGGGATGTCACACTGACACATATTCTACTATTAACGGGATTGTCACAACTGACACATATTCTACATATAAGGGATGTGATAACCACTGACACATATTCTACTACTAACGGGATGTCACACTGACACTTCTACTAATAAAGGAAGAGTGTCACACTGATATTCTACTATATAACGGAGGATGTCACACTGATAATTCTACTATTAACGGGAGTCATAACAGGGAGTGATGTCAACTGACACATTATCTACTAGTAACGGGATGTCACACTGACACATATTCTACTATATAACGGGATGTCACACTGACACATTCTACTACAAACTGGATGTCACACTGCTATTTACTATTATAACGGGATGTCACAACTGACACATATTCTACTATGTCAGGGATGTACGATGTCACACTGACACATATTGTACTATATAACGGGATGTCCCACGGTGATTTACTATATAACGGATGTCACACTGACACACATTCTACTGTAACTGGATGTCACACTGACACATATTCTACTATCTAACGGATGTCACACTGACTATTCTACTATATAACGGGATGTCACACTGATATTCTACTATATAACGGATACGGAGTCCACACTGACACATATTTACTATGTAACGGGATGTCACACTGACACATATTCTACTTGTAACGGGATGTCACACTGACCTATTTCTACTATATATAACGGGATGTCACACTGACACATATTCTACTATGTAACGGGATGGCCACTGACACATTTCTACATTAGGAGTACATGACACATATTCTACTTCTAACGGGATGTCACATGAACATATTCTACTATTTTACCTATGTAACGGATGTCACACTGACACATATTCTACTATGTAACGGGATGTCACACTGACACATATTCTCACTATGTAACGGGGATGTCACACTGACATATTCTACTATGTAACGGGATGTCACGCTGACACATATTCTATATGTAACGGGGGAGTGTCACACTGACACATATTCTACTATATAACGGGATGTACCACTGACACATTCTACTACATAACGGGATGTCCACTGACACATTCTACTACATTAACGGGATGTCACACTACACTGATATTTACTATATAACGGGATGTCACACTGATATTCTACTATATAACGGGATTCACACTGTATAACTATATAACGGGATGATGTCACACTGACACATATTCTACTATGTAACGGGATGCATGTCACACTGATGTCACACTGATATTCTACTATATAACGGGATGTCACATGACACATACATATTCTACTATGTAACGGGATGTCACACTGACACAATTCTATATTTATAACGGGATGTCACACTGATATCTATACTATAACGGGATGTCCACTGACACATATTCTACTACTAATGGGATGTCACACTGACACATCTTTCAAACTGATGTTTCAGGGATGTACATGACATATTCTACTATATAACGGGGATGTCCACACTGAATTCTTCTACTATATAACAGGGAGAAAAGACAAATATAACAGGAAACGGGATGTCACATGAAAAATAACGGGATGTCACACTGACACATATTCTACTATGTAACGGGATGTCACAATGACACCATATTCTACTATGTAAGGGATTGTCAACACTGACCATATTCTACTATTTTAAATTCACCGAAATATTCTACTAGAACGGATAGTCAATGACACATTTACTATGTAACGGGGATTTTGAGATGTCACACTGACACATATTCTACTATATAACGGGATGTCACACTGACACACTTTCTACTATGTAACGGTGAGATGTCACACGACAACATATCTACTATGTAACGGGGATGTCACACTGACACATATTCTACTAGGTAACGGGATGATGTGTCACACTGACACATAATCTACTATGTAACGGGAGTGTCACACTGACACATATTCTACTATGTAACGGGATGTCACCACTGATACATATTCTACTATTATGAACGGGATGTCACAACTGAACAATGCTTACTATATAACGGGATGTCACACTGACATATTCTATATAAAGGGATGCACACTGACACATATTCTACTACGTAATAGGGATTTCACACTGACACTTCTACTACATAACGGGATGTCACACTGAATCTACTATATAACGGGATGTCACACTGATATTCTACTATATAACGGGATGTTACACTGACACAATTCTACTATAACGGGATGTCACACTGACACATATTCTACTATGTAACGTGGATTGTAACACCATATCTATATGTAACGAGTGTCGAGATGACACTGACACATATTCTACTATGTAACGGGATGTCACACTGACACATATTATTCTACATAGTAACGGGATGTCACACTGACACATATTCTACTATGTAACGGGATGATGTCAAACTGACACTATTCTACTAGTAACGGGGATGTCACACTGACACATATTCACTATTAACGGGTATTACTGCAACTATAGTTACAGTAACACAGGACACTGATACACTAACTGGCTGTACATGCACATATTCTACTATGTAACGGGATGTCACACTGAATATTCTACTATTAACGGATGTCACACATGACACATATTCTACTATGTAACGGGATGTCACACTGACACATATTCTACTAGTAACGGGATGTCACACTGAACATATTCTTATTATAACGGGATGTCACACTGACACAATATTCTACTACTGTAAAGGGGATGTCACACTGACAAATATATTCTACGTAACGGGATGTCACCACTGACACATTCTACTAATAACGGGATTCACATCACCTTTGTCATATTGTCACAACTATATTCTACTATATAAGGATTTTGTCACACTGAATATTCTACTATATAACGGGATGTCACACTGATACTTCTACTATATAACGGGAGTCACACTGACACATATTCTACTATTAACGGTGTAGATGTCACACTGATATTTACTATTAAGGGATGTCACACTGGACACATATTCTACTATGTAACGGGATGTCACACTGACACAATTCTACTTTAACGGGGATGTCACCTGAATATTCTACTATATAACGGGATGTCCCACTGACACATATTCTACTACGTAATGGCGTGTCACACTGACACATATTCTAAACATAAAGGAGGATGTCACAACTGACATATTCTAACTATTATAACGGATGTCACACTGAATACATATTCTACTAATAGTAACGGGATGTCACACTGACACATCTTTTACCTATGTTAAAGGGATGTCACACTGACACATATTTCTACTATGTAAGAGGACGTATGTCACTGACACATATTCTACTATATAACGGGATGTCCACACTGACACATATTCTACTACTGTAACGGGACGTCAACTGACATATTCTACTATGTAACGGGGATGTCACACTGACACATTTCTACTATACTGTGCATGCCAATTCACTGAAGCTCATACGGACGTGACACGACACATATTCTACTATGTAACGGGATGTCACAATGACACATATTCTACTATGTAACGGGATGTCACACTGACATATATTACTATTGTGTTGTAACGGGATGATGTCACACTGACACATTATTCTACTGGATGTCACACTGGACACATATTCTACTATAACGGGATTGTCACATGACACATATTCTACTATGTACGGGATGGGAGTGTCACACTGACATGACACATATTCTACTATATAACGGGATGTCAACAACTGACACATATTTCTACTATATACGGGATGTCACACTGACACAATTCTTACTATTGTAACGGGATGTCACACTGACAATATTCTACTAGTAAAGGGATGTCACACTGACACATTCTACTACATAACAGATGTCACACTGACTATTATACGAATTATAAATGATGATGTAACACGAATGCTCACTAGATAACGGGGTCACACTGACACATATTCTAATATTAACGGATGTCACCTGAACATATTCTACTATTAACGGGATGTACACCTGACATCATTCTAATTAACGGATGTGTCACACTGACAAATATTCTACTATAACGGGATGTCACACGACACAATTCTACTCTATTAACGGGATGTCACACTGACACTATTTCTACTATGTAACGGGAGTTGTCAATGAACCATTCTACTATGTAACGGGATGTCACACTGACACAGATTCTTACTATGTAAAGGGATTGTCACACTGACACATATTATACATTAACGGGAGTGTCACACTGACACATATTCTACTATGTAACGGGGATGTCACACTGACATATCACTATGAACGGTGATGTCACACGACACTATTCTTACTATGTAACGGGATGTCACACTGACACATATTCTACTATGTAACGGGATGTCACACTGACACATTATTCTACTAGTATAAGGATGTCACACGAAATAATTCTATAGTAACGGGATGTCACAATGACACATATTCTACACGTATAACGGGATGTCACACTGAACACATTCTACTATAACGGGGATGTCACACTGATATTCTACTATATAACGGGATGTCACACTGAAATATTCTACTATAAAGGGGATTGTACACTGACACATATCTACTATGTAACGGGATGTCACACTGACCATATTCTACTATAACGGGATGTCACACCTGGACACAGATCTACTATCTCCGGGCGGGCCGTCCCTGCCCCCCTCTTCTCCCTCTCTCACGGGCTTGTCCACGGCCCCTGACCCCCATCTCTCCGCTCTCCCGGCTTGTCCCCCGACCCTATTCTCCCTATTCTCCGGGCTTTTACCCCGTCCCCCCCCCCCTTGCCCATCTTCCACTCCCCCTCTGCCGGGCTTGTACACTTGACACATATGAATCTAATAAGTAACGGTGGATTGTCACAATGAACATTCTACTACGGTAACGGGATTGTTGATTGATGTGGTGTCACACGATATTCTACTATATAACGGGGAGGTCACATTGATATTCATTACTATAAACCGGGATTTTTTTTTTTTGGATTTTTTGTAACACTGAAGCATATTTCTACTATGTAAAGGGCGATTGTTTTTTGGATGTGTTCGGTCACACACTGACAACATATTATATATATTGTAAAGGCCTGAGGGGGAGGATGGAGATTTTTTTTTGTCAACAGGACCAAATATTCTTACTTATGTTGTAACGGGGGATGTCAAACTGACAATATCTACCATATTCTACGATTAAAGGGATTGTTTTTTTGAAACACTGACACATAATATATATATAACGGGATGTGGGAATGTTGTCACACTGGACTACATATTCTACTATTGTACCGGGATTGTGTTTTGTCACACTGACAAAATTCTATATTGGAACGGGATGGATGTTCACACTGACATAGTCTAATATCTGTAACGGGATTTTTTTGTCACATGGATGACTGAACATTATTTACTATTTAACGGTGATTGTTATTGTCACACTGACACATATTCTTACTCTTGTACGGGATGTCCACTGACACATATTCTACTATATAACGGGATGTGTCTTGTGTCAAACTGACACCATATTCTACATATAACGGATTTTATTTGATGTGGTTTAGGATTGTTTGATGGCACACTGACACAATCTAATATATTAACTGGTGATGGGGATTTGTCACCTTGACCAATGACACATATTCTTACGATGTTGTGAACGGGGGATCTTGTCACCACGACACATAGTCTACTACGTAGTATTCTACTACGTAACGGTATGGTACACGACACATTCTACTACCTAACGGGATGTCCACTGATATTCTACTATATAACGTGGGATTGTCACAACTGATTTCTACTATAACGGGATTTTGGGGATGTCAACACTGAAACATATTCTATATGTAACGGGGGGGAGAGATTTGTTGTCACACAGACACATATTAGAAGATATTAACGGGGACGTTTTTTGAACACTGAAATATTATAACTATATAACGGGAGTTTTTTGTCACCACTGACAAATATTACCTACTAATATAAAGGTGAGGGTTTTGTCACAATGACAACATTCTATACATAGCATAACGGGATTGTTCCCACTTATATTTACTATATAACGGGAATAAAATTGATTTTGCCCACGATATTCTACTATAAACCGGTGAATGGTCACATGACACATATTTCTACTACTGTAAACGGGATGTAGACTACGACACCTTATTTACCTAGTTCAAACAGGGGGATATTGTTTATGATGGGCTGTGCACATGACACCATCGTCTACTAAATAAAACGGAGAATTGGATTGCTGTCACACTGATAATTTACTATATAACGGAGATGCCCACTGAATATTTTCAACTGATATAAACGGGATGGACTGACATTGTCACACTGTGCACATAGTCTACTATGTAACGGGAGGTGTATGTCACACTGACACATATATTCTACCTCTATAAGGGCGATGATCAACACTGACCATATTCTACTATATAACTGGAGAATTGTACAACACTGACACATCATTTACTCTAAATAACGGGGAGTTGTCACACTGAACATTTTCTACGACATAACGGCATCAGACATGTCACACTGTGATAATTCTACTGTATTATAAACGGGATGTCACACTGACACATATTCTACTATGTAACGGGATGTCACACTGACACATATTCTACTATATAACGGGATGTCACACTGACACATTCTACTATGTAACGGGATGTCACACTGACACATATTCTACTATATAACGGGATGTCACACTGACACATATTCTACTATGTAACGGGATGTCACACTGACACATATTCTACTATGTAACGGGGATGTCACACTGACACATATTCTACTACGTAACGGGATGTCACACTGACACATTCTACTACATAACGGGATGTCACGCTGATATTCTACTATATAACGGGATGTCACACTGACACATTCTACTATGTAACGGGATGTCACACTGACACATATTCTACTATATAACGGGATGTCACACTGACACATATTCTACTATGTAACGGGATGTCACACTGACACATATTCTACTATGTAACGGGCTTCACAATTAGCGACTTCTACTACAAACTGGATGTCACACTGATATTCTACTATATACGGGATGTCACACGACACATATTCTACTATGTAACTGGATGTCACACTGACACATATTGTCTATAACGGATGTCACCCTGATTTCTACTATATAACGGATGTCACACTGACACACATTCTACTATGTAACTGGATGTCACACTGACCATATCTACTACTATTACACGGATGTCACACTGATATTCTACTATATACGGGATGTCACACTGATATCTACTATATAACGGGATGTCACACTGACACATATTCTACTATGTACAGGGATGTCACACTGACCCCATATTCTACTATGTAACGGGATGTCACACCTGACACATTTCTACTATATAACGGGTGTTCACACTGACACATATTCTACTATGTAACGGGTGTCACACGGACACATTTCTACTATGTAACGGGATGCACACTGACATATTCTACTATATAACGGGATGTCACATTGACCCATATTCTACATGTAACGGGATGTCACACTGAAACATATCTACTATGAACGGGATGTCACACTGACACATATTCTACTATGTAACGGGATGTCACACTGACATATTCTACTATGTAACGGATGTCACGCTGACACATATTCTACTATGTAACGGGATGTCACACTGACACATATTCTACTATATAACGGGATGTCACACTGACACATTCTACTACTAACGATGTCCACCTGACACTTCTACTATAACGGGATGTCACCCTGATATTCTACTATATAACGGGATTCACACTGATATTCAACTATATAACGGGATGTCACACTGATATTCTACTATATAACGGGATTTCACAACTGACACATATTCTACTAGTAACGGGATGTCAACTGATATTCTCCTATATAACGGGATGTCACACTGACACATTATCTACTATAACGGGATGTCACACACTGACACATATTCTACAATATAACGGGATGTCACACTGGATATTCTACTATATAACGGATGTCCCCACTGACACTATTCTACTACGTATGGGATGTCAACACTGACAATTCTACTACATAAGGAGTCACACTGATATTCTCATCTATAACGGGATTTCACACACACTATCTTCTACTATTAACGGGATGTCACACTGACACATATTCTACTATGTAACGGATGTCACACTGACACATTTCTACTATGTACGGATGTCACACTGACACATATTCTACTATATAAGGGATGTCACACTGACACTATTCTATTAAACGGGAGTCAAACTGACACAATTCTACTTAGTAACGGGATGTCACACTGACACATATTCTACTATATAACGGGATGTCACACTGACACATATTCTACTATGTAACGGGATGTCACACTGACACATATTCTACTATGTAACGGGATGTCACACTGACATATTCTACTATGTAACGGATGTCACACTGACACATTTCTACTATGTAACGGATGTCACCCTGACCATCTTCTATATAACGGATGTCACACTGAACATATCTAACTATATACGGGAGGTCACACTGACACATATTCTACTATATAACGGGATGTCACACTGACACATTTCTACTATGTAACGGATGTCACACCACACATATCTACTATGTATGGGATGTCACACTGACACATATTACTACATAACGGATGTCACACTGATATCTACTATATAACGGGATGTCACACTGACTATTCTAACTATTAACGGGATGTCCCACTGCACATTTCTACTAGTAACGGGATGTCACACTTGACACATATCTACTATGTAACGGGATGTCACACTGACACATATTCACTATTAAACGGATGCACACTGACAATTTCACTATGTAACGGAATGTCACACTGCACATATTCTACATATAACGGGATGTCACACTGACACACATATTCTACTATTAACGGGATGTCACACTGACCATCTACTATGTAAACGGGATGTCACACTGACCATATTCTACTATGAACGGGATGTCACACTGACACATATTCTACTATGTAACGTATGTCACACTGACACATATTCTACTATGTAACGGGATGTCACACTGAAATCTTCACATGTACGGATGTCACTGACACATATTCTACTATTAACGGGATGTCACATGACACATCTACTATGTAACGGGATGTCACACGACACATATTCTACTATAACGGGTGTCACACTGACACATATTCACTATGTAGGGATGTCCACTGGACACATATTCTACTAGTAACGGGATGTCACACTGACACATTCTACTATACGGATGCCACGACTGATATTCTACTATATAACGATGTCACACTGATATTCTACTATATACGGAGTCACCCTGATTTCTACTATAACGGATGTCACACTGACACATATCTACTATATAACGGGATGTCACACTGATATTCTACTATATAACGGGATGTCACACTGCACACATATCTACTATGTAACGGGATGTCACACTGACACATATTCTACTATATAACGGGATGTCACACTGATATTCTACTATATAACGGGATGTCCCCTGACACATATTCTACTACGTAATGGGATGTCACACTGACACATTCTACTACATAACGGGATGTCCCACGATTTCTACATATCCGGAGATGTCACACTGATATTCTACTATGTAGACGATGTCACACTGACACATTCTCTACTATGTACGGGTGTCACACTGACCACATATTCTACTATGTAACGGGATGGTCCACACTGACACATATTCTACTATATAACGGGATGTCACACCTGACACATATTCTACTATGTAACGGGACGTCAAACTGACACATTTCTACTATGTAACGGGGATGTCACACTGACACATATTCTACTATATAACGGGATGAACACTGACACATTTCTCTGAACGGATGTCACACTACATCATCTTCTATCTAATGTAACGGATGTCACACTGCATCTTCTACTATGTAAGCGATGTCACACTGACCCATATTCTACTATGTAACGGGAGATGTCACACTGACACATATTCTAACTAATTAAAGGATGTCACACTGAACACTAATTCTACTATTAAACGATGTCACACTGACACATATTCTACTATATAACGGGATGTCACACTGACACATTTCTACTATGTAACGGATGTCACCTGACACATTCTACTACGTTAGGGATGTCACACTGACACATTCTACACTATAACGGGATGTCACACTGATATTCTACTATAACGGGATGTCACACTGATATTCTTATCTAAATATACATGTCAAAACGGAACATATTCCTACTATGTAACGGGATGTCACACGGACACATATTCTACTATGTACGGTTGTCACACGACACATATTCCTCTATGTAACGGATGTCCACTGACATATTCTACTATGTAACGGGATGTCACACTGACACATATTCTACTATATAACGGATGTCACACTGACACATACATATTAAGGATGTCAACTGACACATCTACTAGTAACGGGATGTCACACTGACACATATTCTACTATGGACGGATGTCACACTGACCATATCCTACTATGTACGGGATGTCACACTGACACATATCTACTATGTAACGGGATGTCACACCTGACATATCTACTCTATGTACGGGATGTCACACTGACACATATTCTACCTGTAACGGATGTCACACGACACATATTCTACATGTCACTGATTTATGTCACACTGACACAATTCTACTATATACGGGATGTCACACTGACACATATTCTACTATGTAACGGGATGTCACACTGACACATATTCTACTAGTAACGGGATGTCACACTACATTCACACGTAACGGGTGTCCACTGATATTCTACTATATAACGATGTCACCTGAATTCTACTATATAACGGATGTCACACTGACACATATTCTAACTATGTAACGGGATGTCACACTGACACATATTCTACTATATAACGGGATTCACACTGACACTATTCTCCTATTAACGGGATGTCACACTGACACATATTCTACTATTAACGGGATGTCACACGACACATTCTACTATATAACGGAGGTCACCTACACTATATCCTACTATAGACGGGATGTCACCTGCACTATTCTACTATGTAACGGGATGTCACACTGACACATATTCTACATAGTAACGATGTCACACTGACACATTCTACTAGTAAACGGGATGTCACACTGATCATATCTACATATACGGGATGTCACACTGATATTCTACTATATAACGGGATGTCACACGTACACATACACTATGAACGGGATGTCACTCCTGACACTATCTACTTGTAACGGGATGTCACCGACACTATTCTACTATGTAACGGATGTCACACTGACATATTCTACTTATAACGGGATGTCACACTGACACTATTTCTACTATATACCGGGATGTCACACTGACACATATTCTACTATGTAACGGGATGGTCACACTGACACATATTCTACTATGAACGGATGTCACACTGACCTATTCTCATGTAACGGAATGTCACACTGACACATATCTACTATGATAACGGGATGTCACACTGACACTATTCTACTATGTAACGGGATGTCACACTGACACATATTCTACTATATACGGGATGTCACACTGACACATATTCTACTATAACGGGATGTCACACTGACCCCTAGTCTCCTACTATAACGGGATTTCACACTGACACATATTCTACTATGAAGGATGTCACACTGACACATATTCTACTATAACGGGGATGTCACACTGACACATTCTACTACTAACGGATCACATGATATTCTACTAAGACGTGAATGTACCCCTGAATCTACTATATAACGGGATGTCACACTGACACATATTCTACTATGTACGGGATTCACACTGACACATATCTACTATATAACGGGATGTCACACTGACATATTCTACTATATAAACGGGATGTCACACTGACACATATCTACTATAACGGGTGTACACTGAACATTCTACTATAACGGATGTCCACTGATATTCTACTATATAACGGGATGTCACACACTATTTCTCTATATACGGGATGTCCACACCTGACACATATTCTACTATGTAACGGGATGTCACACTGACACATATTCTACTATAAACGGAATGTCACCTGACATTCTACTACATATGTCATATCTACTATACGGGATGTCAACTGACGATTCTACTATATACGGGATGTCACACTGACACATATTCTACTATGTAACGGCTGTCACACTGACACATTTCTACTATATACGGGATGTCACACTGAACATATTCTACATATAACGGGATGTCACACTGACACATTCTACTATATACGGGATGTCACACTGACACATATCTACTACATACGGATGTCCTGATATTCTACTATATACGGGATGTCCCCCTGATATTCTACTATATAACGGATGTCACACTGACTTTCTCTATATACGGATGTCACACTGACACATATTCTACTATGTAACGGGATGTCACACTGACATATTCTACTATGTAACGGATGTCACACTGACACATATTCTACTATACGGATGTCCACTGACACATATCTCTAATAAACGGGATGTCACACTGACACATTCTACTATGTACGGATTCCACTGAACATATTCTACTATTAACGGGATGTCACACTGACACATATTCTACTATATACGGGTGTCACCTGACACATTCTACATGTAACAACGGGATGTCACACTGACACAATTCTACTATATAACGGGATGTCACACTGACACTTCTACTATTAACGGGATGTCACACTGACACATATTCTACTATGTGACGGGATGGTCACACTGACCATATTCTACTACGTAACGGGATGTCACACTGACACATTCTACTACATAACGGGATGTCACACTGATATTCTACTATATAACGGGATGTCACACTGATATTCTACTATATAACGGGATGTCACACTGATATTCTACTATATAACGGGATGTCACACTGACACATATTCTACTATGTAACGGGCTTCACAATACGGACCTTCTACTACATAACTGGATTCACTCTGATATTCTACTATATACGGGATGTCACACCTGACACATATTCTACTATGTACTGGATGTCACACTGACACATATTTACTATAACGGATGTCACCTGATCTTCTACTATATAACGTGATGTCACACTGACACACACTTCTACTATGTACTGGATGTCACACTGACCATAGTCTACTACCTATGTACACGGGATGTCACACTGACTATTCTACTATATACGGTGATGTCACACTGACTATTCTACTATATAACGGATGTCACACTGACACATATTCTACTATGTAAGGGATGTCACACTGACCCCATATTCTACTATGTAACGGGATGTCACCACACTGAACACATTTCTACTATATAACGGGTGTTCACACTGACCATATTCTACTATGTAACGGGTGTCACCGGACACATTTCTACTATGTAACGGGATGTCACACTGCACATATTCTACTATATAACGGGATGTCACATGCACCATATTCTACATGTAACGGGATGTCACAACTGAACATATCTACTATATACGGATGTCCACTGACACATATTCTACTATGTAACGGGATGTCACACTGACAATTCTACTATGTAACGGGATGTCACACTGACACATATTCTACTATGTAACGGGATGTCACACTGACACATATTCTACTATATAACGGGATGTCACACTGACACATTCTACTACTAACGTATGTCACCTGACACTTCTACTATAACGGGATGTCACCTGATATTCTACTATATAACGGGATTCACACTGATATTCAACTATTAACGGGATGTCACACTGATATTCTACTATATAACGGGATTTCACAACTGACACATATTCTACTATAACGGATGTCCAACTGAATTCTCTAATATAACGGGATGTCACACTGACACATTATTCTACTATAACGGGATGTCACACACTGACACATATTCTACTATAACGGGATGTCACACTGATATTCTACTATATACACGGATGTCCACACTGACACTATTCTACTATATGGGATGTCACACTGACACATTCTACTACATAAAGGAGTCACACTGATATTCTCACTATAACGGGATTTCACACACACTATCTTCTACTATATAACGGGATGTCACACTGACACATATTCTACTATGTACGGATGTCACACTGACACATATTCTACTATGTACGGATGTCACACTGACACATATTCTACGCTATATAACGGGATGTCACACCTGACGATATTCTATATAAACGGGAGTCCAAACTGACACAATTCTACTCAGTCAACGGGATGTCACACTGACACATATTCTACTATATAACGGGATGTCACACTGACACATATTCTACTATGTAACGGGATGTCACACTGAACACATATTACTATGTAACGGGATGTCACACTGACATATTCTACTATGTAACGGATGTCCCACTGACACATATTCTACTATGTAACGGATGTCACCTGACCATCTTCTATATAACGTGATGTCACACTGAACATATCTAACTATATACCGGGAGGTCACACTGACACATATTCTACTATATAACGGGATGCACACTGACACATTTTACTATGTACGGATGTCACACGACACATATTACTTACTGTAGGGATGTCACACTGACACATATTCTACATAACGATGTCAACACTGATATCTACTATATAACGGGATGTCACACTGACATATTCTAACTAATGCTAACGGGAACTGTCCCACTGCACATATTCTACTATGTAACGGGATGTCACACTGACACATATTCTACTATGTAACGGGATGTCACACTGACACATATTCACTATTAAACGATGCACAACTGACAATTTCACTATTAACGGAATGTCACACTGCACATATTCTACATATAACGGGATGTCACACTGACCCATATTCTACTATTAACGGGATGTCACACTGACCATCTACTATGTAAACGGGATGTCACACTGACCATATTCTACTATGAACGGGATGTCACACTGACACATATTCTACTATGTAACGAATGTCACACTGACACATATTCTACTATGTAACGGGATGTCACACTGACACATCTTCACATGTACGGATGTCACTGACACATATTCTACTATGTAACGGGATGTCACTGACACATCTACTATGTAACGGATGTCACACTGACACATATTCTACTATAACGGGATGTCACACTGACACATATTCACTATGTACGGGATGTCACACTGACACATATTCTACTAGTAACGGGATGTCACACTGACACATTCTACTATACGGGATGCCACCTGATATTCTACTATATAACGATGTCACACTGATATTCTACTATATACGGAGTCACCTGATTTACACTATAAGCGGATGTCACACTGACACTATCTACTATGTAACGGGATGTCACACTGATATTCTACTATATAACGGATGTCACACATGCACACATATCTACTATGTAACGGGATGTCACACTGACACATATTCTACTAATAACGGGATGTCACACTGATATTCTACTATATAACGGGATGTCCCCTGACACATATTCTACTAGTAATGGGATGTCACACTGACACATATCTACACATAACGGGATGTCCCACGGATTTCTACATTCCGGAATGTCACACTGATATTCTACTATGTAACGGGATGTCACACTGACACATATCTCTACTGATGTACGGGATGTTCACACTGACACATATTCTACTATGTAACGGGATGTCCCACACTGACACATATTCTACTATATAACGGGATGTCACACTGACACATATTCTACTATGTAACGGGACGTCAAACTGACACATTCTACTATGTAACGGGATGTCACACTGACACATATTCTACTATATAACGGGATGACACTGACACATTCTCTCTAACGGATGTCACACTGACATATTTTACTAATGTAACGGGATGTCACACTGCATCTTCTCTATGTAACATTCACACGACATATTCTACTATGTACGGGATGTCACACTGACACATTTCTAACTAATTAAGGATGTCACACTGACATCTATTCTACTATAAACGATGTCACACTGACACATATCTACTATATAACGGGATGTCACACTGACAACATTTCTACTTATGTAACGGATGTCACCTGACACATATTCTACTACGTAAGGGGATGTCACACTGACACATTCTATTCACTATAACGGGATGTCACACTGATATTCTACTATAACGGGATGTCACACTGATATTCTTATCTAAATAACATGTCAACGGAACTATTCCTACTATGTAACGGGATGTCACACGACACATATTCTACTATGTACGGTTGTCACACGACACATATTCTACTATGTAACGGATGTCCACTGACACATATTCTACTATGTAACGGGATGTCACACTGACACATATTCTACTATTAACGGATGTCACACTGACACATACACTATGTAAGGATGTCAACTGACACATCTACTAGTAACGGGATGTCACACTGACACATATTCTACTATGTACGGGATGTCACACTGACCACTATCTACTATGTACGGGATGTCACACGACACATATCTACTATGTAACGGGATGTCACACTGACATATTACTCTATGTACGGGATGTCACACTGACACATATTCTACTGTAACGGGATGTCACACGACACATATTCTACATGTACGATGTCACACTGACACAATTTACTATATAACGGGATGTCACACTGACACATATTCTACTATGTAACGGGATGTCACACTGACACATATTCTACTAGTAACGGGATGTCACACTACCATTCACAGTAACGGTGTCACTGATATTCTACTATATAACGATGTCACACTGACAATTCTACTATAAACGGATGTCACACTGACACATATTCTACATGTAACGGGATGTCACACTGACACATATTCTACTATATAACGGGATTCACACTGCATATTCTCTATATAACGGGATGTCACACTGACACATATTCTACTATGTAACGGGAAGTGTCACACGGACCATATCTACTATATAACGGAGGTCACCTGACACATATTCCTACTATATGACGGGATGTCACCTGACTATCTACTATAACGGATGTCAACTGACACATATTCTACATACGTAACGATGTCACACTGACACATCTACTAGTAACGGGATGTCACACTGATCATTCTACTATATACGGGATGTCACACTGATATTCTACTATATAACGGGATTGTCACACGGACACATACACTATGAACGGGATGTCACCCTGACACTATTCTACTATAGTAACGGGATGTCACACGACACTATTCTACTATGTAACGGATGTCACACTGACATATTCTCCTTATAACGGGATGTCACACTGACACTATTTCTACTATATACCGGGATGTCACACTGACACATATTCTACTATGTACCGGGATGCACACTGACACATATTCTACTATGGAACGGATGTCACACTGACACTTATTCTCCATTAACGGAATGTCACACTGACACATATCTACTATGATAACGGGATGTCACACTGACACTATTCTACTATGTAACGGGATGTCACACTGACACATATTCTACTATAACGGGATGTCACACTGACACATATTCTACTATATACGGGATGTCACACTGACCTAGTCTCTACTATAACGGGATTCACACTGACACATATTCTACTATGAACGGGATGTCACACTGACACATATTCTACTAGTAACGGGATGTCCACTGACACATTCTACTACATAACGGATTCACATGTATATCTACTATAGACGTGAATGTACCGACATCTACTATATAACGGGATGTCACACTGACACATATTCTACTATGTAACGGGATTCACACTGACACATAGATCTACTATATAACGGGATGTCACACTGACATATTCTACTATCATAAACGGGATGTCACACTGACACATTCTACTATAACGGGATGTCACACTGAACATTCTACTATAACGGATGTCACACTGATATTCTACATATAACGGGATGTCACCACTGACATATTCTACTATATACGGGATGTCCACACACTGACACATATTCTACTATGTAACGGGATGTCACACTGACACATTTCTACTATAAACGGATGTCACCTGACATTCTACTACATAAGGAGTGTCCACCTTATTCTAACTATATACGGGATGTCCAACTGAATTCTTATATAGGGATGTCACCTGACACATATTCTACTATGTAACGGGTGTCACACTGACATTTCTACTATATACGGGATGTCACACTGAACATATTCTACATTAACGGGATTCACACTGACACATATCTACTACTATACGGGAGTCACACTGACACATATCTACTACATAACGGATGTCCCTGATATTCTACTATATACGGGATGTCCCCACTGATATTCTACTATCATAACGGATGTCACACTGATTTCTCTATATACTGGATGTCACACAACATATTCTACTATGTAACGGGATGTCACACTGACATATTCTACTATGTCACTTGGATGTCCACACTGACACATATTCTACTTGAACGGATGTCCACTGACACATATCTCTACATAAACGGGATGTCACACTGACCACATCTCTACTATGTACCGGATTCCACTGAACATATTCTACTACTGTAACGGGATGTCACACTGACACATATTCTACTATATACGGGTGTCACACTGACACATTCTACATGTAACAACGGGATGTCACACTGACACAATTCTACTATATAACGGGATGTCACACTGACACATTCTACTATGTAACGGGATGTCACACTGACACATATTCTACTATGCACGGTGATGTCACACTGACACATTTCTACTACGTACGGGATGTCACACTGACACATTCTATCTACATAACGGGATTCACGCTGATATTCTACTATATACGGGATGTCACACTGACACTTCTACTATTAACGGGATTCCACACTGACACATATTCTACTATTAACGGGATGTCACACTGACACATATCTACTATGTACCGGGATGTCACACACTGACCCATATTCTACTATGTAACGGGGATGTTCACCTACACATATTCGTACTATTCCTACTAAGTAACGGGATGTCCACACTGACCCTTCTACCTATGTAACGGGATGTCACACTGACACATATTCTAATATTTAACGGGATGTCACACTGACACATATTCTACTATATAAAGGGATATCACACTGACACATTCTACTATGTAACGGGATGTCACACTGTTACTTTCTACTATATAATAGGATGTCACACTGATATTCTACTATGTAACGGGAAGTCACACTGATTCTACTATGTACAAAACAGGAGAGAGAAAAAAAAAGAGCAGCATGCAACACTCTGTAAAATAAAGACTAAAATTCCTTTATTGTATACGGGGAAATGTACATAAAAGAGTTAAAAACACACTACTACTTTCCCTAAAGTGCAAAACATATCGACCAAAAACAATGCTAAGTGGGCTATTACAGTATTAGCATAAGTATGCATAACCCCCCCACTAATAGCATGTCTACCACTCCGTAGGTCAGTCATAGGACTTCACAAAGTACAATATTATACCTAATACGTGTCGGAACTTCTGAGATCAATGCATTTTGGCTATCAATGAAGCCGTCATCAGGATCATCAGTTTCTGTTACTCACACCATCTTTAAAGGGCCAAGAGGAGGACACACACCCCCAGCACCTTAACCCTAACCAAACACCCGTAAATTTTATTGAACCACAATTTAAAAACTTCCAATCACGTCCTGAGGAAATATAATTAGCTCTGGTGTAACACCTACTGGAAAAAGATCAGCAAATGTATACTCATTTGTAAATTGACATCTAGCATCTAAATAACAATCGTCAACCTTACTCATTACTGATCCCCCATCTACACTTCACAACCGAGTCTCAAACGGTTTCATTGTAACAAAGTTAATGCCAATCATATGTACTTCGATCCCTGTTACAAGTCACATTGCTACATTGTCCCCATCCACCGTAATATATGTCGGGTGAATGACATATATATATTCATTCTGGTAAAGTATAGCGCACTCATTGGATTTCCTTCAACAATACAAACGACAAAATCAACACAAACGACAAATCGATGCATTTCAGCTAAGTGTTGCAGTCCTCAAGATATGATGTCATCACTAGTGGACACACTTTAAGGTAAGTGAAAACCCCTCCTTCCCAAAACACACTCCCTAGGTGCTCAGTGCTTATAATAAATTAATAAATAAATATATTTACATTCCAACACCTTCATGTGATAAATATTACCCTCTAAAAATGTTAAAAACTTTAAAAAAAAAAATACTAAACAGTCACCTAAAATGAATAATCAAAACAAGCTCTATCAATGCATGTATCTTTTTAAATAATGCAACGACATAGTTATAACATGCTAAACCAAAAGGTTTCTAGCATTGTACTTACGTATACAGATAAATAATAATGTTCTAACCACACAGATAGAATAGCACATCAAAACCCCAATATTTTAGCATGAGAGAAGAATATTTCAATCAATGTCCGAACCCCATGAGTATGTTTCTAAGTTCTAGCAATCCATTTATATCAAGACTAGATGTTCTATAAAAAGCAGGATAAGACCAATTTAAACCTCTTGGTAATAGTGTGTCGAGAGTTTTTATCCACCAGGCTTCCCTACAAAGTTACTTTTTAGCTTGTTCATGTGAGTTCAGCGTGTCCGTTACCTGCTCAATAACCATCCATCTCAATGTGGCCAGAGTATGGTTGGCCTCCTTAAAATGGCGGGCCGCTGATAGTTCCCCAAATTTAAACGTATTTCATTTTGTGTGTCAACTGTCGGTGATTGGCCATGCGTTCCCTAATTGTAGTTGTGGTTTTGCCAACATAATATAGCCCACAGAGGCAGGTTATAAAATACACCACATCTGTGCTTAGACCCCCCAATCTTTTTCTGATCTTAAAACGGTGTCCTGTATGTGGATGGGGAAAGTCACCTCCAGTTAACATCGAACTGCATCTTTGACACGCTGTACATTTAAAACAGCCTGTTCTTTTATTATTTACTTGTAGCCAAGTACCTGAATTCTGATTTGTTTGGGGGCTATATATGTTTTTACTATGATATTTAGGAGGTTTTTACCTCTCCTATAGGCGACCATCGGAATGGGACCCTGTGAATGGAAATGTAGAGTCACTGGTCAACAGATCCCAGTGATTTAAAACACCATTTTTTATGTCTGCGCTATGTTGAGAAAACTGGAGGGTATAAGGGATTTTATTGTTGACCTCCCTGTATTTTTTATTTGCCTGGGCCCTTCTCTGAATTTCTGCTCAGCCCTATTTCTCTGATCATTGAGTATTTATACCCCTACCAATAATTTTTTTTGTCGTCTCTTCCAGTTGTTTTTTTGCTGTTTCAATGTTAAAGTTATTAATTTAACACCCTTGGCACCTAGGTTTGGAGTTCCTAATGTGTCCCCCTCTTTATAAATCCTCAGAACTAGATAATCCACACACTCCTGTCTAGGCATCATAGTCAATTTAATGGGCGAAGGCTGCTCATTTAAAAATTTTAGAAAATGTCTACATTCCACCATGTCTCCTTTCTAAATTAGAAACAAATCGTCTATGAATGAATAGGTTTGAGTGTCGCTTAGTTGGTCCAATATTTCAGATCTATAATATTGGAGAACCATTAATACTATGGACCCCCCTTTATCTGCTGGCCTGACAATCAAATTTTTATCATCCATGAGTGATTTTAATGCCTCACGTTCTCTTGAGCTGTGCTTGAGTGTATCTGTATACCTGTGGACTACATATTCTACATAACAGGTAGTCCTACTTTAACACATTCTACATAACACTGCGACATATTCTATGTAAGAGGATGTCACACTGCAACATTCTATGTAAGAGGATGCACAACAAAAAAAGGACAGAACAACCGTTACGATATTCTATGTCAGAGGATGTCACACCGGAAATTTCTAGTAAGATTATGCACACTGCAACATTCATGTAAGAGGAGTCACACCGTTACCTATCTATGTAACAGGATGTCACACCCGCGAATATCCCTATGTAAGAGGATGTCACACACTGCACATTCTATGTAGAGGATGTCACACTGCAACATTCTATGTAAGAGGATGTCACACCGTTACATTTCTATTTAACAGATGTCACACCGCGAATATTCTATGTAAGAGGATGTCACACTGCAACATTCTATGTAAGAGGAGCTCACGATCACCACACCGTTACATATTCTATGTAACAGGATGTCACAACACAACTATTCTATGTAACAGGATGTCACACACAACATATTCTATGTAAGAGGATGTCACACGCCGACATATTCTAGTAGAGGATGTCACACTGCGACAAGGATGTCACACGCGCGACATATTCTCATGTAAGAGGATGTCACACTGCAACATTCTATGTAAGAGGATGTCACACACTGCAACTTCTATGTAAGAGGATGTCACACCACAACAACCGCTTACATATTCTATGTAACAGGATGTCACACACCGCGAAATATTCTATGTAGAGGATGTCACACTGCAACATTCTATGTAGAGGATGTCAACCGTTAATATTCTATGTAACAGGATGTCACTCCACAACATATTCTATGTAACGGATGTCACACGCACACATATTCTATGTAAGAGGATGTCACACTGCGACATATTCTATTTAAGAGGATGTCACACTGCGACAAGGATGTCAGTCACACAGCGGACATATCCATGTAAAGAGATGTCACACTGCGACATTTCTATGTAAAAGGATGTCACACCGCTAATATTCTAGTTAGAGGATGTCACACCGTTACATATTCTATGTAAGAGGATGTCACACTGCACTATTTCTATTAAGAGGATGTCACACTGCAACATTCTATGTAAGAGGATGTCACACTGCACATTCATGTAAGAGGATGTCACACTGTTACATTTCTATGTAACAGGATTCACACCGTGAAATATTCTATGTAAGAGATGTCACACTGCAACATTCTATGTAGAGGATGTCACACCGTTACATATTCTATGTAACAGGATGTCACACCACAACATATTCTTGTAACAGGATGTACACCACACATATTCTATGTAAGAGGATGTCACACTGCGACATATTCTATGTAAGAGATGTCACACTGCGACAGGATGTCACACCGCGACATATTCCATGTAAGAGGATGTCACACTGCGACAATTCTATGTAAGAGGATGTCACACACGCTACATATTCTAGGTAGAGGATGTCACACCGTACATATTCTATGTATAGGGTGTTACAACCAAGGACATTTCCATGTAGAGGATGTCACACCGCGACTATTCTATGTAAGAGGATGTCACACTGCGCCATATTCTATGTAAGAGGATTTCACACACGGCACATATTCTATGTAAGAGGATGTCACACTGCGACATATCTATGTAGAGGATGTCACACGCACTATTCTATGTAAGAGGATGTCACACTGCGACATATTCATTTCAACAAGTTTTAGTATTTCCAACTAAGGGTAAACAATTACGAAAAATAATGAGGGCAATTTACATAAAAAAGAATGATCATGTTTGTAATTTGGAAATGTTTTAAACATTTCCTAAAGCATCACTTTTTTGTCTCAGCTTTTTATGGTTCTCCTATTTATATCAATAATTGTTACAGCAGTAAATTGGGATGAACACTTCCATAAATATGTTTGGGATCTGCTTTTCACTAACCAGTTCTTAAAAAAAAACAGTCTGATTCCTTTATTTTCATTCCTTGTAGGCCATTATAAATAGAACCTAGCTAAGAAAATTCAGTTTGCTTATAAACTAAACGGGCACTGGGTACACACATTTCCAATAAAGGGCTGATCCTGTCAGTACAGACGATTGGTCCTTATCCGTTAGGTGTCAGCACAGTTCTTCACGTTCCTGATCGTTCACCTTCAGCCTTGGGATCACTTGGAACTGCCTGAAAATTTCCATTGGCTGCGGTTGTCTACTTGTACTAAAGTGTTGGGAGTCGGCCTCGGCAAAAGGAAATGTGCGGAATGTTCTCCTTTTGCTTCACATAGGAAGAATGCTCTGGAAAAGATTCATTCTGTCATATTTTAAAGATCTGTACTGTGTGACCCACCTCAAATTGTCCTGTTCCCAGCAGTATGTTGCATTGAATAGCTCTGCAGTAACGCACAGCTGCATTCATTTTTACATGTTGTGGAGACCAACGGACACCAATAAGTCAATGGACTGTGGTTAATATAGTGGATAATGTACCCCCAACTGTAAATTTTAAGGATATTGAAGTCACAGAGGAGTTCCGTGACCATATAAAAGAACGAGGCCAGGGCCGTGTACCTTTTATACAGGGCACAGAACTCCAAGTTGACTTCTAATATCCCTTTAATTTACAGTTTGGGGTGCATTATTTATTATAACCTGTCCCTTTGTGGCTTCTGGTTTCCTTCTCCCCTGACTGTAAGATTAGAAAGGCTATAATCTTACAGTTTCTCCCATAGATATCCACCACAGTGGTAGGTTATAATCGCATAACTATGCTTATTACAGTGTGTTTGTTTTCCACTATCACTAGCTTGTGATTTTTTTCAAGGAACGATACACAGTAATGCATTGAAAAATTAGGAAAAGCCCACGCAAAGTGTTCGCTGTAACATATCCTTGGATCATTTCATTAACCTGCTGTAGAAAATTTATAACCCAGTTTTTACTAGTGAACTGCAGGATTCTTCTCTCTGCCTATTATTTCAAAATTAACTAAATTACATGAGTTAATGTCAAGCTTGCTAGTGGTGAAGAAGATCATGCTCACTCCCAGCACACTTACAGGGTACATTGTTATGCTTGTTCTCTGAGTTATTTAAACCTGAATCAGGTTAAACAGTAATACAATGAGCAGAAGGTGGAAGCCAGCAGGTGGGCCTGACCCTCTCATTTAATAACGATTAGTGAAGTAAAAGTCACTATTCATCTGTTAACACGAAAGCCTCTCTGCCACTTACTTCCCCCTCCCTGGTCTGATATTGAATCATAGCATACAGACAAGTTCATGCAATAGCAAGATTTGCTATAAAAACAATACAAACACATAAGTACTAATAAAATGGTAGATAAAGAGATAAAACCAGGACTTGTTTAAATTAAAATTAATCGATCATAGAACCACAAATGGGAATGTTCTATTTGCATGTTGTATTTTCATAAAGTGTATGCTTGTTAAAGTTAACTGAAGTCCCAAATCACCCATCCTAAATGTATTTTACATTAATTTCCACTTTAATCATTTTTTTCTCCTAAATTTGTTTTTATATTAGTTTCCAGTTTAGATACCCTTTGAGACCGAGGCCGCACTAAGTGCACATGCTTTGTGTGCTTTGTGTCACGTGCACTGCAATCTTTGTTATTTCAGGGTTTGGAGTGCATGCGAATCACACCAAAATGGGTATCGCATACGCTCCAATCACCGGATCGCAGCGACACGCCCACGCCACCTAGTTTTGCACAAGATCTTAAAGATTTGATGGCACAAAGTTTTTTCTTGACCCTCTAAGTACAAGGCCCACTAGGCAGCGCAACACAATCGTGCTATCACGAGCAATTGCTATGTTGCGAGATTCCTGTGCGCTACCCTGCACATGCACTGTGATTCCTTTGATGTACTCTATTGCAGCGCATGCGATGTGCACCAAAATGACACCCGTATGCCCACTCGAAAAGGAACCGTAACGCAGCGGGTTAGTGGGGCCATCACCATCTACTTCTATTGGTGTGCATTGAGTGCTGCGCCAACACAGCGCACACTAAAACAGCCTGGGGGGCCTAGCACATCCAAAATGTGTCTGGCCCCTTCTCCCCAAGAGCAAGCCTGGCCAAGTTGTGTAAGAGAGTGTTCCTCTCATTGGTCAGGCAGAGTTCAGGGTCATAAAGTGATCTGCATTATTCTAGGGGCAGCCTTTTGTATTTTTTGGCAAAAAGACAGCATTATAGAATACGGGTTATCTTATTGCAAATTTTATGATACGAGCCTTTATAATATGCCCATGGGTATCTTCCCCTTCACAAAGTTAAACTTACAGGCCTACAAGTATCAGTTGCAAACATATTTTCTTTGTGAACATTAATATTATTCATTTTTTTTACAATCCAGAGGCACAAATCAAAAGTGTGCCTTTTTTAGAACCTCTTTAACATCTAAGCCCTATTTAATGAACCCACATTCTTGGCCCTCACCTTTTTTAATATTGATATTAAAATATCTTTCTTTTCTTACAATTCTTGATCCAATCGTGCATTAAAAAGTGCACACTAGTGTTGGCCATTTGTTGCGGCCACACTAGGTCGCCTAATCAGAGAGCATGTGATCTGCATTTTTGGCAGCACATTGGGAACGCGTGTGCTAGGACACGCAGTGGGTGTACGTAGCGTACGTAGTTTTCTTCTTAGTCTGACGTTGGATAAGTCCGAGTACACAGACGAAACACCGTCCGGCTTCTTTTAAACTCCTCCCCGACTTCTAGTATCATGATCACACTATCCAGTGGATGCGGTGAGACCTCTCTCTGTTGGTGATGCTTAAGCCACTGGGTATAGGATTAATATTTACATAGAATATGTTGTGGTGTGACATCCTGTTACATAGAATATGTAACGGTGTGACATCCTCTACGTGACACATATTCTACTATGTAACGGGATGTTGTCCACACTGACCATATTCTAATATATAAGGGATGTCACACTGACACATTCTACTAATAACGGGAGTCAAACCTGACACCTCTCTAACTACATAACGGGATGTCAACCTCGGATATTCACTATATAACGGGATTTGTCACATATGATATTCTACTATATACGGGATGTCACACTGATATTCTCTATTACACGGGATTGTTTCACACTGACACCGATATTCTACTAATGGAACGGAATTGACACACTTGTCCTAGGGAGTATCACGATAACATATATAAGCGGGTTGTCACCTGACACCAATTCTACTAGTTAACGGGTGTCACACTGACACATATTCTACTATATATAGCGAGGAACATGATATCTACCGTAATATAACGGGATGTCCACTGACACATGCATTCTACTATGTACGTGGATGTCACCTGACACCATATTCTTTTACTATCTACGGTATGTCACATGTATATTGCGGGTGCACAATGATTTATAATCAGGGATGTCACACTGAATATTCTACTATTAACGGGTGATGTCACACTGACACATATTTACTATGTAACGGGAATGTCCACCTATGACCACATATTCTACTATTAACGGGAAGTCACACTGACCACATATTCTACTATGTAGGGACACGGTTTCAAACACTGACACAAATTCCTACTATGTAACGCGATGTCACCAAACTGACACTTATGTGCTTACTATATAACGGGATGTCACACTGACAAATATTCTACTACTTGTAACGGGATGTACACGACACAATTCTACTATGTAACGGCGTCACATCTGACAATTTACTATTAACGGGATGACACACTGAACTATTCTACTATGTAACGGGATGTCACACTGACACATATCTACTATGTAACGGATATTCACACTGAACATATTTCTACTAATAACGGGATGTCACATGACCCATATTATACTAAAAAATATAACGGGATGTCACTGACCACATATTCTACTAGTAACGGGATTCACGACTGACACAATATTCTATACGTAATGGGATTGTCACACTGACACAATTCTACTAACTAACGGGATGTCACACTGATATTCTACTATAAACGGGATGTCACAACTGATATTCTACTATCTAAACCGGGACATGTCACACTGGGAACACATATTATCCTATGTAACGGATGTCACATGACACAATTTATATGTAACGGGATGTCACACTGACCCATCCATATACTATGTACCGGGGGTCACACTGACACATATTCTACTATGTAACGGGATGTACACTGACAAATTCTACTATATAACGGGATGTCACACGTTGACACATATTACTTATGTAACGGGATGTCACAACTGAACATATCGTCTACTATGTCCGGAGAATGTCACCATCTGACACCATATGCTAATAGAGTAACGGCGATGTCACACTGACACATCTTCACTATGTAACGGGATGTCCACTGAAATATTCTACATGTAGGGACTGTACACACGGTAATTCTACTATGTAAAGGGATGTCACACTGAACAACATATTCTACTATGTAAAGGGATGCTCAACACTGACACACTATTCTACTATTGTAACGGGCTTTACACTAATGACACACATATTCTAATATATACGGGATGTCACACCACTGATATCTATATATATAACGGGATGTCACACTGAAATATTATAATACTAAGGGATGTCACACTGACACATTATCACTACATGTAGGGATGTCACATGATATTCTACTATATAACGGGATGTCACCACGACATATTCACTATATAACGGGATGTCACACTGATATTCTACTAGATAACGGGGACTGGTCACACTGACACATATTATACTATTGTAACGGGATGTCACCGACTATTCTACTTTAGTAACGGGAAGAACCAAGGATGTCCACACTGAACATATTCTACTGTAACGGGATGTACATGACACATTCTACTATTATACACGGGATGTCACACTGACACATATTCTACTATATAAACGGCGGGATGCACCACTGAAACATATTCTACTAGTATGGGATGTCACATGACCACATTCTACTACATGAACGGGATGTACACGATATTTACTATATAACGGCTGACTGTCCACACGATATTCTACTACTTTTTAACGGTAACGATGTCACACTGACACATATTACTATGTAACGGGGATGCACACTGACCACATCTCTATATGTCCGGGATGTCACACTGACACATATTCTACTATAACGGGATGTCACAATGACACATATTCTACATGTAAGGTGTCACACACTGACACATTCTACTTAAGGGATGTCACAATGACACATATTCTACTATGTAACGGGATGTCACACTGACACATATTTACTATGTACGCGATGATGCACACTGACAACCTTTCTACTATGAACGGGGATGTCCACACTGACATATTCTACTATGTAACGGGATGTCACACTGAACATTCTACTAGTAAACGGGATGTCACACTGACAACATATTCTACTATGTAACGGGAGTCACAAGAGACATATTCTACTATTAACGGGATGTCACATGACACAATTCTACTATTAAAGGGATGTCACACTGACACAATTCTACTATGTAAAGGATGTCACACTGGACACATATTTACTACGTAATGGGATGTCACACTGGCAATTTTCTACTACCATTATAACGGGAGTCACACTGATATTCTACATTATAACGGATGTACACACATGATATTCTACTATATAACGGGATGTACACTGACACATATCTACTATGAACGGGATGTCACAATGACACATATTCTACTATGTAACGGGGATGTCACACTGACACATATTCTACTATGTAACGGGATGTCACACTGACACATATTTCTACTATGTAACGGGATGTCACATGACAACATATTTCTGTTTTCTCTTTCTACTAATTAACGGGATGTCCACTGGAACATATCTAATATGTAACGGATGTACAAACTGACACATATTCACTATGTAACGGGATGTCACACTGCACCATTATTCTACTATGTAACGGGGATGTCACACTGACATCACCATATTGCATACTCATGTAACGGAGATGGTCACACTGACACATATTCTTACTATGTAACGGGATTGTCACACTGACATATTCTACATGTAACGGGATGCACACTGACACATATTCTACTATACGGGATGTCAACTGACCATTCACTATGTAACGGATGTCACACTGACACATATTCTACTATATAACGGGATTGCACACTGACACATCTTCTACTATGTAAAGGATGTCACACTGACACAATTCTACTCGTAACGGGATGTCACACTGAAAAAAACACATTCTACTACTAACGGGATGTCACACTGATATTCTACTATATAACGGGATGTCACACTGATTATTCTACTATATAAAGGGATGTCACACTGACACATATTCTACATGTAACGGGGATGTCACACTGACCACATATTATACTATAAGGGATGTCACACTGACAATTCAACTATTATAAAAGGGATGTCACACTGACACATATTCTACTATATTAACGGGATGTACACTGACACATTCTACTAATAACTGGGATGTCACACTTGGACAACATATTCTCTATCATAACGGTGATGTCACAACTGACACATATTCTACTATGTAACGGGATGTCACACTGACACATATTACTACTACGGTAAACGGCTGTCACACTGACACATTCTACTAGTAACGGGATGTAACACTGACATATCTTACTATTATAACGGATGTCACACTGAATTTACTATATAACGGGATGTCACACTGACACCATATTCTATATGTAACGGGTGTCACACTGACAAATATATACTATGTAACGGGATGTCAACACTGACCACACTATTCTACTATATAACGGGATGTCACACTGACACTATAGATTCCATACATATTAACGGGATGTCACATGACACATATTCTACTATATAACGGGATGTCACACTGATACATATCTACTATATAACGGGATGTCACACTGCACATATTCACTATGTAACGGGAGCACACTGACATATCTACTATGTAACGGGATGTCACACTGAACATATTCTACTATTAACGGGATGTACACAATGAACATATTTACTATTAACGGGATGTCACAAGACACATAGTCACTATATAACGGGATGTCACACTGACATATTCTACACTATATAACGGGATGTCACACTGACACATATTCTACTATAGTAAGGGAGTCACACTGGACACATATTCTACTATGTAACGGGATGTCACAACGACACATATTCTACTACGTAACGGGAGTACACTGACACATATCTACTACTACGGGGATGTCACATTATTGCTACTATATACGGGATGTCACACTGAATTCTACTATATAACGGGATGTCACACTGACACCATATTATACTATGTAACGGGATGTCACACTGAACACTATCACTATTAACGGGATGTCACACTGCACATATTTACTATTAACGGGATTGTCACACTGACACATATTCTACTAATAACGGGGATGTCACACTGACACATTCTACTACATAACGGGATGTCACACTGAATTTTACTATATAACGGGATGTCACACTGACATATTCTACTATTTAACGGGAATGTCACACTGACACTATTCTATGTATGGTAACGGGATGTCAACACTGACACACACCTATTCTACTACTATATAACGGATGTCCACGATTTCTATACATACGGGATGTACAACACTATATTCTACATTAACGGGAGTCCACTGATATTCTTACTATAACGGGATGTCACACTGACACATATTCTACTATAAGGGATGTCACACTGACACTATTTACTATATAACGGGGATGTCACACGATATCTATTACTACTATATACGGGATGTCACACTGCACATATTCTACTATATAACGGGATGTCACACTGACACATTCTACACATAACGGATGTACACTGATATTACTATATAAACGGGATGTCCACTGATATTCTACTACATAACGGGATGTCAACTGATATTCTACTATATAACGGGATGTTCACACTGAACACATATTTACTAGTAACGGGATGTCACACTGACATATTCTACTATGTAACGGGAGTCACACTGACACTTACTACTATGTAACGGGATGTCACACTGACACATATTCTACTATATAACGGGATGTCACACTGCGACACATATTCTACTATGTAAAGGATGTCACACTGACACTATATTACTATCTATGTAACGGGATGTCACTGACACATATTCTACTATATAACGGGATGTCACACTGACACATTATATATGTAACAGGGATGTCACACTGACACATATTCTACTATATACACGGATTGGTCACACTGACACAAATATTCTACTATGTAACGGGATGTCACACTGACACATATTCTACTAGTCAACGGGGATGTCACACTGACACATATTCTACTACGTAACGGGGATGTCACACTGACACATTTCTACTACTAACGGGGGGATTGGGGTCACGCTGATATTCTACTATATAACGGGATGTCACACTGACACTTCTACTAGTAACGGGAATGTCACACGACACATATTCTACTATATAACGGGATGTCACACTGACACATATTCTACTATGTTAACGGGATGTCACACTGACACATATTCTACTATGTAACGGGGATGGTCACACTGACACATATTCTACTATGTAACGGGATGTCACACTGACACATTCACTATTAACGGGAGTCACACTGACCATATTCTAATATTAACGGGGATGTCACACTGACACATATTATACTATATAAAGGGAATCCACACTGACACATTTCTACTATGTATGTAACGGGATGTCACACTGTTACTTTCTACTATATCAATAGGATGTCACAGAGATTATACTATATGTAACGGGAAGTCACACTGATCTACTATGTACAAAACAGGAGAGAGAAACAAAAAGAGCAGCATGCAACCTCTTAAATAAAGACTAAAATTCCTTTATTGTATCGCGGGAAATGTACATAAAAGGGTTAAACAAACACACTACTACTTTCCCTAAAGTGCAAAACATATCGACCAAAAACAATGCTAAGTGGGCCATTACAGTTTAGCATAAAGTATGCATAACCCCCCCACTAATAGCATGTCTACCATATCCGTAGGTCAGTCATAGGACTTCACAAAGTACAATATTATACCTAATACGTGTCGGAAACGTCTGAGATCAATGCATTTTGGCTATCATGAAGCCGTCATCCAGGATCATCAGTTTCTGTTAATCCACCACCATCTTTAAAGGCCAAGAGGAGGACACACACCCCCAGCACCTCTAACCCTAACCAAACACCCGTAAATTTTATTGAACCACAATTTAAAAACTTACATCACGTCCTGAGGAAAATATAATTAGTCTCTGTGAACAACACTACTGGAAAAAGATCAGCAAATGTATACTCATTTGTAAATTGACAATCTAGCATCTAAATAAACAATCGTCAACCTTAATCATTACTGATCCCCATCTACACTCACAACCGAGTCTCAAACGGTTTCATTGTAACAAGTTAATGCCAATCATATGTCTTCGATCCCTGTTACAAGTCACATTGCTACATTGTCCCATCCACCGTTAATATAGTCGGGTGAATGACATAATATATTCTTCTGGTAAAGTATAGCGCACTCATTGGATTTCCTTCAACTACAAACGACAAATCAACACAAACGACAAATCGATGCATTTCAGCTAAGTGTTGCAGTCCTCAAGAGATGATGTCATCACTAGTGGACACAACTTAAGGTTAGTGAAAACCCCTCCTCCCAAAACACACTCCAGGTGCTCAGTGCTTATAATAAATTAATAAATAAAATAATTACATTCCAACACCTTCATGTGATAAATATTACCCTCTAAAATGTTAAAAACTTTAAAAAAAAAATACTAAACAGTCACCTAAAATGAATAATCAACACAAGCTCTATCAATGCACATGTATCTTTTTTTTAAATATGCAACGACATAGTTATAACATGCTAAACCAAAGGTTTCTAGCATTGTAACTTAAGTATTACAGATAATAATAATGTTCTAACCACCCACAGATAGAATAGCACATCAAAACCCCAATATTTTAGCATGAGAAAGAATATTTCAATCAATGTCCGAACCCCATGAGTATGTTTCTAAGTTTAGCAATCCATTTATATCAAGACTAGATGTTCTATAAAAAGCAGGATAAGACCAATTTAAACCTCTTGGTAATAGTGTGTCGAGAGTTTTATCCACCAGGCTTCCCTACAAAGTTACTTTTAGCTTGTTCATGTGAGTTAGCGTGTCCGTTACCTGCTCAATAACCATCCATCTCAATGTGGCCAGAGTATGGTTGGCCTCCTTAAAATGGCGGGCCGTGTGTTCCCCAAATTTAAACGTATTTCATTTTGTGTGTCAACTGTCGGTGATTGGCCATGCGTTCCCTAATTGTAGTTGGGTTTTGCCAACATAATATAGCCCACAGAGGCAGGTTATAAAATACACCACATCTGTGCTTAGACCCCCCAATCTTTTTCTGATCTTAAAACGGTGTCCTGTATGTGGATGGGGAAAGTCACCTCCAGTTAACATCGAACTGCATCTTTGACACGCTGTACATTTAAAACAGCCTGTTCTTTTATTATTTACTTGTAGCCAAGTACCTGAATTCTGATTTGTTTGGGGGCTATATATGTTTTTACTATGTATTTAGGAGGTTTTTACCTCTCCTATAGGCGACCATCGGATGGGACCCTGTGAATGGAAATGTAGAGTCACTGGTCAACAGATCCCAGTGATTTAAAACACCATTTTTTATGTCTGCGCTATGTTGAGAAAAACTGGAGGGTATAAGGGATTTTATTGTTGACCTCCCTGTATTTTTTATTTGCCTGGGCCCTTCTCTGAATTTTGCTGCATGCCTATTTCTCTGATCATTGAGTATTTATACCCCTACCACATAATTTTTTTGTCGTCTCTTCCAGTTGTTTTTTTGCTGTTTCAATGGTAAAGTATTAATTATTTAACACCCTTGGCACCTAGGTTTGGAGTTCCTAATGTGTCCCCTCTTTATAAATCCTCAGAACTAGATAATCCACACACTCCTGTCTAGGCATAAGTCAATTTATGGGCGAAGGCTGCTATTAAAAATTTTAGAAATGTCTACATTCACCATGTCTCCTTTCTAATTAGAAACAAATCGTCTATGAATGAATAGGTTTGAGTGTCGTTAGTTGGTCCAATATTAGATCTATAATATTGGAGAACCATAATACTATGGACCCCCCTTTATCTGCTGGCCTGACAATCAAATTTTTTCATCCATGAGTGATTTAATGCCTCACGTTCTCTTGAGCTGTGCTTGAGTGTATCTGTATACCTGTGGACTACATATTCTACATAACAGGTAGTCCTACTTTAACACATTCTACATAACATGCCGACATATTCTAGTAAGAGGATGTCACACTGCAACATTCTATGTAAGAGGATCACACCGTTACATATTCTATGTAACAGGATGTCACCACCGCGAAATATTCTATGTAAGAGGATGTCACACTGCAACATTCTATGTAAGAGGATGTCACACCGTTACATATCTATGGAAAAGGAGTCACACCGCGAAATCTTCTATGTAAGAGGATGTCACACTGCAACATTCTATGTAAGAGGATGTCACACTGCAACATTCTATGTAAGAGGATGTCACACGTTACATTCATGTAACAGGATGTCACACCGCGAAATATTCTATGTAAGAGGATGTCAACACTGCACATTCTAGTAAGAGGATGTCACCACCGTTACATATTCTATGTAACAGGATGTCACTCCACAACATATTCTATGTAACAGGATGTCACACCACAACATATTCTATGTAAGAGGATGTCACACTGCGACATATTCTATGTAAGAGGATGTCACACTGCGACAAGGATGTCACACCGCGACATATTCCATGTAAGAGGATGTCACACTGCAACATTCTATGTAAGAGGATGTCCACTGCAACATTCTATGTAAGAGGATGTCACACCGTTACATATTCTATGTAACAGGATGTCACACCGCGAAATATTCTATGTAAGAGGATGTCACACTGCAACATTCTATGTAAGAGGATGTCACACCGTTACATATTCTATGTAACAGGATGTCACACCACAACATATTCTATGTAACAGGATGTCACACCACCAACATATTCTATGTAAGAGGATGTCACACTGCGACATATTCTATGTAAGAGGATGTCACACTGCGACAAGGATGTCACACCGCGACATATTCCATGTAAGAGGATGTCACACTGCGACATATTCTATGTAAGAGGATGTCACACCGCTACATATTCTAGTTAGAGGATTGTACACAGTGACATATTCTATGTAAGAGGATGTCACACTGCGAAATATTCTATGTAAGAGGATGTCCACACTGCAACATTCTATGTAAGAGATGTCACACTGACAAACATTCTATGTAAGAGGATGTCACACTGTTACATATTCTATGTAACAGGATGTCACACCGTGAAATATTCTATGTAAGAGGATGTCACACTGCAACATTCTATGTAAGAGGATGTCACACCGTTACATATTCTATGTAACAGGATGTCACACCACAACATATTCTATGTAACAGGATGTCACACCACAAACATATTCTATGTAAGAGGATGTCACACTGCGACATATTCTATGTAAGAGGATGTCACACTGCGACAAGGATGTCACACCGCGACATATTCCATGTAAGAGGATGTCACACTGCGACATATCTATGTAAGAGGATGTCACACGCTACATATCTAGGTAGAGGATGTCACCACCGTTACATATTCTATGTAATAGGGTGTTACCCCGCGACATATCTCATGTAGAGGATGTCACACCTGCGGACATATTTATGTAAGAGGATGTCACACTGCGACATATTCTATGTAAGAGGATGTCACACCGCGACATATTCTATGTAAGAGGATGTCACACTGCGACATATTCTATGTAAGAGGATGTCACACTGCGACATATTCAACAAGTTTTAGTATTTCCAACTAAGGGTAAACAATTACGAAAAATAATTGAGGGCAATTTACATAAAAAAGAATGATTCATGTTTGTAAATTTGGAAATGTTTTAAACATTTCCTAAAGCATCACTTTTTTGTCTAAGCAGTTTTATGGTTCTCCTATTTTATAGCAATAAATTGTTACAGCAGTAAATTGGGATGAACACATTTCCATAAATATGTTTGGGATCTGCTTTTCACTAACCAGTTCTTAAAAAAAAAACAGTCTGATTCCTTTATTTGCATTCCTTGTAGGCCATTATAAATAGAACCTAGCTAAGAAAAATTCAGTTTGCTTTATAAACGGGCACTGGGTACACACATTTCCAATAAAGGGCTGATCCTGTCAGTACAGACGATTGGTCCTTATCCGTTAGGTGTCTAGCACAGTTCTTCACGTTCCTGATCGTTCACCTTCAGCCTTGGGATCACTTGGAACTGCCTGAAAATTTCCATTGGCTGCGGTTGTCTACTTGTACTAAAGTGTTGGGAGTCGGCCTCGGCAAAAGGAAATGTGCGGAATGTTCTCCTTTTGCTTCACATAGGAAGAATGCTCTGGAAAAGATTCAGTCTGTCATATTTTAAAGATCTGTACTGTGTGTACCCACCTCAAATTGTCCTGTTCCCAGCAGTATGTTGCATTGAATAGCTCTGCAGTAACGCACAGCTGCATTCATTTTTACATGTTGTGGAGACCAACGGACACCAATAAAGTCAATGGGACTGTGGTTATATATAGTGGATAATGTACCCCCAACTGTAAATTTTAAGGATATTAGAAGTCACAGAGGAGTTCCGTGACCATATAAAAGAACGAGGCCAGAGGCCGTGTACCTTTTATACAGGGCACAGAACTCCAAGTTGACTTCTAATATCCCTTTAATTTACAGTTTGGGGTGCATTATTTATTATAACCTGTCCCTTTGTGGCTTCTGGTTTCCTTCTCCTCCTGGGACTGTAAGATTATAAGGCTATAATCTTACAGTTTCTCCCATAGATATCCACCACAGTGGTAGGTTATAATCGCATAACTATGCTTATTACAGTGTGTTTGTTTTCCACTATCACTAGCTTGTGATTTTTTTCAAGGAACGATACACAGTAATGCATTGAAAAATTAGGAAAAGCCCACGCAAAGTGTTCGCTGTAACATATCCTTGGATCAATTTCATTAACCTGCTGTAGAAATTTAATAACCCAGTTTTTAACTAGTGAACTGCAGGATTCTTCTCTCTGCCTATTATTTCAAAATTAACTAAATTACATGAGTTAATGTCAAGCTTGCTAGTGGTGAAGAAGATCATGCTCACTCCCAGGCACACTTACAGGGTACATTGTTAGCTTTGTTCCTGAGTTATTTAAACCTGAATCAGGATTAAACAGTAATACAATGAGCAGAAGGTGGAAGCCAGCAGGTGGGCCTGACCCTCTCATTTAATAACGATTAGTGAAGATTAAAGTCACTATTCATCTGTTAACACGAAAGCCTCTCTGCCTACTTACCCCCTCCCCATGGTCTGATATTGAATCATAGCATACAGACAAGTTCAGTGCAATAGCAAGATTTGCTATAAAAACAATACAAACACATAAGTAACTAATAAAATGGTAGATAAAGAGATAAAACCATGACTTGTTTAAATTAAAAATTAATCGATCATAGAACCACAAATGGGAATTGTTCTATTTTGCATGTTGTATTTTCATAAAGTGTATATGCTTGTTAAAGTTAACTGAAGTCCCAAATCATCCCATCCTAAATGTATATTTTACATTAACTTTCCACTTTAATCATTTTTTTCTCCCTAAATTTGTTTTTTATATTATGTTTCCAGTTTAGATACCCTTTGAGACCGAGGCCGCACTAAGTGCACATGCTTTGTGTGCTTTGGTGCCCACGTGCACTGCAATCTTTGTTATTTTCAGGGTTTGGAGTGCATGCGAATCACACCAAAAATGGGTATCGCATACGCTCCAATCACCGGATCGCAGCGCAAACGGCCCAGCGCACCTAGTGTTGCCACAGTATCTTAAAGATTTGATGGCACAAAGTTTTTCTTTGACCCTCTAAGTACAAGGCCCCACTAGGCAGCGCACACAAATCGTGCTATCACAGAGCAATTGCTATGTTGCGAGATTCCTGTGCGCTACCCTGCACATGCACTGTGATTCCTTTGATGTAACTCTATTGCAGCGCATGCGATGTGCACCAAAATGACAACCCGTATGCACCTCGAAAAGGAACCGTAACGCAGCGGGGTTAGTGGGGCCATCACCATCTACTTCTATTGGTGTGCATTGAGTGCTGCGCCAACACAGCGCACACTAAAACAGCCTAGTGGGGCCTAGCACATCCAAAATGTGTCTGGCCCCTTCTCCCCAAGAGCAAGGCCTGGCCAAGTTGTGTAAGAAGAGTGTCCTCTCATTGGTCAGGCAGAGTTCAGGGTCAATAAAGTGTACTGCAGTATTCTAGGGGCCATTTTTGTATTTTTTGGCAATAAAGACAGCATTATAGAATACGGGTTATCTTTATTGCAAATTTATGATACTGAGCCTTTATAAATATGCCCATGGGTATCTTCCCCTTCACAAACGTTAAACTTACAGGCCTACAAGTATCAGGTTGCAAACATATTTTCTTTGTGAACATTAATATTATATCAGTTTTTTTTACAATCCAGAGGCACAAATCAAAAGTGTGCCTTTTTAGAACCTCTTTAACCATCTAAGCCCTATTTAATGAACCCACATTCTTGGCCCTCACCTTTTTTAATATTGATATTAAAATATCTATTCTTTTCTTACAATTCTTGATCCAATCGTGCATTAAAAAGTGCACACTAGTGTTGGCCATTTGTTGCGGCCACACTAGGTCCGCTAATCAGAGAGCATGTGATCTGCATTTTTGGCAGCACATTGGGAACGCGTGTGCTAGGACACGCAGTGGGGTGTACGTAGCGTACGTAGTTTTCTTCTTAGTCTGACGTTGGATAAAGTCCGAGTACACAGACGAAACACGTCCGGCTTCTTTTAAACTCCTCCCCGACTTCTAGTATCATGATCACACTATCCAGTGTGATGCGGTGAGACCTCTCTCTGTTGGTGATGCTTAAGCCACTGGGTATAGGATTACTATTGCTCCCTTCTCTTATTCAAGGTGGATTACTTTAGTGAGCAACTAAAGGTGATATATTATTCAAACTATATTTTCGTACATAGAGGTATCCTGCATTACTAATACTTTTTAACTATTGGTAATTATCATTATTGTTGTGTGAATGTGTGTATGAGTATACCGGTATACTATTCATGTTTTGAACTTTATTGATACTGTGGGTTGGGGATGTGTTTTTAATTTTTTATTGCACTTTATTTACCATATCCCAGTATGTTTAATAAAGAATATTTTATCTCATTGATATTGTTTGGGTGTGCCCTGCTTTATACCACTTCTTTTTCCTTCCCTTAATTCTATTTTATTTAGTGGTAGGAGCACCCCATATATTACACCTATTCTATCTTATTACCGTGATTAGTGCCAGGCCATTTCTTTTTTCTATGTAGGTAGTACACTTCACATGCTCTCTAGTGTGCAGCAGATCAAATCAAGGAAGCTGAAGCCTTTCTCCATTAAAGTTGACAGACAATAATATTACATTACAGAGACTGGCCTCTGTTAGGTACAGATCATAGTTACACAGTTAATTGTGGGTTGGATCTCTTCAACACAGAAGGGAGATTTAACAGTGCACAATTGTATTATTTGCAAACTATATTTCCCCCCATACATTCCTTTGCATTTTATAGAAAAAAACACAAGTAATATTTGCAGCCATTTTCCATATTTCTTATCAAGCGTTGAAAGTAGCAAAAAGCAAAACTTTCAAAAATGTGGGGTTTTGAACCTGCAACCTCATGGACTGTGTTTTGCTTAAAGAGCATCCCTCCACTAATCCACCAGAGATAACAAATAGAGAAAAGGTTCCTTTTCCTAGGAACATAATGGAAATTTTAAAAAAGGCTGCAAAAGGAGACATTTTATACAGTTTCTGGTAGGCTTTCCGCAGGGCAACAGCAGCTTTTAAAGTCTTATCAGGTTGTGCTACTCCCTTTTCAACAGAAGTCAATGGTAGATTGTTATGGAATTGCTATGCCCTGAGCAGGATTTTCAACCTGCCTTATGGACGTGGAGGCTCTGGGTATTTATGCTCACAAAGATCTTTAGATATGGGAATGTGACAACATGGAAGCCTTCTTGATTACAAAACGTCTTTTAAGATGTACATATGTGTTCTGTGGAAAAAAATCTCACACGAAGGTTAAAAAAGTTTTAGTTTAAGATTTTACATGCCCATTTCTTGGTTTACATTTCCCTTTTACCTCATAATTAACAAACATGGGTTAGGACTTAATATTTTTACATTTGTTCCAGGGGCGTGTTTAAGGTGGGATTACTATTGTCTGGAATCCCCCTCTCTGCCTGCTCAGTGCAGTCTCCTGTTCTACTTATTCTGGGTTATATAGACGGTTACATAGATTGTTACATGGACTGTTACATTGTTAATTTAGCTGTGAGAATCAGCATTTCCCCAGTCTGCCCTGTGATTGACAGCAGCAGAGAATTTTATCAACATTAACCCTGAAGTTGCTGGAGGTGATTACTGTACCTACTGTGATGGCAGTTAGTGAGCAGAAATAGGGGACATTAAGAAATCCAGGAGGTGGTATTCTTTATACAGAATAATCATGATCGTTCAATGTACCCATACATGGTATGATGTTATCAACTTCCTCTACTGTAGAAAAGGGATCCGGTAATGTGTATTTTCCATCTTGCCCGATAGGTACCGATACCGACAATATTCAGCAAATTCTGTCATACCGTGCAAACGTCACAGTACGACAGGTGAAATCACGCAAGCATTTTTGGCCCGAACGTCCGATACACAAAAATATCGGTTATTTGGGACGAAAAATCTGCTTTTGTGTACCCAGCCTTAATGAATATACTTTATAACAAAAGTAAATGTGATATCTGTATTGGCCAACTGGGATGATAATTATGGCAATTAGAGAATATACCGTATATACTCGAGTATAAGCCGACCCGAGTATAAGCCGAGGTACCTATTTTTACCTCAAAAATTAGGAAAACCACATTGACTCGAGTATAAGCCGAGGGTTGAAATTGACCAATACTGCCTTCTGTAGCCATGTGCATTTTATTGCATACTGGTAGCCATGGGGATTACTGGTAGCCATGGGGATTACTGGTAGCCATGGGGATTACTGGTAGCCTTGGGGATTACTGGTAGCCATGGGGATTACTGGTAGCCATGGGGATTACTGATAGCCATGGGGATTACTGGTAGCCATGGGAAATGTACTTACAGTTTGGTGTGCAGAGCCTTCCGGACATCTTCCCAGAGCCTTCCGGACGCCTTCGCAGAGCCTTACAGATGCAGCCGCAAGTCAGGATGGTAAGCCGGCAGTTCCCAGTAGTGCTTTGCGGGTGCGCGATGACGTCATCGCGCCGACGTGCGCAAAGTACTACTGGGAACTGCTGGTTTTCTTACCTGACTCGCGGCTGCGTCCGGAATTAAGGTAAGTCCCAGCTTGACCCGAGTATAAGCCGAGGTTCATTTTTCAGGTCATTTTTAAGACCTGAAAACCTCGGCTTATACTCGAGTATATACGGTAAACTGTATAAGATATGATCAATATATAATAGAATATATGGATGTTTCTCTCCCCTCTGAAATCAGCCTACAAATCATTCGTAGAATATTTCAGGTTACTAGTCATCTGTGATGCCACTGCAGCTTTCTAGTGTTGTCACTTCCTGGATGTCACAGATGCAAAAAACTTTTGCACATGCTAACTTGTGTTTGTATCACCACCACCCTTCATGCTAAGCTGCATGTAAGTTATCCCCAGAGTCCCCACCTACCAGTGCCTCCTAGACAATCAACGGAACAGCAAATATAATTAGCCAATTTGGGAGACAGTGGCAATGGAGAGTGGGGGGTAAGCAGTTAGCCCTTTGCACATGTAACGATGAAGCAACCACCTGTTAAATAGTTATATTTGTTAGCATTTCTGCTGCAATTGGCTATTTTTTTAGTTTGTGCAGCAAACTATGTATTGCTGCAATATATATTTAGAAGCATGATGCAAGCAGAATTGATTTCTGTGAGCCATACTACAAGTATTTCATGCAAAGGCACTTGTGGCAGATCTATTTTATACGTGTTTGGATCCCTGTATAAGTTAAACTTCTAAAATCAACATAGTTCAGAGCAGCAGGTAGAGCATTATGCAGTGAACCAGATATTGGAACAGCCGTATACAATGCATTTTTCAAAAGTGTACCTATTTAAAGGTTGGAGGCAGGGTTGCCAGGTCAAACATGAAGGCACACCTATTAAAAACACACGTGGTACATTGCCCTGCTAATTACATCTTTAAAGTATGTCCTTCTTAGATCATAACATTTGATGAACGCGTATTGCATGTTTATCATACACGTATGGTCATTTAATAGTCTTCGGTGGTGGTCTGACCCAGTGGATCAAAAAAACAGGCCTGACCAATCGCCCATACACATACAATTATCATGTAGTACACTTGTTTATTCATCTTATACAAAACTGCACATCTGTACTTTGGGGGGGGGGGGGGGGACGACGACTCCATTTTTACAAATAAAGACAAAAAGTAAACTCAAAGCAAGGATTAATTTCAGCCCGTGCTTCTACAGCAGTCAGATCCAACCTTTTCAGGGCTTTGTATGATATGGATGCTGTGGTATAAGGCCTACTGCCATGTTATGGTAACTTGGTTCTACACCCACAATTGACCTTTTGCCCTGTTTTATGCTGTTCGCAACAAAAATACAGTGATAACTGATATTCTTATATCTCCTTTTTAGTTATTGTACAGTATATTTTTACAGTTACAATTGAAGATACCACTTTGAATATATATGTAGATCTTTATTAGGTATTCAAAGCAAAAAAAAAAAAGGGGGGGGGGAAGATCTTGTTTTCCTTGTACTGAAGCACAAACAATTGAGTTGAACTATTTGCACACACTGAAGGAGTGGCAAATGTATTTCATTTCCATGATAGTTTATGTGGTTAAACTTTTGTTGCATTTAACAAAACATTTGAAATCAACACTGAAAAAAAAATACAAGCTAAACCTTGACTATATCAATGTTTCTCTAAACATACACAGAACAAAAAACTATTTATATACAGTTTATATGTCATTAAAAAAACAAGACTGATATATATCCTTAACACCATGTCTAGCAAGGGTACAAGGTAGAACCAATGTTTTACTGGTTGTAGATGGAACAGAAATACACACCAGATTGTTTTATGATTGACAATTACATTTTTTTTGTTTTGACACATGTAAAAGTTAAATACTCCAGAGTGGATTTTAAAGCTTTGGACCTTCTGCAAAAAAACACGCGAGGTTCTGAAATTTTATATATTTCACAAAATTCACTGAATGGAAAGGAAAAAAAGCTAGTTAATGAACAAAACATACAGGGAGATTCAATAAAAGTTCTTATCGTTAAAAATGGTGCTAATTTTGCCCCAAACAATCAGATCTTATTTAACATTTGAAAGCTGACATCTGATTGGCTGGGGCAAAATTAGCATAATTTTTAACGATAAGAACTTTTAATGAATAACCCTGATAATGGCCTAAACAACACCTGCATTTAAGGAAAAATCTGACGAATGTGCCAATGTAGAAAAAAATTTAGCAACTACACAAAAATCATTTATCATGAAACAGATTAACACAACTGTGGGTAATGTAAAGAAAAAGGACATTTTAATATGTTGCTTTGACATTTGCCACAAGTTTTTTATGTTGATACAATATTTAAAATGGCATACTTCTTGGGTTGTTCTAAACAAAGGCAATGTTTACATTAATGTTAAATGCTGTAATGATGTATTATGTGTTCTCTACGAAAGTTTTTAAAAAAGTTTAAGAGATATTTTGGGACTCTTAAATAGCTGTGGCTGTAATTATTCCTTATGGGGCATAATTTCCACTTATAAGACAAGTTTGACTGTCTAATATATTAAAACAAATCAATTTTCTTCCTGAATTTCCCCATACTTAACTAATCATTTAAAATGTCGACCACAGCATGATCACTCCGAATTTGTCCGAACACTGCAGAAATGCTGGGAGGTAAGTTTCTTAATGTAGGTATTTTATTTCTTATATATTGCTACATGTTCTGCAATTCACATAATTGTTTGTAATGTAATGTATGGCCAGCTTTTTAAAATTATGTTACTAAAAGCTATAGACGTTTATATATTTTTAGGGGTAATTCATTCCTTTAGCCAAGCCAACAGCTTGGCTAAAAACAGTTTCCTATTCACCCTTTCAACCATTAGGCTCTGATTATCGAGTTTACTGATCAGCACAGTGTAAAATGTTTTGTCTATTATATTGCAGCTTCTTGAGCATTCCTATCTAAAATCTGCTCTAGATTGAAGGTGCAAGGTGGAACATTTATTGTTACTCCTTGATCAAGTTTTGATTAGAGTCCCAATTAGCAATCAACCTTTCAGTCTTTGCAAATGTAGTGAAAGAAAATGTAACACTAATCCGAAGGAAATGCACAAAACGTGCTGTTTTACAGGCAATTTTTCCACAGTACTGCTTACTCCAAAATTCTGCAGCCTCCCTTTCTTGTGACAACAATTTAGTTTCTTCACTGCTAAATCTTGTTACAGGTCAGCCCTTAATGACTTAAAAACTCTTGAACATAGGGATAGGCTAAAGACTAGAGAACTTAATCTCTTGGTTTGTTACTTTTCTATTTTGGGTCAAAGAAAATTATTATTTTAAATCTACTGTTCTCAAGCGATTTATGTAGAAGTCTATTTTTGTTAAAGGAGCCCACACACATGCAATTCCTATGGCATTGTGCAGACAGATCACATTGGTATCCATCAGCACACATGCGGTGGGGACAGCACACACGGACCCGACCGATCAGCCATGCAGTCATACAAGGACCGACACCACCCAACTGTCTTGTCAACAGCATTTATCCATTATTGGCAAAGTGTGTGGCCACCTTAACACAAATGCTACAGAATGGCACAGAATGCTACATCACACACAGAAAAGAAAGCAAAGAAGAATGGGATAGTATTTGCAAATTGATTTACTGCAACAATTTATTGTTTAGCTTAATAACCAAATTTCATCGGTTAGGTAATTTAAACAATTCTTGTTTGCATATTGCGGATTAAATTTCATTCAAATGCTATTTTATGGAAAAGGTGATTATTTATTTACAAACACTGCCAATCATCTTAACATGCCTCTGACAAATTAATGATCTAACAGTTAAAAACATATAAACAAAATGAAACATAATGGTAAATCACTTTCAAATTAGAATTTGCAACTACAACGCTAAGGTACATTATTATTTAATATTTGGATTTAGGAAAATGCATTTTCAAGACTAAACAGAAAATTAAGCAATATTCTACAAAAGGGTTAATCATGATAACTACCAGTCAAGAAGCTAAATTAAGAAAGTTCTAAATTTAGTGACGAAAAGAAAAAAACCCTGAAAGCTTTTGAGTTCATTTTAAAATAGCTAAAACATAGGCAAACCCTCCTTTTGGATAATATGCAATGATTGTACCACCACCACAACCAATCCCATTAAAACAGAATAGTATTGCCTTTCAAGCCTTACATTATAGATTGCAGGAGGAAAAAAAATAGTAACTATGTGAGTACAACTGGAAGTGATAATGCAGAAAAGTCTGGCAGATGACATACATGTTACAAGTTTCAATTAAAGACTGCCAGGTCTAGTGTGTACTTAACAAAATATATAATGTACCACATATTTACAATGAAATTCTGAATGAAATTTCAATGCATGTTCATAAGTGAAGTGGATTAATAGCACTTGACAGTAACTGATTATAGGAGAAACCTGGAAGAATCCACAAAAAATATCTAAAAATTAGGAAGCCATTGTTTTTTTTAACGAACTGAACATTCCTGAGGAGGTCATTCATGCTAAAGCCTATTTAATCCATTTGAATAATTCATGCAACTAAGAAGAATCTAGTCTTAAAAATGGCCCAAAAACTAGATGCCACATCTGTCCAAAAAGCTTCAGGTGTTCTTTAAGGCATCAAGCTCATTACTTTAACATTAGACTTAAATGCATTATTGTCCTTTTACTACTTTAATGCACGAGTCAAAATGTTAGTTAACATGTCATTCCTCTACAGATGTTACAAAGAGTGAGCAATTACAGATTATTTTTTATTTGTTGAGCAAAGTTTGCATGAGCTATGGATGATACGCACATGGATGCAAAAACATTTAACATTTAATTCTTCTTACAAGTTCCAACAACTTTCTACTAGAAAAATCTTAGCTTTCAAAGCAAAGTTGTTCATAAGTCCATATTATGCTCCGATATCTGGGAAGCTCTTTAAATACATGATAAATGCATTCTGCCACCAGCTGATGTTCCTTGGTGCACTGTGTGATCTTCCAGAGTTAAATGCTTGCTTATTTGTTGCCTATTTTTATAGAAATAAATTAATTGTTTTGTTAAAGGATGAGACCAGCACATGGGCATACACATACATTTCCATGATAAAAATATGTCTAACTCTTTGTGGGTCTTTCACTTTGTCACTCAATGAAACATCTGGTTTTCCCATGATATTAGAACCTTTGCTTAGAATATTGACAGCACAGTAGATCATAAAATGCATCTTCTAGATTCTGACAGTCATTGCTCCAAGGTTACCACTTCCACTGCCTGCCCATCCACAGTTACTGAATCAGATATCCTTGCTGTAACTGGAGCCATAGCAACTTGTACAGGCCCATTACCCTGTGTCAGGCTGGTGACCACAGTCTGGTACATACTGACGGGTATCTGGACTAGACCTGGAAAGAAAGAAATTCAAAAGAACAAAAGTTAGAAACAATATTCATCTGTACAGTTAACTTCAGGGCACATGTGTTCCCATCCCTGCCTTTTAACAATTCAAAGCAGGGTTGGACATAGGCAATTATTTGCAAATATTACACCAGTCATCTAAAAGTGTTTTCTACGGATGTCTATGGAAATGGCTACTTAAAAAAGCCAGATGACTGGCTCATTTTCCCACCCCTGATAAAAAAGATACACTATACAAAATTAAATTTATTTTTAATCAAAACTATACCAAGGAAATTCTGTGCTATTAAAAACAGGCCAATATTTTGACTAAATTGCTCATTTAATCTGGTATGTTGGGTGTATCAGCAAGGTGATCAAATGCAATCTTACGACAAATAATTTTATAATGATTTTGTAAAAACAGTAAGCGTTAACTATTGGACAAGCCCATAAATCACAGATGATAGTGCAGTTTCTCTTCAATAGGCAAGCACGACTGGTTGGTCCAAAATATTGTCTGTCTAATTCCTGACAAACAGTTTAGTGACTGATAAAAAGTACATTAGTTGCTATAAAATATTAAGCCAAAGGCGATCCTTGTATACCAGGGCTAAGCGTCAAAAATAATAAAATGTAAAAAATAATTCTGTTAAGTTAAAGAATTTAACCATTTGTCATAACATAGTATGGCTGGTGGATGTCAAGGATTACCTGGATTCTTAGGAGGAAGATGGCTTCAAATAGGTAGGTCAGAACAATGGCCTACCCACCAAAGGATAAAAAAGCAAAAAATATTTTCTTATAGATTAAATTAAGACTTCTGTCCTTCAGTTTAAATCCTGCTTACTAATAGTTTTCTTAAATATGTGCTGAACACGGAAGTATAATTAATAGAGGTCTGCAGCCTGTCAATTTGTACCATGGTACACTATATGATAAAGTTTAATGAGAACAATTATATGCACTTGTGTACACACTTTTTTCCAAAAAGTAATGGAAAGAACTTCAAACACATTTATTTAATACAGGTAATTTGCATGAGCCATTTATATACATATATATTATTCTGCCTCTGCAAAACAAAATATAGATTATACAATATTCATAAAATTAAATTATTTAAGGAGCAAACAAATTGTGACTTTATCAAAGCTGTTAGTTTAAACTAACCAACATTAGGTTTTAGAGATAATGACTAGCTATTGTGTACACAATATCTAAAATTGCTTAATATGAATGTTTTCCCACATGACATGTAAATTAGTTTAACAAATTACTCTTCACAACAGAACTGTAGCATCCCAAATATTTTTTGCAATCCATTTGGAAACCAGGGTAGCAGTAGTTAAATATATTCTTCTCAAAACAGTGGGAATTCAGCATTCCTACACTGAATAGAAAGAGGGCATGCACAAACATCAATACCAAATTTCCTTTCTTAGAGCTTTTAAGACAGTGAGTTGTATGGTTAAGCTCATGACATGTATTAATCAGGTTTGTGATTGTCCCGACACTGCATCTGGTCAGACATGGGGCTTTGATTAGGCTAATCTAGTCTGCACATGTTTATAATCCAAAGAGGGGGGATTAAGACCCTTTCAGTTTTATTAGAAACATAAAGACATCTTTATGGCAATCTTATCCAGGTTGAGTGTCTAATTTTTTGTCCTAAATTTAATCACATGGTGCTCCAAAATAGCAATATTGTGTACAGTATAATAAATAGGAAGATAAACACTGCAGCACTAAATGCTGACCAGTTTGTAAAAGTATAACTCAAAAGATGCATCATAAAAGGGCCCCAGTTTTTCGATGAATTGCACTATCGTTTGTTTGCCGATGATTTCTGCTTTATGGTATGTATTTTACATTTTAAAATGTACATTTAGCAACACTTATGATAATTAAAACACCCTATTTTAATAAGTGACAAAATTGTTTGATTTAGATTTCACTGCTCTTGTAGCTCAAACAAATAATGCTTTAAGATGTAAACTACGTTGGACTTCATAAACTATACTCTACCTTCAGATGTTCCCACCTTCCCCCCCTTTATACGAACAAACATCTAATCTATGTGTCATGTCCCTTCACTCATAAATGAAAGGTAAATTGCTGCTACTCCCGGATAAAATTATATACTGGTGCCCCAAGTTACATTAAAAATCCAATCTTTATTGTTCCATCAAAGTATCATAAGAAAACAGTACAGATACAGCCTTAAGGCAAAATGTACATATGAAAATGTAAAATACATTTGTAAATGTAAAATACATTTGTACTTATCCCCGATAAAACCAGTATATCGTTTTATCCGGGAGTAGCAGCAATTTACTTTTCATTTACGAGCGCAGAGACAGTGGATCTGGCGAAGGGTCTGGGGCAGGCTGCACCCGGACCAGAAGGAATACGTGGTGAGCAGCTCTCCATTGAGTGTATTTTATGTTCAGTGAACCATGTGCATAGACTGGTAGAAGATTAAAGAGAGCAAGTTTAATATACCAGCGAAGTGTTCAGGGCAAAAGCACCCAAACCACCAGTGAGTGCTTGTGTGTTATATGTGCATAATCATATGAACATAATTTGAAGGAGGTAAAATTAAAATATATAGCCCCCTAGGACCTACTATATTTACTCTATTCTATTTAATTACGTGTGTTATAATGTGTCCTTTACAGTAATATAAGGATATTAAGCCAATAAGGAGTTTTCTGACTATATAATGCTTTGATACAGGTCAGAGATTTTTGAGGTGACTTCATACATAGTAACACAACTACAGTGGTTTGCAGAAGTATTCGGCCCCCTTGAAGTTTTCCACATTTTGTCACATTACTGCCACAAACATGAATCAATTTTATTGGAATTCCACGTGAAAGACCAATACAAAGTGGTGTACATGTGAGAAGTGGAACGAAAATCATACATGATTCCAAACATTTTTAACAAATCAATAACTGCAAAGTGGGGTGTACGTAATTATTCAGCCCCCTTTGGTCTGAGTGCAGTCAGTTGCCCATAGACATTGCCTGATGAGTGCTAATGACTAAATAGAGTGCACCTGTGTATAATCTAATGTCAGTACAAATACAGCTGCTCTGTGTCGGCCTCAGAGGTTGTCTAAGAGTATCTTGGGAGCAACAACACCATGAAGTCCAAAGAACACACCAGGCAGGTCAGGGATAAAGTTATTGAGAAATTTAAAGCAGGCTTAGGCTACAAAAAGATTTCCAAAGCCTTGAACATCCCACGGAGCACTGTTCAAGCGATCATTCAGAAATGGGAGTATGGCACAACTGTAAACCTACCAAGACAAGGCTGTCCACCTAAACTTACAGGCCGAACAAGGAGAGCGCTGATTAGAAATGCAGTCAAGAGGCCCATGGTGGCTCAGGTGGGGGAATCTGTCCATAGGACAACTATTAGTCGTGCACTGCACAAAGTTGCCCTTTATGGAAGAGTGGCAAGAAGAAAGCCATTGTTAACAGAAAAGCATAAGAAGTCCCGTTTGTAATTTGCCACAAGCCATGTAATATTGCAAACATGTGGAAGGTGGTGCTCTGGTCAGATGAGACCAAACATTTTTGGCCAAAATGCAAAACGCTATGTGTGGCGAAAAACTAACACTGCAAATCACTCAGAACACACCATCCCCACTGTCAAATATGGTGGTGGCAGCATCTTGCTCTGGGGGTGCTTCTCTTCAGCAGGGACAGTGAAGCTGGTCAGAGTTGATAGGAAGAGCCAAATACAGGGCAATTTTGGAAGAAAACCTCTTGGAGTCAGCAAAAGACTTGAGACCTTCCAGCAGGACAACGACCCTAAACATAAAGCCAGGGCAACAATGGAATGGTTTAAAAAAAACATATCCATGTGTTAGAATGGCCCAGTCAAAGTCCAGATCTAAATCCAATCGAGAATCTGTGGCAAGATCTGAAAACTGCTGTTCACAAATGCTGTCCATCTAATCTGACTGAGCTGGAGCTGTTTTGCAAAGAAGAATGGGCAAGGATTTCAATCTCTAGATGTGCAAAGCTGGTAGAGACATACCCTAAAAGACTGGCAGCTGTAATTGCAGCAAAAGGTGGTTCTACAAAGTATTGACTGAGGGGGCTGAATAATTACGCACACCCCACTTTGTAGTTATTGATTTGTTAAAAATGTTTGGAATCCTGTATGATTTTCGTTCCACTTCTCACGTGTACACCACTTTGTATTGGTCTTTCACGTGGAATTCCAATAAAATTGATTCAGGTTTGTGGCAGTAATGTGACAAAATGTGGAAAACTTCAGGGGGGCCGAATACTTTTGCAAACCACTGTATGTTGCTGCCTGACTAATATAAAGAAACTGTTACTCCAACTGAAAGTTTGCATTCATATTATATCCTTATAATAGTCACACAACTGCTAATCGTGAAGGGTAAATGTTGTCTCTCAGCTATCTCAGACCTTTCAAACAAGCCTAGGATGAGGTCTCTAGCTGCTGTACATCTAAAGTTAAATGCTTGTAAATTCTCTACACCTACTCTGCACAGTCAGTTAGTTACAGGCTTGCAATCAATATTTGTGCTCATATTCATCTGATGCAGCTGATAATGCTCTATCCTAGCAGTACAAGCAGGCATGCTCAAGCCAGGGACTTGCTGGCGATGTCACAGCTCTCTGTGTAAACATTGCGCACGCTCGTTGCAGCAATGTCCCAACGTGTATGGTATCTTCATATGAGATTAACAATAACACCACCAACAGAAATGCCCGCAGTAAAAACAGACAAAAATAAATAATAATACACTGCTGTAGAAGATACCAGAAGTCACCAGAGTCCCATGACATGTATAAACACACCTGATAAACAGAGGTGAGGCTGGATTTATATATAAACTCTGTGGAAAAGAAATTTATAAGGAAATACAGTAATGTCATGTGCTCCTGTTGACTTTAACAGGCTGGAATAAAAAGGCACATTAAATTTAGTTTGATTTAAAATTTGTAGAGAAAAGGCTTTACCCATAACGCCTATATTATATTTATCTTCATATAAATTATTTTTTATGTGCCATATTGCATAACCGACCAGCTGAATTTCAGTGGAAACTAAATGTATACGGTCTTTAAAAATAAACCTATCATGAGAAGATATTTTCATTTTATCCTCTAATTGAAATTCTAGAAATCTGCCTCAATGTTTACTCAAGGTTATTACTGTACTTACACCACTGTACCACCATATTAATTCCCTAAGCTTTCAAAATATGTCTCTTTGGCAACCATCTTAGATTATGTTACTGGAAAGCATATACTATATATCACAGCACATAAAGCTCTGTACATGTTAGACAACTGTCGACTAAAACCAACTGTTTGGGTATATATTATAACATGTTGGGGCAGCCTAGCTGTGTACTTGTGATCACTTCCCTTCCACATAGAGCAGTACATGCTGCCTGTAGGTGAAAAGCAGCCTGTCTGTATGGGGATCAGGTGATAAATCCCATTTGGATTGGTTTCAAACACGATTTATCTAGTGTGTGTACAAGGCTTTACGCAAAAGGTAAGAAAAGCCAGTGCTGTATACTACAAATCTGTGCCAATTTTACACAGGGTAACTTCTCCCCAGTTTATGCACCAGTTAGCGTGCTTTAGGAAAGAACGGGTGCAGGGTAGGGTGTCATAAATAACGCTTCCGTCAAGATCAAATTCTTACTGGCAAATTGACTAACTTGACATCATTCATTTAAACATATGTGGATATCTGCTTGTACAAGCTGCTAGCACAAAAAAAAAGAAAAAAAAAAAGAAAAGGGGAATAAGAAAAGGTAAGTCCTACCAAGAAAGGTCACTAATTTCTAAATACAATGAATCTTCCTAAATTATCACCAATAAAACCTTGTTGCTTTTATAAATGACTGTACCTTCCAGGGCATCTATTATCAGCAGTGCCATAGAGATGCTTCTGCAGTGCGGAAACAATAAGCTTGATTCATTCTGTAATGTTTCTAAATACACAGCTGTTTACTGGCTCTGGATAACTGCAGTCACATGCGCTGCTTTATAGCACACCAAGCTGTTGGGCTGGGAAGGTCATAGAGGAGAGGGGAATCAGGATAGAGGATCTGCTCTGTTTTCTGCACTGCGGTAAGACAAGTAAGGGAGCTTCAAGAAATCCATAGCAAAAAGAAGCTAGAAGAAAAAGCAAGGCTTGCAACAAATGCAGATATCAGATCACCCCAACTTCGTTTTAGTTAAAGGGAATGTCCACCCCCCAAAACTAAAATTTAACCCATTACTGGCCCAACTCTGTAGTGTATAAAAATGCTTACCTTACATCCCAACTCCAAATGGTTCTCCTGTAATGTCCCCCCAAATTTTAAAAAAACTGACCACCAGGAGCCTGGCCACGAGGGAAATTGTTTCTGCCTCTGAGCTGTCCTCTCAGAGGTTTTTAGCTTGCTCAGAGCAGCCCTTCACCCCCCCTCCCTCCCATATTGTTCTCCCTCCCCCTAGTGTAAATCCCCTTTCCCACATATTAGGGATAGTTCCCCCAGCCCCAACAAAATATTTGTAAGAAACTCCCCCGATCTTTACTTACCTTCCCTCTCTCCTCCAGCGTTCTGAACTGCAGGCAGCCGCGTCTGTGATTGGCTGCCGGTCCGGCCCCGCTTGCAGTTCCGTGCAAGCAGAAGGCCAGGCATTGTGGCGGAGGAGAAAAGGAACGATTGGGGGACTTTCTTGAAAATATAATATAGCAGTTGGGGCTGGGAAAACTAGCCATACAACATATCAAAAATTATCAAAAGGGGTGGACATGCCCTTTAAGGCTTGCTTTCTTAAATCATAGTTTAAATGTCAAGTCCCCCCCCCCTTAAATGAAATTGTATATAGGTAAATCAACCACCAAAACTGCAATAGTTAGAAAGCGAACTTTAATCAATGGCTAACTTGTTACAATTCTCTACTACTAAAGCTAGAAGACTAACCTGAAATGCTGCACAATGTTGTGTTTTTCCTGTTTCTGCTTCCTAGTTCTTCCAGTTAGCAACTGTTAGTTATGGATGTGACTATTAATATGCTAGCCCCTAGCTGTGCTCCTATGAGCATGCTCATAACTAGCTCACTAAATTTCTGAAGGGGGCATGAACAAATTTAGCCGTTAACACATACTACCCATTAGTTTGAACAAGGCATCTAAATGCCTAGCAGGCATACGCTAATGATTCCAATGGACATGTAAGGATATTCTCAACATATTTTAAGTAAGTTTTGAGGATGGAGTAGTCCTTGTATGTACGTACTTGTATGTATGTATAGTTTATTTATAAAGCGGCACATCGCTGTAAATCAACAAAAAAAATCATACAAGGGGAACAAATACATAAATACTTAAGCACATAAAAATATTAAATATATAAATAAATATAAGTACTAGAGCCTTGTCACAATAGGAAAGGAGGTCTCTGCCCCATAGAACTTACAATCTAATTAGGAGGGCAACATACAGATACAAAGGATAGCAGATACTGTAACATAGTAACATAGTAATAAAGGTTGAATAAAGACATACGTCCATCAAGTCCAACCTATTCACCCTCTTTATATATATATATATATATATATATATATATATATATATATATATATAATTTTTTTTTTTTACCCTACCTAACAGTTGATCCAGAGGAAGGCAAAAAGCCCCAGCTAAAAAGGGGGGAAAAAATTCCTTCCTGACTCCAAACGGCAATCGGAATGTATCCCTGGATCAACCAGATCTATATGCATTAATACCAGTAATTCTCAATAGCTTTTAGTTTTAGAAACTTATCCAGGCCTTTTTTAAAGCTATTCAATGAACTTGCCATTACCACATCTGCCGGAAGACAGTTCCACAATTTCCCCGTTCTCACTGTAAAGAAACCCTTCCTAACCTGAAGATGAAAATTCTTTTCTTCCAACCTTAGAGGATGTCCACGTGTCCTCTGATATGACCTATTAGTGAACAATGCACCAGAGAGTTCATTGTATGGCCCATTAATATATTTGTATAAAAGGTAATCATGTTCCCACGCAAACATCGCTTCTCCAATGTAAACAGCCCTAACTTGTCTAATCTGCCTGCATATTCGAGCCCCTCCATTCCCCTTATTAATTTTGGTTGCCCTTCTCTGAACTGCCTCATACTGTGCTGGTTATGAGATCGGTAGTATGCACGGGTAGATTTAAACCCACTAATTAAGGTACCTTGACGTACAGAGAGGGGAATAGAATTCCAGAGGATGGGAGCCACAAAAGAAAAAGGTTTAAGGCGAGAGGAATCAGTACGAGGGGGGTGGGTTTGTACAGGAGCTGGTTCTGTGATGATCGAAGGGTGCAGGCAGGAACATATGGGGACACTAATGAGGTGGTGCAGCATAGCGAAGGGATTAAAAGGTTTGGAGAAGAAGAGGAGTGT